>CM026285.1:13392187-13968270 GCA_014851415.1 Cnaphalocrocis medinalis
AATTTCAGTGCCTATTTTTTTTCCACTAGTACAGTGCTTTGGTAATTTGACTATTTTTGAAGAAATCACATATTTCCTTCCAGATGCTGCTCGTGCCTATAACACTGAGGGTGTGGAATATATTTTGGAACACTTTGACACCTACTTTTCCATATTAGTGCATGGCGGTAAACTAGAATGGAATGTAATAAATAAAGGTAAAGTTCTTAAACATTCTTATTCTTTGATTGTATAAAGAATTCTACTCCCTGTTACAATAAATTAGCTCTAGAATGCTTAATTTCAATTGTAGCTTTATTTAGTAGCCATACATAATGTTTGTTATCTAAATCAAATCATGAAACTTACTTTACAGGGTTTGATCATATTGTCCGAGCTGCTAAAAATCTTTGTAACCATCTTGAACTCATATTTCAAGACAAAGAAATAGATCCAGATGTTCGAGTTAAGAACTTAAATATTGTGAAGATGATAATGTACCTCTTTTCACAAATAATGAAGACCAAAGATGCAAAATTAGCTGCAGATGTGAGTATACATCCTTACCTATATAAGACGTAAGATGTATAAGACTATTAAGCATTTTCATAAACAGGCCTTCTCTATGTTTGAAAATTCTGAAACACATACATGTCACATGAAATACCAAGTAAATGACATCAAAACTTGTGTTCCAGAATTCTACAAAGTTAACACTAGGGAAGAAAGGTAAAAAAGCGGCAGATGATGAGGAGTTCTGTGGCTGGACTGAGTCGGACAAGCAGGCAGCTCTTGTCACTTTGCACTTGGTGCTGCAGCAGCCCTTGTCTCGCCTCTGGGACCCACCCTTGGCAGAAGACAATTTTGTTTCGTAAGTGAAGCAAACATTTTTATAAAAATACTTATGCTTCATTCTCTGAATTTTTTGTTACCTTTCCACAAAATACCTTTAACCACAAATAAATCTTGCTTTATTTTATTTCTTAATAATTTTTTTTAGAATGGTTGCAGAACCTTGCTATAAAGCATTAGAAGAGCAGATAATAAAAAGCAAGCCTGTTAGAGAAACTGTATTCCAAGTGCTGGGTGTCTTGATCAAAAAGTATAACCATGGCACATCTTGTCTCATAAAGTTGGCTCAGGTATTCTTTTATTCATTTTAATCTTTGATCATGTTATAGTGTATTACAAAATAAAATAATTTAATTATGTTAAATATTACAGGTTTTGCAAATGATGGAACATGCAGTTCTACCAATATGTGCAGGAGTAGTGCAACTGCACAAAGAGTTTGGCCTTGGTACATTTGGACCTCAAATGGTGAATTTTCAATTATACCCAAATCTTGGTTTTATTATGGAACAAAATGTTTAACGATCATTCTCTTCAGGTTCGAGAAATCGCTGAAGCTCTAGCATCAACAGATGATGAGAACGCAGGCGCGGGCACAGAACAAGGCGCAGCCCGCAACTGCGGTACTTTTCTTGTGGAGCTTACAAAGGAACTGCCGAAAGAAATGACGGGTGCTATAGCCACAATTCAACCTTATCTGGAAAGTGATGAGGTATGTAATTTCATTCAGATGAAAAATTTGTAAAGGTTATTGGACACAGGAAGACCATATTTTTTTGGCTCAAAACTGGACGTAGGTTCTTAAAGAGGGCGGTCGACCTTGATGACTCGTCCTAACGTTAACGGGCGGGCCCCCAGCGATTGTCATTTCGAAAAAAAGGACAATTGGATATTTTTTTTCACAAATCAAGACAATTTTCCACAAAACTGAACAAATTCCGTCCAGGCGCATTTTGGGATAACGGGACAGCTGAAAGAAAAAGGGGTCAATCCGATTCTCAAGTCCAAAAAGAGTACCCTGTTTTTTGGAACGGAATTTATACTTCGACAACTCTGGTGTTGGCATCTGGTAATTACCTACTTAGTAGCTATTCCTCTCTGACCGTAACACTTGGACAATGTAAATATCAGGATAATATTGATTTATCTAGTAAAATAAATTATTTCTGGTGGTTGTAGTCGTACACGCTGCGCATCAGCGTGCTGGGCATGATGTGCGAGGTGCTGAGCGTGGAGCTGCGCGGCGAGGGCCTGGAGGACGCGGCGCGCGCGCAGCGCGACGACTTCCTCGACGAGCTCTACGAGCACCTGCACGACCTGTCCGCCTACGTGCGCCATAAGGTACCCATGCTTTGGATCTCTTCATTTTTTTTTTTTCTCATGTATTTGATGAAGTTAAGGGGAGGTGGTGCGCTTTAAATAGCGCTTGTCCGCGATTTGGTACATACCCGCCAAAGTTTGATTCGAATTGTGAAATAACGATGAACATTTTTTGATAAACGACTTGATAGTATACTCGAGCAACTAGTTACATGTTAACTCTTGACTTAATTGAGTACTAGTTATATCTTCTTCTTCGTACGGCCTTTCCGCTGTCAGGCTACAGTGTACCCATTTCGGGTGCGGTGGGTGAAGTGACCAAATTATAACTGTTGTGACATAAATTCGGTACACCACCTACAGACTGCAGAAAAGCCCATACGAAAAAGACATAATTTCGAAACACTCTCCTCTGGTCACTATTGGGAAAAAATCTAATGGTGCCGCTATTAGACCAGCAACGACCTGGGTGGTTACGCCAAAGCACCAAGCAACAAACACCAAGCTTTTTCTTATTGTGAGAATGAGACTAGAACACCCATAATAAAATTTAGACTTTGTTGATTGAATTTAACGATTTCTTATCATTTTTCAGGTGCTGCAGTTCTGGAGCCGCCTGCAGCGCGAGAACTGCGTGCCGGTGACGCGGCAGCGCGTCGTGATGGAGCGCGCCATCGGCCGCCTGCGGGACAAGGCGGCGCTTGTCAGGAAGGCCGCTATACAATTGCTCAAGGTATGCCTACCGTGTACGAGTACCCTATTCCGACGCTGTACTGAGTCAACTTAGATCCCTTAATGGGCAGTAGGTATAAATACAATTCACTGGTTTGGACCTTATCTCCAACACATCAGGTTCAAAATATGGTGTCTAACATATCGACAGAGCGCCCCTGTCTGCGAAGCCCACACAGGCGCCAAGGCAATAGGGGCTCCTCGCGCCGACGCTTACATGAAGATTCATGAATATAGGCGCTTCGTTGGTTTCGCACACAAGTGCTATAGAGCTCTGACACCTATTCTCTCTTATACCTACAATATGAGAGTCTGAAAAAATAAAAACTTATTCTTCATTTTCATCATCTTTTAGGTGTTCTTAGAGTGCAACCCATTCTCAGCGCAGCTAAAATTGGAACTGCTGGAAGAACAATTAGAAACAGAACAAAAAATATTAGATGATCTCCAGAAAAAACTTAACCCTGGGCCGGACCCAGAGCTAGTAAAAAAATGGGAGAAAATAGAGAAAGATGTTGTTGCTTCAATAAATAAGAATATGGATGTGTTGACGCAAGACGAACCGGAGCTCTCCCAGGCATCGCTAGATAACCTTTACGATGCTATCCGCAGACATTTGCGTGAAAAAGAATATTACAAAGCGTACCTGATAGTGAAACACACTGAGAGACAGTATCCTGAAGCGAAGTTGTTAAGATGTGACATGGAAAAAAGTGACCAGGTAAAAAGTTTCAATATTTAATTTAATGTGATTTACTTCGTTCAATATTAATTGTCCGAAATGAAGTGTTAGTCATTAAAACATTCACCATCAGATTAGTATGAATTTCTTCCTACCGCGGAATTTGGTAGATAATTCAAATTAACTCAGGATTTTTTCAACTTATTAATTATGTATTTCATACGATTTTGTCTTATTTGTATTGGTAACATTTTTTTGCAGGTTGACTATTTCGTAGCATTAATGAAAAATATTTTCATAATACCTGATAGAAGGCAATCGATATCGCTTACGCAGCAGTGCGAAAACGAACTTGCTTTGTACAAAAGGTTTGAAGAGAAGGAAAACATTGTGGCGTTCCTCCAAGAATCCGTCCACTTCAGCCGGATGGTGTCCGAGGCGGTTCCTCTGATCAATTCTTTGCTGATGTCGAAGCAGGCGGGGGACGTCAGTGAGGCTATAGACTTCTTCACCACTGCGCACCAGTTCAACATCGAGTCTGCGAAGGTGGGAGTGGCGAATATGTTGCTGCTGGTGTGGTCACCAGATCAGGTAAGACTAATGATTGTTTGTTCTTCTCGGTAGAAAACATAGCTCGGGTTTGTGTTCACCAATCCACATTAGGCAAGCATGGTGATTAAGCCCAATCCCATCATAGTAGCGATGACTTGATTTCTATGATGGAGGCCTTTGCCCTACAGTGGGACAGTATATAGGCTGATACTCATGGCCGGATCGTGAATTTGTGGGGCCCTGGGCTGAAACTACTTGGGGGCCTATCTAAGTACCTACCTACTCCACTAAGCAAGTATTAATTGTACAAAAGGCGACTTTATTGCTGTGTAGCAGGATCTTTAGCCTTTAGAGATTCTTAGGGGGATATGGGGGGCTTGGCCCTGGGCTGCAGCCCAGCAGCCCATAGGTAGATCCGGCCCTGCTGATACTTAACTCTACGTTACCGCAGGACAAGCGCGAAGCTGTCGAGCGCGCGTACCGCGAGATGTACCTGGAGTGCGACACGAAGGCGGAGCGCGCGCGCGCGTTCAGCGTGGCGCGGCGGCTGGCGGAGCTGCTGGCGCGCGTGGACCGCGGCAGCGCGCTCGCGCTCGACCACCTCGTCGCCTCCTGGCTCGATAAGGGCGACATCACCCCCGCCATCATACAGGTACCACCCAGATACCAGGTATCGCTACCGTGAGCCGTGCTTCGGCATGAATGGGGCCGCTCAATCAGCCAGTGCCTGGTTGAGCGGTCTAAAGTATGGATTTCGGGGCCAAGTGTGGATGGATCCTCATTTTTTTCATACAGCATATTATTATTCTCAGGCAAATTACACTGTTTTTATTCCTTAGGAAATTAATGGTTTGCTCCTTCCTAAGGCACATAGCGTCCCTTAGCTAACAACACCGCTCAAGTCGAAAATTGGCGGTTTTTACATTTTAATGCCATTGGATGAAGCTGCGCATTGCGCGTCGAACCATTGGTCTCATGAAATAGATTTCAGCCAATCAGAAGCCGTAATTCAAAAAATAGTAACAGCGCTCAAGTCGGTTGGCGTCGCAACACCGCACAGTTTTTTTCGTCTCCTGTAAAGTTGGTGATTGGCGGTTTTTACATTTTAATGCCATTGGATGAAGCTGCGCATTGCGCGTCGAACCATTGGTCTCATGAAATAGATTTCAGCCAATCAGAAGCCGTAATTCAAAAAATAGTGACAGCGCTCAAGTCGGTTGGCGTCGCAACACCGCACAGTTTTTTTCGTCTCCTGTAAAGTTGGTGAAATTGACTTAGGCGGTGTTGTAAGCTAAGGGACGATAGGCACTTTGAGCTCAGGAAATCTATCAGTATCCGTTGTAAAGTTTATTGATTAACAACTCCTTTCAGGTGTTCTGGGAAATGTTCCTAAAGAAAATTGACGGAACGACCGATATGGACAGCTACGCCGCCCTCTCTGTTCTCGTGATGATCGCCAGGGCGAAGCCCTCCGTGGCGATCGCCAACCTCGAAGTGATCCAGTCGCACGGCCTCACCGGCGACTACAACTCGCGGAACCTGAGCGCCCAACTCCTCATGTCCATAGCCAAGAAGAACCAGCGCTACCCGGCAGACCACCCAATATTCACCTCAATCTTCGACAGTCTCCTGGAAACATTTTCGAAATTTACCAAATTCGTTTCCTTCGCTGGTAATTCCGTCGACTTTATATACGCAGTATGTGACACTCCAGAAATAATATGTGCAAAGATACTGGCAGAAATGTATAAGAGAATCGAAGAGCAAATGGTCAAAGATACGGAAAACGAGGAGGAAGCGTCGTTCCCAACGGAATTGGTGACCAGATTTGTCTTTATATTGGGTCATATTGCGTTGCAGCAGTTGATTTACCTCGACATTAACGTGTACAGTGAATTGAGGAGACGTAATCAGGTGAGATATGATGTATAATACAACTTCTAACCTATCTCGAAATCTTTAATTTTAAAAGTAGTGGCTCTGTGGGCCAAACTTACAAACTTTGCCAATAGATACGTCGATTACATTGCGCAAGTGTTTCGGCTTGCGTACATACACATAAGCCTTGTAGTTGCCTATAGAAATGGGCGAGGCCCAATTTTGAAAAAAAAAAAATCTGGAACTATTTCGAGAACAGTTTTCAGCCTGCTAGATTTTCATTTGGTTTATTTTTTTTAGATATTTAAAATAAATAAGACCTTTGTTTGACTTTTTGGGACTTCCCTTCCAACCGGAAGTGACGCATATACATATTAGTGTCTGGGTGTTTAAGTATATATGTATTTAAGTATTATATTTGTGATCCTCTGTTGTCTGATATCTGTAACACAAGTGCATAAGCTACTTAGTACGGAGTCAGGTCAATGTATGAGATGTTGTGTGAATTTATTTATATTGCGGCTCAGTCCGGCTATATTTACGAAAAAAAAATGCGCCTTCAATTCTTTCCCCGCCCATTATTATATGAAACTAACATTTATTCTATAACTAGGTTCGTGAGGATCGTAAAGTGGAGGAGAAGCGTAAGAAGAAGGCCGGCACCTTCGCAACCCCGGCGCGCCGCGGCCGCCTGGACGACCTGCGCCGCCAAACGCTGATGAACGTCAGCAACGCCAGCGCCTCCTCGCGCGGCCAGCGCGCCAACAGCGTGGCCTCCAACAAAGGCCCCTCGGTAATATTAATACAATACTTTTATCCACCTTCTATGATTACTGCTACACTTTGAAAATGGGTTGGAGGGATAGACGGTTGAAAGAGTTATAAATGAATTGTGTGAAGATAACATAATCACGACATCAGCTAGTGTACTATTAGAACTGAGTCCAACTTCAACGTCATAGAATGACATTGACAATGACATTTTGATATGTCACACCAAAAAACACGATATTTTAACGCGATAGACCCCTTTCCTAAGATTGCATTCCCGGACACCTACCTCTGTTTTGTTCAACGGTTTCGCTGCTGCGCAGTATTTCCCGATGGCTACGACTAAATGACCGTAACGTTAACGTATGACGATTTGTAAGTGCTCTGTACAAGCCTATGCGAATAAAGAATACATATTTTGACTTTGACAGGCTGACACTTTAGTTTAATCGACAGGCAAACACAACAATGACGGAGGAGGAGACGGGGCTGGAGGGCGCGGTGGCGGACGACGCGGACGCGGAGTACGTGCGCATGGTGTGCGAGCGAGACATCGTGGGCGCCGGCGCCGCGCTCGCGCGCTACTGCCCGCTGCTGCGCGCGCTGCTGGCCGGCGCCGCGCGCTGCCCGCCCGCGCTGCAGGCCGCCGCCGCGCTCACCTACACCAGGTAGGCAAACACTACGCTACTGCCCGCTGCTGCGCGCGCTGCTGGCCGGCGCCGCGCGCTGCCCGCCCGCGCTGCAGGCCGCCGCCGCGCTCACCTACACCAGGTAGGCAAACACTACGCTACTGCCCGCTGCTGCGCGCGCTGCTGGCCGGCGCCGCGCGCTGCCCGCCCGCGCTGCAGGCCGCCGCCGCGCTCACCTACACCAGGTAGGCAAACACTACGCTACTGCCCGCTGCTGCGCGCGCTGCTGGCCGGCGCCGCGCGCTGCCCGCCCGCGCTGCAGGCCGCCGCCGCGCTCACCTACACCAGGTAGGCAAACACTACGCTACTGCCCGCTGCTGCGCGCGCTGCTGGCCGGCGCCGCGCGCTGCCCGCCCGCGCTGCAGGCCGCCGCCGCGCTCACCTACACCAGGTAGGCAAACACTACGCTACTGCCCGCTGCTGCGCGCGCTGCTGGCCGGCGCCGCGCGCTGCCCGCCCGCGCTGCAGGCCGCCGCCGCGCTCACCTACACCAGGTAGGCAAACACTACGCTACTGCCCGCTGCTGCGCGCGCTGCTGGCCGGTTTTGTTTCGCACCAGGCGAGCAGGCGGATCACCTGATGGTAAACAATTGCCGCCGCCCATGGACATCTACAACACCAGTGGAGTCACAAGTACGCTGCTAACCTTCCTCTGCCTCGAATCTCTGGGTTATTAAAGAGGCATAATCTGCAAAATCAAATTTCGTAGCTGTAGAGGAGCAACATAGAACCTTATAAACCATCGAGACTCAGAAGTTTTTTTTGTGTTTGTTTTGTGTTCGCTCACAAATGGTTGACATTATTTCATAAAGCAATTTTTTTTTCAGGTTCATGCTGGTGTCGAGCTCGATGTGCGAGGAAGGTCTCCAGCTGATGGTCACAGTACTGAAGCGCTCTAAGAACGTGTCCCTTCGAACCAATCTCACTATTGCCTTCGCCGACCTTACTCTTCGATTCCCTAACCTCACGCAGCCGTGGACACACCATATTTACCATATGTAAGTTTTAAGTATTGATTTTTTTTATTACTGCCTGTAAAGTCTGTTTAAGACTGTGGAAGACCACTTAACGCGGACAGTAATGCGCATTGATGAGGGCAAAAGAAGACGGGGACCCACATATGACCTGGATAAAGACCGTCACCAACGATCTTCAGACGACGGGCCTTACGCCCGAAATGACAAAACAACGCCCTGAATGGCGAAAACAATCAGGAGAGCCGACCCCAAATAATGGGATGGAGCGAGGATGATGATAATGACTGCCTGTAAAGTCTGTTTGCGGACGATAATTTTTTGATCTTCTTCTCTTCTCTTCTTTAGCCTGTCTCAACTATTTTAGTGTAGGCCTCCTTCAGCATTTTCCATTTCTTCCGACATTGCGCTCTTTGCATCCAGTTTGAGCCAGCCACTCTTTTCACGTCGTCCTTCCAGCGCATCTGAGGTCTTCCTTGAGGGCGTTTATTTCCCCACGGTTTCAATTCGAGAAGACGCTTACACCATGATGCCTCATTGCGGGCGACGTGTCCTGCCCACCTCCACTTTAAGTGCGCCACTCTCTCTGTTACATCCGCGACTTTGCTTTGCTCTCGAAGCCATCTGTTTGTTTTGCGGTCCATTAGTGTCACTCCTACCAGCTTTCTCTCTACTGCCCTCTGGGCTACTTCCAGTCTGGTAATAGTATTTTTAGTGAAAACCCAAAACTGCATACATTTTTCATCAATGATTTTTCATTACTTCATAAAATTCTCACAAACTGATTGTTTTGACCAATTGTGCCTCTCCGGCCGAATGGCTCCTTTAATAGTGACCCTGCCACATGCGCCAAAGGTGGTGGGCTCGATCCCCACCGTAGAGATTAATTTAAGTATTATATTTGTGTTTCGACTGTTGTCTGATAATATATCTGTAACACAAGTGTTTATGCTAAGTACGGAGTCAAGTCAATATATGAGGTGTTGTGTGAATTATCTATTTCTGTACACAGCCTAAGCGACGAAGAACTGGAAGTGCGTCAATGCGCAGTGAAGATGCTCTCGTTCCTCGTGCTCCACGAGATGGTGCGCGTGAAGGGCCAGATCGCGGACATGGCGCTGTGCTGCGCGGACCGCGACCCGCGCGTGGCCGCCATGACGCGCCTGTTCTTCAAGCAGCTGTCGCAGAAGGGCAACGCCCTGTACAACGTCATGCCGGATATTATATCCAGGCTGAGCGATCCGGAACTCGACGTGCCGGAGGAACAGTATAGAACTATTATGAAGTAAGTTGGTACTATTATTTTTTTCTTACATGTAGAAAATGGGGCAATGAAAACCAGGGTTTTGGAATAAGTATCTTCTATAATATTTAATCTTCTTTTAATTAATTAATTGACTTAAGACATATTGTGTCTTAAGTCGTCTTCGGCCATTCGTCTTCTATCTCACTCTTGAACGTCATACGAATTCAAAAATCGTTCTCTTACACGTTCTTTATCATGCATTTACTGCTCACCAATTCCACATACATAATTTAATCTAAGGAATGGAACACACTGCCTACGTATGTTAAGTCCAATAACTACAACTTCAAAGTTTTTAAAGCTAAAGCATGTACTTATAGGCAGCTTTTGGGTAAGCTCGTTATATCATAGGCTTCATTTCGACTCAAGGATTCAGTGTGAAGCCAATCAACAATAAAAAATAGCTTCCTCAATGGTCAGGTCTATCTTCCAATACTCAGTAATTACCCTTAAGACTTTACGACAGCAACTTCGGTTAAATGATGAAATAAATCATTTTTAATCAGCTCTGTTTCCTCTCATGTCCGTACTACTTTCAGATACATAACATCGCTGATTCAAAAAGACCGGCAAATGGAAGCTCTAATAGAGAAGCTTTGCCAGCGATTCAAGCTGTCGACTGAGGAGCGACAGTGGCGCGACCTCGCGTACTGCCTGTCGCTGTTCAGCTACAACGAGCGGTCGCTGCGGAAGCTCATTGAGAATATGGACTGCTACAAGGACAAGCTGCATGCTCCGGGCGTGATGGAGTCGTTCACTACACTCATGAATAACACGTCTAAGATGGCGCGTAATGAGATAAAGGTAATTTAGTACATGAATATTTAATCATCATATTTACTTGATTATTATAATCTATTTGTCAATTCATAGAGAACATATTACGAGCCAACAAATTCACTTGGGAAGTTGGTCGGTCGGTTTGGTCTGTATACCACAACAAGCCCACCAGGCAGGTAATTTTGAGTGTGTAGAATCAGTTTAAGTCTAATGTAAAATTCCCCATTGTCGACCATTCGCGTACGACTTTTGCCGGGGCCTGTAACTACACTACATGCCCCCTTACTCATTACTAAACTCTGATCTTTCATCATGTGAAGTAAACTGACAGATGTCAACATTATCCCTCAATTTGACAGCTGCAAAACGTATTGAAACTTGACATTTGCATCTGTCAGTTTACTCCACATGATTAAAAATCAGACTATAGATTTATTTTATTGCTAGAAAATACCTATGTCACCCCTTGCAGACTCTAGTTACGGAACTCGGCGATAAGATAGAGGAATGCTTCGCCGTACGCGACGGCGAGGATGCCGAGGGCGGGGGCGAAGGCCGACCCGCCGGGGACTCCGCCCGCCCCGCCCCCCGCGCCGCCGCGCCGCACACCCCGCGCGGCCGCCGGCCCGCGCCCCGCCGCAATAGGCGCCGCTCCGACGACAGCCCTGACGAGGTAATCACCTTTGTTTCGTTGTTCAGATCATCATTATAAGTCACACCCCTGATGACATAAACATATTTGCTATACCTACTGATTCTAGGTTTAAAATTGTAGTTTTTGGTATTTTTTACATCCTCGTGCGGTTTTTTGAGTGTCTTATTTCTTTACAGAATGAACCACCTAACCATGTAGACACTCCCCAGTCTGTGAGAAAATCAAGTCGTAAGGTGACGCGAGCCAAAAAAGTTGTCAATGATGACTCCGATGAATCAGGTAAGGTCAACAAGTTACGAAACTGCTTGAAAACAGAGAGATGTCTGTTTCCATATTTATCAACTTTCATAGCTCAATCTTTTTGGTGAAGCCTTTTTTTAGTCTTATAGGTGACAGACAAGCAGACGGATCACCTGATGGTAAGCGATTGCCGCCGCCGCTTAGACACCTGCAACGCCAGTAGAGTCACAAGTGCGCTGCCAATCTTTAACCCCTTTCCCCGTAACGGCACTCACGCGACGAATGCAACGCTGATATATTTTAATATAAACTGCAGATTGGAGCGTAAAAACTCCTGCGTCTTATGTATTTATCAAATAGAACCTATTGAAAATATATCTTTGAAGTTAAATAATTTTGTTCTAGACGAAGATGATGTTCAAGAGAAAGAAGAGGACGATGTTTTCAAAAAACCACCCGCCAGAAAAACTACACGCAGAAGGAAGTGATGTGAATATAATTTATGTCAATACTAATTTTAAATACATAATGCTATCGAATTAAGACTGTATTTTACAAAGGTTGTTTTATTTGAAAATCCATTTTGTCCAATCAATACCACAGCACAGTAGGTAATACGGTATGTAACTTTTATACATCTTTTATAAAATTGGTTGATGGCGCCACTGCCGCTTATGATACAGAAAAAAATGTTGACAGTCTCCATCAGTTTTTTTTCTTGGTCTGTGAGTTACTATTTACACGTTAGAACTGTGGTATTGAATATTGCTAATGTCAAAGTTAGGGCCAACGTTAAAATAATAGTGAATAAATAAAGTTGAAATGCAAAAAGTTTTTTGCATTTATTCCTCAGTTTAATGCCTAAAATAAATTTTGCGATGATTTCCACACACTTTAAATGCCGCGGAGGGACTTACCCAAGGTCTACTGTAGATAGGTTTCCTGTACCAGATGATAAAGTAAACTGGACCACTGAATATGCTGAATACAAACCTGCAAATTTTACTTCCCCTTCAATTAAATGGAAAACCATGGGCAGATCCAGAAATAGGTAAGAATGTTATCAGTATTTATAATAAACTGAATTAATCCCTAGTATCTTACATCATATGAATTCAGCTTTGGTAAACTTTCAGGAGATCCTAGCTTTAAACCTAATTGGAATTCATTGGATGAAAAAGTTGATAGAGTAAGTTATATGGGTGCTTACAAAATTGTAAATGGTTATCCAAGAAATCCAATAGGCCGCACTGGTATTTCTGGTCGAGGTGTGCTGGGACGATGGGGCCCAAATCATGCAGCGGACCCAGTTGTTACCCGTTGGAAAAGGCTCAATAATGGAAGAGTGGAAATGAACCAAAATAAAGAGTAAGTTAATAATATTTAGCAGAACAGCATATGTATGTTACCTGCAAGCCTTTTTTTAGCTACTTTAATTCTGATAGAAATTTTATGTGGGTAGATTGTCATTTTAAAATTATAAATTGATTTCTATAAAATTATTCTTATTTTAGGCCTATCCTACAATTTGTTGCCATAAAGAGAGGAGACACAGGAGAGTGGGCACTTCCAGGAGGTATGGTAGACCCTGGAGAAAAAGTGTCAGCCGCTGCTACTCGGGAATTTCAAGAAGAGGCCATTAATTCATTGGCTATGTCAGAAGGTAATAAAACACAATTAAGAACACTTACATTATTTTTGCCTTTTTGTGTATAATCAATGCTTATGAATAACGTTTTTTTCATTTCAGATGAAAAAACTTCATGGCAGGAAAGATTTAAACATTTTTTTAATAAAGGAGAAACAGTGTATGAAGGCTATGTAGACGACTGGAGGAACACAGACAATGCTTGGATGGAAACTGTAGCATACAACTTTCATGATGAAGATGGCAGCACTGTGGGAGCATTGAAGTTGCATGCTGGAGATGATGCCGTGGGAGTGCGCTGGGTGGATATCACACCAAATATCAAGCTATATGCAAGTCATGAGGGTATCGTCAGAGAAGTGTTAAAACGACGTATACAAGTTACTAAGGAGAGCTGAGTTCTTTAAGTCTAAATAAAATAATTCCTTACCAAAAATCATCTATCATTCTAGTATTTCTACATATAGGCGTTATATCATGCATGGGTGACCTGTGGCGTCTGGAACGCTCCAAAAGTGTTGCCGCTGATCTATAGTATAACTCGACTTATGCCCAAATGTACGAACGTCTCCCTACTTTCATACATTTGGGCATGAGTGCCATGGCACGCAAAACGCGTTGCATAAACAAATAAGTTACATAGACACCCTCAGAGATGAGCTGCATCACGGCAACTGGGAACACAGAGCGCACGTGCGCTCCGCACTCGGTGCAATCGCGGTCATTAACGTTCAATGTACAGTTCAGTGGAGAGGGCCTAAAACGAACCGGACGCTATGACCGAATCGGAGTTTCCCTCCCTTTCATAAACGCTGTTTCAGCTTAGTTTGGATGCGACAGGTATAGTCTTGTTCATTAAGGGATGACTTCGTTATGAGCCACCATGTTCAGGCTGCGGGTTATCCGTAATTCGCTGATATGATACCCCAGGGCCTTGAGTAGGCTTAGATAAGGCGACGGCCACGTACTGAGTGTTAAAGAAAGGAGTCCATAGTTTACCAAAAAATACATTTACCTAAGACATCTATTACGGCCCGCTTAGCGCAATGCTTTGAGCGCCGGTTGAGACGCTTCCGTGGGAATCGATCCCGCGACCCTTTGGTCGCCGGATCGAATGGCAATGATGTCTAAGAATGATGAGTTTATAGGAAAACAAACATTTAAACAAATGATCGCACTTTATTTTCTCTTTCTACACAATATGATACATACATAAAATATCATCTTGAAGATAGCACATTACAAAAGTAAGATCCGAATTGCATTGACTCTGATAAAAAGCATCCCTTCAACGCAAACTAATATAACCATTCACATATTGCACCTAGAGTACCAATAACAAATTTGCTCCATGTATCCCTCAGAAAGTTAATAGTTAATCTACGAAATTTTCTAAACCAAATATTTAACTTAAGCAAATAAATGCGTAAACAAACTAAACATAAATACACCTATGACTAACAAAATAAATTCAAACATACATGAACATAACGTATCACATTACAAATGGCAGCCCTCACTACATGATAAGATAAACCAACTATTTGAGCGATGCATGTAATATAAAACACCTGTGAGACGATGGAGTACTTAGGATTAGGTATAGTGTAAACTATGAAAATAAAAATTAGAATGTGTGTCATAAAAGTATAGTTTTATTTATACCTAAAAATGTAACTGAAACCAGTATGAAAATCGTTGTTAAAATCTGGAACACAACATTTTAGCCACATTTTTCTGATGGATGCCTAACTCGTGATAAAATACGAATTCATTATTTTTTAAAACAAGCACTAAAGAAAAAATGACTAGTTTACCTACTAGGTATAAACAATTAATGATCACGCGATGTTACAAGTTTAAATATGATTTTTCTATAACATGCATAATAATTTGTACAATATCAATTTCAAAAAGCAATTATAAAAAAAAGTAAATGGTAAAGATACCTATGGTAAAATATTCTACCTTTTCAAACTGATGAAATTACTAGGAAGTGAAAGATAGAAATACTATTCTATGTCTGGTAATCAAAATAAATGCGCACCAAATAACACATTTCTGTGAATTGATCTTATCATAAATGCAATTTACTTGGTGGTCGTTTCTGTGGTAGTCAATGAAGAATGGGTAGGATTCCAATTTTGTCAAAAAAAAATAACAAGGCAGCATATTCTAATAAATCTAACGTATTTCGAGAGTCATAACAACATTTAAATTATTAACAGAAACATGTCTGTAAAACTTATGGTCCCAATAGCATACAAGCATGTATCACTAAGTTATTTACCATACGCTCTTGTATTCCAACACCAGGCTGCGCCCGCTGACTATTCGTTTTACCTCTTGAGATAGAAATAAAGTACGTGACAATAACTAACTACTCCTATGAGAAAACTTACGCGAACTCCACTATAACTATTTTTATCAGTTTTTCACAGTCTTGGAATCGGCTATTGCACAGAGATCTATGCTTCCGTCTATTTCTGTCGAACTACCTTGATTTCAATCGGAACATATTGCTTACATAACACGCCTAAACACTTTTGAATGAACACACGTTTTACACGTTTTACATAGTATTTAATGCCAACTTCTTAATTTTTTGAGAATAGCCGGAGGTATAAAATCTCGGTGAAATACCCAATCGCATTTTAGGGTGAATTTCTATTCTTCACTCTTCAATTTATATGAGGGCAATTTAAAAAAGATAATTCAACGAGGAATCGGCGTTGTAACCTGATGTCGACAGTCGACAGCTGCTCTCCTCTAAATGATTAGAATAATCTCTTAGATTCGTCAGCAGAGAAGAAATTGACTTCAAAGAACATGAAATTCACCATTCGTTAGAACGTGCAGTGCGACGTCCGAAGACGGGTCTGGATGACGAGACGGCTACGGCGCCATTCCGGCGGGCATCAACGCAGTTGTACGCGCGATAGCAGTTCACGTCGTTTATCATCCGCTGGATGTTCTGCGTGAATGTCGGCAGATCCTGCGATACAAAACCATGTTATAGCGCGGTGATGTTTCATAAGTTGCAAGATGTGGAACTGGAAACGTACAAAGTATTGTGTAGTTTAGACGTATGATTGTTGATTGCGACTAAACTCGCATCAAGCTAACTAATCCTTTGTTCGAACCTGTACGGGATCGAAGTAGTCTAACTGGAAGCCTTCTCTGCTTGTTGGGTATTTAAATAAAACCACCACTTTTTTTAAGTATGGTTTGGCCATATAAAAACAGAAAAATGTTCTTGCGCGGAATTAAGTATGCCAAACGCACCACTTCGAAACTAATTTAACTTAGAACCGCATTTAACATTTTTGTATGAAATTAAACTCTTGTCACAAACACCCTTGCTCTCATATTCGGCTAGGTCACTTAGAATGTGACATGATCGGAAAGAAATTAGGCGCAGAAGCTAGCTAGAAGAAGCGTATTCAGCCTGCTCTTGCTGCGAACCGTGTACGTACCGTGTCGGGCGGGAAGTCTGCCAGCTGGTGCGTGTGGTGCGGCGCGAGGCCGGGCAGCGCGGCCAGAAGTGCTGCAGGAAGGCGGTGCGGAAGGCGTGGAAGTCCACCAGCGCCATGCTGTGCACGCACGCCACCACCTCGTCGCGCAGCAGCGCGCGCGCGCCGCCCTCCGCCAGCGTCGCCAGCAGCACCGACAGGAACTCTGACAGGAACTCCGTGCGGAATATCACCTGCATCAACATTCATTATTTTTTAAAACAAGCACTAAAGAAAAAATGACTAGTTTACCTACTAGGTATAAACAATTAATGATCACGCGATGTTACAAGTTTAAATATGATTTTTCTATAACATGCATAATAATTTGTACAATATCAATTTCAAAAAGCAATTATAAAAAAAGTAAATGGTAAAGATACCTATGGTAAAATATTCTACCTTTTCAAACTGATGAAATTACTAGGAAGTAAAAGATAGAAATACTATTCTATGTCTGGTAATCAAAATAAATGCGCACCAAATAACACATTTCTGTGAATTGATCTTATCATAAATGCAATTTACTTGGTGGTCGTTTCTGTGGTAGTCAATGAAGAATGGGTAGGATTCCAATTTTGTCAAAAAAAATAACAAGGCAGCATATTCTAATAAATCTAACGTATTTCGAGAGTCATAACAACATTTAAATTATTAACAGAAACATGTCTGTAAAACTTATGGTCCCAATAGCATACAAGCATGTATCACTAAGTTATTTACCATACGCTCTTGTATTCCAATACCAGGCTGCGCCCGCTGACTATTCGTTTTACCTCTTGAGATAGAAATAAAGTACGTGACAATAACTAACTACTCCTATGAGAAAACTTACGCGAACTCCACTAAACTATTTTTATCAGTTTTTCACAGTCTTGGAATCGGCTATTGCACAGAGATCTATACTTCCGTCTATTTCTGTCGAACTACCTTGATTTCAATCGGAACATATTGCTTACATAACATGCCTAAACACTTTTGAATGAACACACATTTTACATAGTATTTAATGCCAACTTCTTAATTTTTTGAGAATAGCCGGAGGTATAAAATCTCGGTGAAATACCCAATCGCATTTTAGGGTGAATTTCTATTCTTCACTCTTCAATTTATATGAGGGCAATTTAAAAAAGATAATTCAACGAGGAATCGGCGTTGTAACCTGATGTCGACAGTCGACAGCTGCTCTCCTCTAAATGATTAGAATAATCTCTTAGATTCGTCAGCAGAGAAGAAATTGACTTCAAAGAACATGAAATTCACCATTCGTTAGAACGTGCAGTGCGACGTCCGAAGACGGGTCTGGATGACGAGACGGCTACGGCGCCATTCCGGCGGGCATCAACGCATTGTACGCGCGATAGCAGTTCACGTCGTTTATCATCCGCTGGATGTTCTGCGTGAATGTCGGCAGATCCTGCGATACAAAACCATGTTATAGCGCGGTGATGTTTCATAAGTTGCAAGATGTGGAACTGGAAACGTTACAAAGTATTGTGTAGTTTAGACGTATGATTTGTTGATTGCGACTAAACTCGCATCAAGCTAACTAATCCCTTTGTTCGAACCTGTACGGGAATCGAAGTATTCTAACTGGAAGCCTTCTCTGCTTGTTGGGTATTTAAATAAAACCACCACTTTTTTTAAGTATGGTTTAGCCATATAAAAACAGAAAAAAATGTTCTTGCGCGATTTAAGTACATATGCCCAACGCCATCTATCGCACCACTTCGGAACTAATTTAACTTAGAACCGCATTTTAACATTTTTGTATGAAATTGAACTCTTGTCACAAACACCCTTGCTCTCATATTCCGCTAGGTCACTTAGAATGTGACATGATCGGAAAGAAATTAGGCGCAGAAGCTAGCTACATTGCAACGGACATTAGATTCCGGTTAGCAGATAGCACTCTTGATACACTTTGTTTTTTAAGAAGTTACTTTCATAATCACTCGTAACTACTTTTTAATCTCCTTGAGCTATACCTACTTTTGTTTTGACTATGTTCATGTTACTAAAACTGTTAATTATTTAGTTAGTAAAATTATAAGATAAAGGTTTTGTTGTCTTTTCAATAATATTTTGTTTTAATTAACCTTACAAACAAGATGTTTTCATCATATTCAGTTTTCTTTTTTAACTAGACGGGATCCCGAAAATCTCGGGATCCCGCGGGATTGATATTTCTAATCCCGCGGGATCTCGACTTTACGATCTCGAGTCGGGATTGCATTCCCTAGTACGTACCGTGTCGGGCGGGAAGTCTGCCAGCTGGTGCGTGTGGTGCGGCGCGAGGCCGGGCAGCGCGGCCAGGAAGTGCTGCAGGAAGGCGGTGCGGAAGGCGTGGAAGTCCACCAGCGCCATGCTGTGCACGCACGCCACCACCTCGTCGCGCAGCAGCGCGCGCGCGCCGCCCTCCGCCAGCGTCGCCAGCAGCACCGACAGGAACTCTGACAGGAACTCCGTGCGGAATATCACCTGCATCAACAATTAATAAGTTTGTATTAGACAGTGAGTTAATCTGAATAAACATTTTATTATTTACTAGCGGCCGCCCGCGACTCCGTCCGCGTGGAAAAGTAACTTTTTACCCCGCTTTCAACCCCTTACAACCCCCTTTTCGCAATAAAAAGTAGCCTATGTCCTTTCTCAGGGTCTATATTATCTGTATACCAAATTTCATTTAAATCCGTTGAGTAGTTTTGGCGTGAAAGAGTAGCAGACAGACAGACAGAGTTACTTTCGCATTTATAATATTAGTATGGATTATTATTTATTCATATTTTACCACCGCGCGTATCATCATAAAAGTGTGACGTCCCCACGCCTAGTCTTATGTCTAATAAGGATTGATATTTTACTTAAGTAATAATAAAGGTTTAATAAACGTCTGGGTGATTCTCCGCGAGATGTATCTTTCGAGGCAACTTTTAAATCAATATTCCTCCGCAATTTATATCCGAACATTAAAATCATCACCCGTCTTTGAGTGCGGCAGTAAGGCGTATAGGCGTGTCTCACCTTGTGGTAGAGCTTCCACTTGGTGTTGAGCGTGGCCAGCGTGTCCAGGTTGATGCGCAGCAGCTCGATGTCGGGCTGCAGCAGCGCGCGGCCCAGCGCCGCCAGCGCGTCGCGCAGCTCGTGCGCGCGCCGCCCGCCCTCCGCGCCCTCGCACGCGCCGCTGAAGAAGTAGCGCCACCGGTGCACCAGCACGCTGCACGATACACACATTTAACTTAAAAAAAAAAAACCAACCCTTATAAAAAAATCTCGATTTTTTTCGATTCTCCATACATGAACAAGATTCGTGACCGACTTTATATGAAAAGTTGAAATTAACTCCCGGCTCCCGGCGCGTGGTGGTGCAGCAGCGCGAGCACGGCGCGCACGCGCACGTGACGTCACGCGTGGCTGTACCTGGCGAGCAGGCGGTGCGCGGCGCGCGCCAGCTCGGGCGCGCGGTGGTGCGCGCGGGGCAGCGCGTGGTGGTGCAGCAGCGCGAGCACGTCGCGCACGCGCACGTGACGTCACGCGTGGCCTGTACCTGGCGAGGCAGGCGGTGCGCGGGCCGCGGCGCCAGCTCGGGCGCGCGGTGGTGCGCGCGGGGCAGCGCGTGGTGGTGCAGCAGCGCGAGCACGGCGCGCACGCGCACGTGACGTCACGCGTGGCTGTACCTGGCGAGCAGGCGGTGCGCGGGCGCGCGCCAGCTCGGGCGCGCGGTGGTGCGCGCGGGGCAGCGCGTGGTGGTGCAGCAGCGCGAGCACGGCGCGCACGCGCACGTGACGTCACGCGTGGCTGTACCTGGCGAGCAGGCGGTGCGCGGCGCGCGCCAGCTCGGGCGCGCGGTGGTGCGCGCGGGGCAGCGCGTGGTGGTGCAGCAGCGCGAGCACGGCGCGCACGCGCACGTGACGTCACGCGTGGCTGTACCTGGCGAGCAGGCGGTGCGCGGCGCGCGCCAGCTCGGGCGCGCGGTGGTGCGCGCGGGGCAGCGCGTGGTGGTGCAGCAGCGCGAGCACGGCGCGCACGCGCACGTGGACCGTCACGCGTGGCTGTACCTGGCGAGCAGGCGGTGCGCGGCGCGCGCCAGCTCGGGCGCGCGGTGGTGCGCGCGGGGCAGCGCGTGGTGGTGCAGCAGCGCGAGCACGGCGCGCACGCGCACGTGACGTCACGCGTGGCTGTACCTGGCGAGCAGGCGGTGCGCGGCGCGCGCCAGCTCGGCGCGCGGTGGTGCGCGCGGGGCAGCGCGTGGTGGTGCAGCAGCGCGAGCACGGCGCGCACGCGCACGTGACGTCACGCGTGGCTGTACCTGGCGAGCAGGCGGTGCGCGGCGCGCGCCAGCTCGGGCGCGCGGTGGTGCGCGCGGGGCAGCGCGTGGTGGTGCAGCAGCGCGAGCACGGCGCGCACGCGCACGCCGCCGCCGCCCCCTTCCACGCCCAGCCGCACACACTCCACCAGCCGCTCTAAGCTCGCGTCGTCCTCGCCTCTGTCGTACGCACACAAATTTAAAATTAATTAAGCCAAATAAGCGGCAGATCAATGTCAATTTTCTCTATCTTTCTCGTTTGTTACCTCTGAGCGACTTCAAGGAACACGTCGATGGCGGTGAAGGCGAAGTTCCCGAGCTGAGGCAGCAGCGCGGTGAACAGCGCCAGGAAGAACTCCGTGATCTCCGACTCGGCCGCCGCGTACGCCGGGTCGCACAGCATGCGGAGCGACGCCTCCGCGGCGCCTTGCATGCTTTCCGCTATTATCTACAAATAACTTCATCATCAGAATAGGATCTTTGCAAAGTGGTCTTAAGGCATGGCACGTTACTGTGAATACATCATCTTACTAACTACTAAATCGCGATCAGTAGGCCTTACATGCGCATCGCGACAAAATTTTGTCGACACTCGTTCGCGAGAGCGCATCTTTCTATCGCGCTCATCGCTCAGACAGGTGAGCGAGACGCAACTTGCGCCGACAAAATACGAGTGTCGACAAATTATCTCGTGGTGCGCGGTTAGCCCGGCAGGTGGCTTATAACAAAGACGTCCCGTAACGAATGAGAATATACCTGTCACATTCAAACAAAAGCGCGCACAGCGCGTGTGAAAGAGAGGGGAACTCCGATTCGGTCGTAACGTCCACTTCAAATTAGGCCCTCAGATTGCTACATCAAATACTCTTAGAACTACGTAGGTTCTATTGTATGAGGCAATATGAGGTGTGTATTTTTTACTATCTCACCTTCTTGGCGTTGGTGGGCGCGTGCGCGAAGGCGTGCAGCAGCGCGGTGAGCGGCGGCAGCGCGGCGGCCGGGCCCGCGTGCGCCAGCGCCGCCGTCCACGCGCCCAGCAGCGCGCGCGCCGCCTCGCCCCCCGCCGCCACCCCGCCGGCCCCCGCGCCGCTCGACCGCGGCAGCAGTAAGGACAGGAGGGCTTCGCGGACTACGCCCGCAGTCTGGAAGACGGGACGGATCAGTTGACATCACATACAGACAGACTAATAAACTACTATAGATTACTAAGCTATCTTTAGGTTTAGGGCACCTATAAGGGTGCGTTTTCACAGAAGCGGACGCGGAGCAGCGTGTGGAGTTGAGCGGAGACTTGTAAAAAATTTCTATTGCGCGTCTGCTCAAAATACACATCCCATCTCTGATGCAGCAAGGTGATTGTTCAAATTTCACTAAGTCTTCCGCTCAACTCCACGTAGCTCCGCTTCTGTGGAAACGCACCCTAATGATAGTTTAAGCTAGTAAACAAATAAACTGTATACATAATCGCGACACTAGCCGTCACCCGCTGGATAGAAGAGCAATAAACCTAATTCCATTTATTAACATAAAAGTGGCCTTCACTTCGTTTCGGAACAGTTTCAAACGGTACCAATAGATGGCGCTGGACATCGATTACATCGCGCAAGCGATAATCGTTGTCGTTGTCTATACAGTTAACTTTTATTAAATGGCTTGCCGGACTGTATTAATAAAGTGAAGAGTTAAGGAAACGAAAAATTAGTTTATAGATACTTTGAAACAAACGAAATACCTTTGGTTCTAAGTAATGTAAAGAGCGTTGAGCGTGGTTGTACAAGTCGCCGACCAGTGACGCGGGGTCGCTTGTTGTCTTCACGTTCTTAGACAGGCTGAGCAGCAGGTGCGCCGCAGCGTGACATAGTAAAGGAGGTTCCTGAAAATAATGAGCTCAATGTATTCCGACTGTCAATCAGCCAATCCCCGTTCACTACTTGCTAAACGTAGGCTTCTCCCAAAGAGCGCCAACCGTCCCAGCTGTACCCAGTCTGCATCCAACTTACATCATCCATCTACCGTGCTGGAGCACTTCTCATCTTACACTACGTCTCCCAACTTGGCAGCCAAATCACAATACATTTTGACAGTTGTTTGCAATTCCATAGTCGGCATAACAGTTGTCTAAGCCCGGATTCATGAAATTATAACACACAACCAAACTAAAACCACTTATAACACATACAAATTACGTCTCCAGTAGAATTATACACCAGCATAGACAGTACAAGTTGACTGACATTGTGGTAATTTCTTTGTTGAGCAGTGTATCCTGCGTACGGCTGATCGTTATGATCGGCTGCCGTATCCTAATCGATTGGAGGATAATATTTTACTCACGGGTATATCGTGGGGCATTAAGAAGGGCACGGCGGAAGTGAAGAGCCCCTCCATGGTGTGCACGCCGACGCCGCAGTCCGTCGCGTAGCAGCACCAGCGCGCCCATGCACGCGAACATTTCGGCGTGTCTGCAACAATTATAATACAATTATTTTGTGAATTGTGACCAATTTAACAAAATGTTACCTTTCAGAATGTCGAACAAACATAAAAAATTTTTTGAATTTTTTTACAATCGTGCCATCAGGGGTGAAGGCGGTAATTAAAAGATTAAGGAACTGGATTTTAGGTACAGTGGCCAGCACATCAAGTTACTACAATCTGTCAAATTTCCTCAGTTGATATTGAACCAAACACGTTTGACATAAAAGTGAGGTTCGATTGAAGAAATTTGACAGATTGTAGTAACTTTATGTGCTGGCCACCGTACATATCTGTTGCGCTCCACCAGCGCCTGCCCCGCCAGCCGCGCGCCCGCCTCCGCCGCTACAACACGTGTATGGATGTGACGGAGGTGTACTCACACTTGCACGTGCGCGTACGGCGTGCGCGGGCGGGTGCGCGGCGCGGTGCGGGCGCGTGAGCGCGGCGCCGGCCAGCGCGGCGCACGAGCGCTCCACCAGCGCCTGCCCCGCCAGCCGCGCGCCCGCCTCCGCCGCTACACACGTGTATGATGTGATGGAGGTGTACTCACACTTGCACGTGCGCGACGGCGTGCGCGGGCGGGTGCGCGGCGCGGTGCGGGCGCGTGAGCGCGGCGCCGGCCAGCGCGGCGCACGAGCGCTCCACCAGCGCCTTGCCCCGCCAGCCGCGCGCCCGCCTCCGCCGCTACACACGTGTATGATGTGATGGAGGTGTACTCACACTTGCACGGCGGCGACGGCGTGCGCGGGCGGGTGCGCGGCGCGGTGCGGGCGCGTGAGCGCGGCGCCGGCCAGCGCGGCGCACGAGCGCTCCACCAGCGCCTGCCCCGCCAGCCGCGCGCCCGCCTCCGCCGCTACACGCGTGTATGATGTGATGGAGGTGTACTCACACTTGCACGTGCGCGACGGCGTGCGCGGGCGGGTGCGCGGCGCGGTGCGGGCGCGTGAGCGCGGCGCGCCGCCAGCGCGGCGCACGAGCGCTCCACCAGAGCGCCTGCCCCGCCAGCCGCGCAGCCCCGCCTCCGCCGCTAAACACGTGTATGATGTGATGGAGGTGTACTCACACTTGCACGTGCGCGACGGCGTGCGCGGGCGGGTGCGCGGCGCGGTGCGGGCGCGTGAGCGCGGCGCCGGCCAGCGCGGCGCACGAGCGCTCCACCAAGGCCTGCCCCGCCAGCCGCGCCGCCCGCCTCCGCCGCTACACGCGTGTATTGATGTGATGGAGGTGTACTCACACTTGCACGTGCGCGACGGCGTGCGCGGGCGGGTGCGCGGCGCGGGTGCGGGCGCGTGAGCGCGGCGCCGCCAGCGCGGCGCACGAGCGCTCCACCAGCGCCTGCCCCGCCAGCCGCGCGCCCGCCTCCGCCGCTACACGACGTGTATGATGTGATGGAGGTGTACTCACACTTGCACGTGCGCGACGTGCGCGGGCGGTGCGCGGCGCGGTGCGCGGCGCGGTGCGGGCGCGTGAGCGCGGCGCCGGCCAGCGCGGCGCACGAGCGCTCCACCAGCGCCTGCCCCGCCAGCCGCGCGCCCGCCTCCGCTTCTACACACAAAAAAGTACACTATCAACCTATATCTTACGTCTTTAAAAATGGTGTTGTTAAACAACTCTCCGCTGGATGGACCAGGTCAAGAAAGATCTTGATCACCTTCAAAGGCCGGATTGGCAAGAGGTGGCTGAGAATAGAGCGGAGTGGCGAATTCTCGTGTCGGAAGCCAAGATCCACTTCGGGTCGCTGAGCCAGCGTAGTAAGTAAGTAAACTACTCTCAAGGATATAATCAACCGATTGCTGCGAGTACCACTATTAATAAGAATTTTCTTTTCTCTAACTTTATCACTACCACCAATATATAAGTTAATGTTTAAGCGCGGGCAGTTACCAGTGAGCAGCGCCGGCGCGAGGCGGCCCAGCACGCGCGTGAGGGTGGCCAGGTCCAGCAGCGCGGCCAGCAGCCGCTCGGCGTCGGGCGCCGGCGCGCCGCCCGCGCGCCCCGCCGCGCGCCCGTGCACGCCCACCAGGCACTGCCACCTCTCCAACTACGCAATACGACATCAAACAAAGGTTATTGTTCAGTGGACGAGTACCTCAATGATAAAACATCTCATAAACTCAGAAAACCGGCGTGAAGCAGCTCCTGTGCTGTGTTTCGCCGAGTGAGTGAGGGTACCGGAAGCCCATCGGGGGGGAAGGGGATAAAAGGTTAGCAGCGCACTTGTTGCATGTGTTCATGGGCGACGGCAATTGCTTACCATCAGGTGATCCGCCTGCTCGTCTGCTACCTATTAAATAAAAAAATTAAAAAACTTGATGTGTAAGAGTAATATTAATTAACCCTAAGGGTGCGTTTCCACAGAAGCGGAGCTGCGTGGAGTTGAGCGGAGACTTGTAAAAATGGACCAATCACATTGCTCATCACAGATGAGATGTGTATTTTGAGCTTGAAATAAATATTGTTGAAAGTTTTTATAAGAAAGCTTATATAACGACATTGCACTTCAAATACTCCAACGCTTTTTACTTTGGGAAATGTTCAAACATTATATTACTGTTACTGAGTGATATGCATAATAGTATGATGATTTCTCTTAATCGCAAAACGAATTTTAAAAAGTATGAACACTACATACCACATTTGTGAAAATGTCGACCGAAGCCAAGTCTGCGACTCGCGCAATGCACTCTATGCAATGCTTTAAGAATGATTGCCATTCCGTTTCCCCCTGAAAGAATAAGACTATTTTAAGTCTCTATAAGATTTACATTTAAAAAGTATTTTTATCATAATGTACATAAAGTAAAGCAAAGGATCAGCCTACATCATAGAAAACAAGTCATCGCTACTATGATTGGACAGGCTTAATCTCCACGCTCTCCTAATGCGGATTGGTGGTCACAAACCTGAGCTTTGTTTAAAATATACATTCGAAACATACTTTTGCTCGACCAAAGGATCCCAAGATCATGGCCCGGTACTTAAACTACTAGATCAACGGGGCGTAATGTTTATTTTAAATCGATGTAAATTAAAAATGAACAATCATTGGTAACTTACGTCATCGTCGCACACGTCGTTGTCTAGGTGTTGGAGCTGCGCCTTGTTGTGTGGAACTGAATCTTATTTACACTCGGTCTACAACGAGCTTGATAGCGCTTCCCCAACTATCTTTAACAAAATATGAGGGTCAATTTTTTTATAAATATAAATAAACATAAAAAAATAAGTTGTATTTTTACTTACTTTGCTGTATCTTCAGGCTTCAATATGTCAATAAATTGAATCCATATCTCTAAACAGTTTACAAAAATAGCACATGTAGGCACCTTAAAAGAAAAATATGAAGTTAGTCCACAATCAATTACAATTCATAAGCCATTATATCTCTAACTAAAAAAAAAGTATATGGTAAATACCTGGAATGTGTATTGGAATAGATAAGACAGGAATTCTATAGCATTAAACTCAGGTTCCGCTTCTAATCTCTTGAAATGCAATGACACAAATAACTTTAGGAACTCTGCGAACTTATTGAGATAGCTGAAACAAAAATATTGTTAATATTTTTTGTTTTCGAATGGAATAATACTAAATATAATCATAACTATCTAAAAAGATTAATGACTTTCGTTAAACTAAAGTACTTGGAAAATTTTATTATCAGCCTATATACCGTCTCACTGCATTTGCCCTCCAACATAGAAATCAAGTTATTGGTAGTTGATGGGATTAGGCTAAATGCCTAATGCGGTGATCACAAAACCGAGCTATGTTCGAAAAATTACTTTTTGCTTGACCTGGGAATCGAACCCTGAGATCAGGGCCCGGCACTTAAACCACTAGACCTACGGGGCTGTAGCTGATTCAATAGTATCAGCCTATATAGGTACTGATCACGGCAGGTCCTCCACAGAAATCAAGTCATCGATACTGTGCTGGGATTAGGTTTAATCCCAATAGCGATGGCAGGCAATAGGAAATGATGCCACATGATTTTGAACCTTAGCTACCATTACATAACAGCGAAAACCAATGAAATTTTTCGTTGAGTTATGCCCTATTAAGGGTTAAGTTAGTAAGTAATCAATAAGCTGAGAAAAAACTTGTAGTTATAGAGGCAGTTAAAGTACATAAGTGGTGGGTACTAACTCGTGGTGCGCGTGCATCATGTTGTGCTGGCTGTGCGTGAGGTGGCGCAGCAGGCGCAGCGCGCAGTGGTGCAGGCGCAGCGCCGTGGTGGCGGACGACGGCGGCGCGTACCGCCGGTACAGCAGCTCGCACACGCCGCTCAGCCCCGCCAGCGCCGCCTCTATGCTCTGCCGACCGGTCACATGCCCTCAACAATAGCCGTGGGGAGAAGTGAAACAGATAAGGGACGGAAATAGATATTTGTAGGGAGTCAAGAGAATGCCATCCGGGAAAGAGCCCCGAGCAAGTGCCTATGCGTCTCCCAAGATTCGGTCCGTAATGCCGCGAGGCGGGAAGGACCATGGGAAGGTGGCCATGCCCTCAACAATAGCCGTACGTATTTTCGCCTGTGTTGCATTACACTCGTACAGTCGCGTGCACTAAGTATACAACCTCATTCAAATATGAACCTTATACTCATAGCATATTAAGGATCGAGGTGTTTACATTTTATCATAATTTGAAAAGGGTGACTACTGAGTTTCTTGCTGATTCTTCTCGGTAGAAATCGACTTTCCGAATCAGGGGTAGCTTACATAATATTTGACATTCATACATTTTTTATAAGGACTTAAATAAAGAATATTTCTATTTCTTATTGCAGGCGACTGTGCACCATGCTTTTTTAACCATATTCCAAACTTCTCGAAGGCATGACTGATGGAATGATGGATGGATACTGATGGAAACAATCATTATTCCCAAGGAATATAAGGTCGAATCTCAAAAAAAAAATAGCTGTGCTATACGAATAGCGGCGGCTATCGAGTGTGAAAAATCTGCTAGACGGCGTACCTACTGTTTCACTGAGGTCCAACTTAACGTCATTGGTTGTTTAGTGATATTTTGACATCTCACATAAAAAATAACCAACCACCGTGTAGATGGACCTCAGTTCTACAGTACGCCATCTAGCGGATTTTTCATAGCCATTGCATCAATCAACTGATCACTTTTGTATTGGAAGATGTTTTTTTTCTGAGATAAGACCCTATGATCCTTCAAGAAATTTGTAAACGAGACTATTTGCTCGTGACGCAACGCAGTGGCTACTGCAGCCAAAAAATTACCTGTGACTTGTGTTGCTATACTGCCCCAGTAAAACACCGTAGTAACTAGAGAGGGCGGCACGTGTGACGATAACGGCAACCAAGAGAATAAATGTTGCAAGGGTAGTAAGGCACTTCACAACTATTTCCATATTCAATGCCCTGAAAATTTATTCCACAATAAATATGTACATACATTACGAAACATTTTTTTTTTCTATCAACTAGAACAAATGATAAAAGGAATACTTACTTATCAATATTATGTATATCATGAGCATTTGCGAGTAAATCAGGAAGGGCAGATGTCTGAGGTATGCCACTTGTTGGTGATGGGGGTGGATTTGATTGCTCTTCCTTTTGAGCGTGTTTGTCTAAGATACCTGTATGAAAATTAATCTATTATCTATAAAATATTTTATAAAGTTTAATACTATTTTAACTGTTTTTTTTTTAAATAAAACAAACATACATACTAATACAGAATGACAATAGAAAAAGGACCTGAAGGTGGGTCATGATTCAAGTTTGTTGACTGTACATCAGATCATTTTTTATTTATTTCGAGCTGCCGAGAGCCCAGCTGGGATACATTGAATTCTGTTGATAAATTTTAAAGGTTTTATAAAATCTAGCTAGGGAGGCTCCTAGGAGGAGCAACTTGGATAAACACAGGATTTTGTCGTAAAAACGGTCAGGCAGCAGTTTCTATTTATGTATTAACGAACCTCAATGTATACTCGGATCGGATTAGAATGTACATGATATTTTTCCAAACCATTGAGTGCCGCTAGCATCTGCGGCACGCCCTTGAGCATAAGCCGCTCGAGCTGGTTGCGGCGCGCGGACGGCAGCAGCACGCCGGTGTCCCGCGCGGCCCCCAGCTCCTCGCTCGCGGCCTGTGCTAGTATGAGACCGAGCAGACATTGCCGACCGTCACATTTTATTAACTGGAACAAACATAATGTTATTTGACCATGCTAACATTACGTAGCATTTAAGAGTTTTAGAAGGTCAAGGAATTAAGTATATTTATAAATTGTGTTATTATAAAGTGACTAGAATACACCCAAAGCGTTGCTCACGCAGTTTTAAGTCTACATTTCATTTATTTTAATTTCACCTCCTTAATTACCCCTCAAAGGGTGATTCTCCAAAAAAAAACTTGGATACTTTTGATTCCAAATAATTACTCTTAATATCAATTTTCACATTCCTGACATCAAAGATGACAGACTTTCAAACAAACTTCAATCCCTTTTGGGGTAAAAGGTCAAAGAGTGATTATACAAAAATCTTTAAAACATGTACTTTAAATTTTAGTGGAACTACAGAAGCTATAATAATTATATTTGATTGAGGCCTAGACTAATGCTGTCCCAATCCTTACATTAATGACAATGATAAGTCAGTGGTGGATCTGGTTCCTTTATGGGATGGAAGAGATGACTGTACTTCCTACAATTGTCAACTGTCATAAGACTTCTGATGTACCGATAGAAGGAATGATGTTAAAAAGCTTTACCTCTACAATGTTACTGAAGAAATCAGCATACAAATGAGGCCAGTCATAACGGGCAATAGACACCATTAATGCTGCTACTTTGTTCCTTATGAAATACAACATAACTTCATGTTTTGCCATTAATTCATTCCATAGCGTCAATCGTATTTCTGTCTTCTCATGGTCAGACAACCTTATCCACTGTCTATTAATTATATTCTGAAAAAAATTATAAAATATTTAGATTTTGTAATGCAAAGAGAATAATTTACGATGCTAACGTGGCACATCTTACTATTACAGAAGTTTTCTTTATTCATGACTAGTAGCCGCCCGCGACTTCGTACGCGTGGAGTTAGTAATTTATAAATTGTAGCCTATGTGATATTCTGATATGTATGTATGTGATATAAAATGTAGCATGGTTCATGCAAGCATTGAGCATTTTGTTTATTTGATATTGAACCAAATATTATTCAATATCAAGATTTACAGTTTACTTAAGGGGCTATATCGATGAAACTAGCGCCGCCAATCTATTTACACTGATTGTGGCGAAAATATGATATTTTAAGAAAGTAAAACATTACAGACCTAGATAAAAGTAGATTGGATTTTTCAAGATGCAATAGAATATAACACATGATTAAAGTGGCTGTTTTAGCAATAATGAACATTATTGTTACTTGTCGCGTGTTTTATACATTGTATTGCATCTTGAAAAATCTAGAAAGTTTTGTTTATGCTTTGCGTATACAAAATTATAAGGGGAACAATATTTTTTGTCACCAAAATTTGTGTGCTTCAAGCTGTAATCCTCATACATAATTATTTCAAATCCCAATTAGAAACAATTTTGACAATGCCAAAAAAAAGTCTTGAAATAGTCATTATAGTACTAAAATGCAAAACTAAACTATAGAGTTTACTGAGGATTATGGCTAGAAAATCAAGCTGCAATCCCCATTTCTGGTGCAAGCAAACAGTAAAATCTATCAATTTGGTTTAGGTTCCAAAAAATTGTCGCAATAATATATGTTATATTAGTTTTATCTGATTTGTTTCGAAAATAAAAAGTATTTATTTTCACTACATTTCTATGGAGGTAGTCGCATACAAAATGCTTTTTTACTTCATTAAATATTATTGCGAAATATTCTACTTAAAATATTTATTTGGTACTAGATCATATTTATCTCCATGATTTTAGATAATCATCTTGTCTAATTGATTTTAAATGGTTTGGAATTTTAAAATTTTAGTGACAAATTAAGGTACTATTTTGCTGACAAACCCATCCAATCCTATTATGTAAATTTAGACCTGATTTCACCAGCCACCATTCTTTACCCGAGAATAAATCTACTCAAAGCCCGAGAACCAAAGATTTATTATATATCCTTGGATAAAGATTGATTAGCTGAATCTTATTATGATAATTACCTCAAGAGTAGTCAAGGTAAACATCAGCACATACTGATTTTGTGATTTTTGAAGGAAAAGCAAACAATGTTTCCATGAATCCTGGCGATTAGAAAAATTCTCAAGCATACTTTCGATTTCCCTTTTTCTAAAGTTATCAGTTGTTGGTGCAAAAAATTCGGACATCAGCATTTCTAAAGAGGCTAACGCCTCTTGTATTTCTATGTCACCCTGTAATTCAGAAAATAAGTTTAGGCAAAGAAAGAATACCACGTAATGCAATTGGAAGAATTTATTGGCCTTATTAGTGCAGCTTTCGGTTACAAAAAATATATTATCATCAAACTTACCATTATACTTTTTGTTTTATTTATATTAGATGAAAATATTTTTTCCCCAATAGTAACTTATATTTTGGTTTTGGGTCATTACTATATTAATTGAAAACAGAATTCTCCTTCGCAAATTTCCAAAATATCTACAAAATTATCTTGGGTAAGAAACAGTAAGAACGAACACTATACAGTGTGCTGACATAACTATTTTAACGTCTAATTCACATCACAGATATTTAATTTCATGATTTTCGTGAATTTCTGGAAATATAAATGATGGCGCCACTGCTTTACATATATGTTTTATGGTCAATGGCTTAGAGTAGACAGCCACTGGAGATGCCCTAACGTCCGCGCTTCTAACAATTTTTTTCACCATTTTTTGCGGGGGACGAGGTAAACACGTACAGCACACCACCAAAAATTTTAATACTCAACAGTCACAAATTTTGCTGTCACGATAAACGCACACTACAGAAAAATTTAACACATCAAAAAATACACGCTCACAAATAAAGATTTCACGTAACTATGCAGCATACATACGAAAAAGACAGTGATGGGACACAAAGAATGAGTCAAATCAGTTTGGTGAATGAACTTATATATAAAATTGTAAGTGTAAAATTCTGCACATTGAAGATAAATAAATATTTATTTAGTCAGTTTGTAAAATAAAACCGGCCAAGAGCGTGTCGGACACGCACATGAAAGTGTTCCGTATCCAAAAGATGGGCCTTAAACCTTATTTTCATAGTTAAGTTAGGTAGTTATTTCCATACATTACCATTTAGTTAGGGCAACTGCACGTCATAAGTTGGTCAAGTTGTATTAAAAATACTATGTATGATACAGAGTCCGCTAAAGTTTTCGTTAAAAGTACAGTCAGCCACACATCAGGTTACCACAATCTGTCAAATTTCCTCAACTGATATTCAACTTAATGTGTATGACAGTATTTACTGTGATGTGTGGCTGTACGTAGGTACTTACTTGGAGGTATAGAGCATATTTTTTTCAGAATTATTTTAATAGTATTTCAAAAGTTGGGGGGGGGGGGGAGAGGAAGCTCTAATTTTAACTTTGTATTAATATATCTCGAAACTGGGGGGTTTGATCCACATTATGTCAAGGCAATTTTTGTTGTATTTAAAGATACCTTTTTAACGATACCGACCAGACGATGGGGTAAGTCGAATTTATTTTTCGAATTAACTTTTCGCTGTATGGAAAGGGGGGTGAAAAATAATTATTTTTCAATAATGTTAAAAACCAATTTTTGGATTATCAGTATACATCTCTTTACCAATTTTCAGTGGCAATCGGTGCAGAAACGGCGGAGAACGAGCCAGGACAGACAGACAGACAGACGGACAGACATGACGAGTAGACTACGGAACCCTAAAAATGGTGAAGTTGTGCAATACATACTAAAACGTAAAAAATTACAAATGTGCGCTAGTTTGGGGTTAAACATTTGGACAAACAAAGGGAGAGTAAATGAAACAATATATTTTTAATTAGAATGATTTATTGAAATATTACAAAAAATCCTTATTACGCATTTATATTGATTTTCAAAATGAATAAGTTTATTGTACACGTGTCGAATATATTTCTGGGGGTCTAATTTTTTTGAAATATTGGATAAACGAACATTCGTATACTTTTCTATATTAAAATTAGCGAGCTCCAATTATGGTTTACTATCTACTCCGTTATCATGCATGATACTCCCGGACCACATATTTTATTCCTTTTACCTCGAAATATTTTATAGCCACCAATTCTTTTTATTTTTAGAATAAATTCCAACATCGTATGACCAGAAGAAAGGACAGTAATTTCTCTAATTCACTTTACAATGTTTTAATATTATAATATACGTCTATACTATTTTATTCAAAATATAATGAAAAGAACGGATTTTGAAACTAACTGCAGTGAGTGAATGATTCATTCAAATGTCGAGTTGATTTTAATTGGTCCCATCACTAGGACCGATACCACGATATCATTATTAAATTTTTCTGTCGTTTACGTATCGTAACGGTTTTTTATTAAAATAGATTTTCTAGTTTAATACACATTTAATAATTAATAAAAGTCATTACTTATGATAGGAAACGCGATCTTGTTGCGAATTTTAGCTGTCAGATCGCCTTTTACATGAAAATACTGCACAATTCACCATTTTTAAGAGAAACGTCACGCGACACGGAGCGATGCAAAATGGCGATGTAGCGACATCCAAGTAGTTTTGTATAACTTAGTTGACCAGTTCCGAATAGTTGACCAATGTACTTTGCCGGAGGGGAAACGCCCGGTATGGCATCTCCAGTGGCTATATACTCAAAGGGTCAATGGGCTCCCTTTGCCTTTCCTTAATACGAAAAATTAAAAAAAAAAGCTTTATGGTCAATAATCTGTGGTTTTTTATTGTCTATGAACAAGTAAAAAAAAAATACAGAATAATACTCTTTGGCACATATGGCTGTATGGGCCCTGTTCCCTTTGCCTTTCCTTAATAGGAAAAATTAAACCAAAAAAAAAAACTTTTTGGCACAGACCAAGAAAAAAGCATCTGTCAGTCAAGTCAACAACATTCTTTTCTTGTTTTCGCGCGCCGCATCCCTCCTCATTTTTACTCTGGATACATTGTTTTAATCGTTAGATATGATTAAAATAATGTTTTAGGCGATATTCATAAATTTATTCCATTGTCAAAATAAACAACTGGTATGTATATTGTCTGATTCATCAGTATTTGTAATCTTATCCGAACGAAAACCTCACAATTTCGTAAGTTTTACCTAGCATGTATTGTTGCAATTTTTTAAGTATCTTTGTGTGTTTAAAATGCGCATCCTATATCGTAATTCTGTTGGGGTTGGTACTTCCTATGGAAGCTTAAATATCTCTTGTCAAATCTGCACTTGCTAGACCAATAACAGTAATAATATTTATGTTGATTTCAGGTATCTTCAAATCGAACAAAATGACTGATAAATTGCCACTTTCTGACGGGATTCAAGAATCAAATGAAAAAGATGCAGTAATAATCCGAAGAGCAACCAAAGAAAAAATTAAATCTGATAGTACACATGATTCAGGCAATGTAAAGAGAATTAAACATAATAGTAAAAGTGAATCTGATGATGGAAAGAATAGGTATGAATCAGTCTTGTTAGACTAGATATTTAAATAAAACATTTCTGTATAGGTACTTTTATATTAAATCCTTTTCATTTCCAGTCAGACACTAAGAAAACCATCAGGAGCGGAAACTGATCCTGCCATTCTCCAAAGAAGACAGAAACAAATTGACTATGGAAAAAATACTGTTGGATATTATAATTACACTACCAAAGTACCTATGTATGTAACTTCAAATAAGTATTTTTTCATTTCATAATTTCTTTTTGTTGTATACATGTAATCTCTAAGGAGTTTTTTACTATTTCAGTGACCAACGTACAAAAGATCATCCGAAAACACCAGATAAGTATACAAAATATAGCCGTAGGTCTTGGGATACATTGATCAAGATTTGGAGGCGAAACTTGCACAGCTATGACAGCAACAAAACAAAAGATAGCAATGAAGAGTCTGACAATGAAGAACAATGATTTACATAAATTTTAGAGAACATTTTAGTATTTTATCTTGATGGAATACACTAACAGTGTAACTATTTACTATATTTGTTTGTCCTAGGTTTAAGGTTAAATAATTTAATCTTCTCAGTTGCTCTTTTAATCAGACATGTATCATTCTCCTCTTCCTTTAACAAATTGTTTCTTTTGACAATATATTCACATCTCTTTATATATAATTTGCATTTTATTCACTGTTCATACAGTCTGTCAGCAAATCTCTATTTACTTTTTTTTTTTATGTGATAGGTAGCAGACGAGCAGGCGGATCACCTGATGGTAAGCAATTGCCGCCGCTCATGGACACATGCAACACCAGTGGAGTTACAAGTGCGCTGCCAACCTTTTATCCCTTCCCCGGGTGGGCCCAGCACAGGGGCTGCTTCACGCCGGTTTTCTGTGATGCTGTAAATAGTACTGTACTGCTGTACATAGACGTCCCCTTACATTTTGGACCCTATAGTAGCCCTACAGAACATCCCAAGACTAATAGGGGACATAAAGGGAAAGTAAGTAGATACATTTTGCTGTTTAAAAATCATTTTTCTCCGGGTGATCAAGAAAAATGGTGGCATATTTTTACGAGATAATATATCTATGATAGATAAATATGACAAACATGATTTTTTTATATGGCAAACGAGCAAGCGGGTCACCTGATGGCAAGTGATCACCGCCGCCCATGGACATAAGCTACACCAGGAGTGCGGATGCGTTGCCGGCCTTTTAGGAAGGTATAGGCTCGTTTTGAACTGGGGGTCCGCCGGCAATGTTACCTAACAGCATTTAATTAATAATATTACTAGCGTAGTATAGAATCGCTGCCGTAGCACGCTCGCTACGTTCCCTCAGCCTCGGCTCGCACGCTATGAGCTTGTCCAGAACTCCAGATGACACGTGTAAGTCACGCGTTTTACACGCTATTTGTAGTTCATTGCTGTTTACGTTCCGTGTCTTCCTAACAAAGCTAGCCAAGTTAAAGAGGCCAATGAACTACAAATAGCGTGTAAAACGTGTCACCTGGACGAGCTCTAAGGGTTTACCAGTAAACCTAACCTGACTACCCTTTAGCTGCTTTTTTTCCAAGATGATCATTCTCTTGTATGGGTTCATTCAAAGATTCAAATCTTTGGGTTCATAAACTAGTGCGCCACAATCACCCCGTCGCAGACGATGCGACAAGCCATGAACGTCAAGATGGCGGATCACCCGCCTGTTTTTCACATTTGCAATGTGATTAAGATTTAGTACGATATTTCACTAATTTCATACCTCCGTAGAAAAATTCTACACTCATACAATTCAAGTTATTCCATAGAAAAACTGGCCCCGCCACTTTGATATTCAAAATGCGGGACCGCAATTTAGTTAATAGATAATCCTGGCGTAATCATAATTTCAGCATACCAAAATTTTTAATACGATTTAGTACGGCTTTTTGTGCATCACTTTCACTCTCTCGAAAACCCAATTTGTAACGAAAATAGCATTTGTCATTTTTAAATCTCAAAAGCGCCTGAAAAAAGTATACAAGTATGATTGCTCTTACAACTATATTAGGAGCCTAGTTTGTATTTGTACAGTTTACTTTGGAAGGGTAATTCTCAAATGCTTATGACTTTTAGTTTGTTTGCGTAACAATTAAAGTGATTTCAACACAAACCAAAAACGAATGTTTAAATGAAACTTTAATCTTGATAATTATATTAAATTCCCGGTTAAAGGGTTTAGCAAGCCTAATTTGTTAAACCTTTAATCATCACCCTAGAACTATAAAAAAAATACTACCTACGTAACTTATTTATCCAACTGTGGCGGTTAAAGGGCTAGCAAAGCCATCCAGTGCCTGCCCCAAATAGATATTTATTAATTGTGATGAAACCTAGAACTTTAAATGCATGCGCTTCCTAAAAGAAGAGTCTTATTTATTTTATTCGTAAGAGTACAAACTTAACTAAATTTTTTTTTCCAAATACCTACCATCCAAATAATAATAGTGTAGTGTACACGGTAACTTATATAATGTATGTTTTATTTAGATTTACCCATGCTGTTATATTAAAATGTAAATGTGTAGGGTAATACGAACTTAAATTGATTATTATATGAATTTGTTTACCTAGCAATACTTGAAAGTAGTAAAGTAAATTATATTAAAAACTGGTTTAAGTTCAGGAAATAGTTCTCATAATAATTACACCCCCTAAAATAATTATTGTTTCAAATTTTATGCACCCCAACATTTTAAACGCCTAATATATTGAAAGAGCAAATACTTGGATACTTTTTCTCCAGGCGTTTTTGCGATGTTAAAATAATAATCACTTTTTTCTTTTGAATTATTTGTTTTAACGGAGAAAATCGATTATATGTAGTCGTATTAAAATCGTATTAAAATATGGTATATGCATGGTGTAAGATTATGCCAGGTGTTTTCGTTAATTAAACAGTGGTCCCGCCATTTTGATACAAAGTGGCGGGGCCAGTTTTTCTATGGAATAACTTGAACTTGTTGAGTGTAGAATTTTTCTACGGAGGTATGAAATAGTAGAAATATCGTACTAAATCTTAATCACATTGAAATTTGAAAAACATGCCGTGATCCCGCCATCTTGACGTTTCATCGACAAGCCGCCTCACTCCCCTAACTGTTAGGAGCCAACAAATAAACGGTCATGGTCAGTCTTAATTACCTACACACTATAGGGTGTGTGTCATCCGTTTCATCCAAATGACCGGCTAAACTGGTTGGATTGCTCGGCTTTTCATTTATTAAGACCTGCACCTCTACAGGCGTGCACGTAAGACCTAATGCAGACAAACCAATCTTTTGACCGGCACTCTGAAAGGTACTGTCAAATCCCTCCACAATAAAACATAACTTTTAAAAATGAAGTTTATTTTCTATTTTATGACATTAATTAAGTATTATAAAGGAAAAGTAGAGTTTAGGTCATAGGTAATTCAATCCTGTTCAAAACATCACGAGCCTGCTTCACAACTGCATTAGTCTTATTCTCTGCAGCGAGATTTTGTAATTTATCCATATATTCTTCAATGTTGGCTTCGGTCGCACCGGAAGGCCCTCCTAGGACAGAAATATATTTAAAGAATAAGAATACATAATTGATTTGATTTTATCACAACAAAAATACAATACTTAAGCTAAAAAAACAAATGGGACAGTTTCCGTGGCTTTTTTTTTATGATATAGGTGGCAGACGAGCCGACGGATCACCTGATGGTAAGCGATTACCGCCGCCTATGGACACCTGCTACACCAGTGGTGTCACAAGTGCGCTGCTTACCTTTTAACCCCCCTTCCCATTAATGTGTCGCCAAAATGGTTTCCACTCAGCTGTTCTGTGACGTCGGATTGCCATTGATTTAACTGCATGTATGTGCAGAGACATAGTCACTACTCCTAATAGGTAAGATCAAGTTCCCGTGGCGCAACATCGCCTACGCACAGTCGCTCAACCGCGTCTAGGTACTCTTGTGCGCAGTAATGTCCGAGAACGTGTGAGATTTGTTCCAGACTCGGTGTCCATTCAACATTATTTTATCATACACCGCGCGCATTAGCATTATGGTGTCATATTTGTGACGACGCGACCACGTGCTTGTCGTCTTATCACTTATTTAGAATGCCTCCGCAGACCACTTGGAATTGCTTTTGGTAAGACAGACTCACCAGGGATAGCGACGGCGTGGAGAGCTTGTACTAATGCCGCCACGAGCGCGCGCCGGTGCGCTAGCAGTGCCGCGGTGCGTTCTGCGGCCGCAGCGGTCTCTGCGCGCAGCCGCGCTGTCGCGCCACTCACTTCTTCCGCATGTCTTTGTAGGATCGCATTCTGCAAATAAAATCATTTTTATGCCAGTAAAATCTATCTATCTAGGTAGGGGAGCACTGGGCAGTCGAGAGGTTTGGTCACCCCCTCATTTCCCGAAATCTATTCGGGAGCCTATTGTTGTGCAATCGACATTGAAGTCGAATTAGAGATATGTTTGAAATCTTTAAATTCGACTTCAATGTCAAGTGCACGAGAATTGCCCCTGAATGGATATTCATTGCTTTCTACCACAGCACTTTGACAGCCTTATAGTTGAATATGCAGAACCGCTGTAGATCTGTCAGGGGAGAGTCTCAGGTGGATCCACAGATTTAATTTAAAGTTTTCATAATAAAAAAAATGTTTTGTGTTGATGTTTCAAAAATAAAGTTAAGATTGTTATTTCTTCTGAGTTTCTCCTTTTCGAAGTTTTTATGAAATTTAACTTTATCTAAAAGTTTATTATCAGATTAGATTTAGATTAGGCAGATTAGGCTGAATAGCAATTGAGGACAATTTACGTGGCTGACTGTACTTAAAAGCATAGTAAAGCGATATCGTGCATATTAAACACATTACCCAAATCTCCCAGGCTACCACCCACCGGGACTTGGTTTGGGCACTTGAGATACGAGTTCCAAGATATTTTGTAACTTTGAGACTAATCAAATTATAATACCTTTTCTTAGCAATTATTACTGCCAAATATGTGTGCTTGATATATTTGGAATAAATTTTGATAATGATAAAAAAGACACTTTCATTAACATTTGTGATAGTGTTGAATGCTTCCCTACCTCCCTTATTACAAATTATTAGGTCTATTACATGCGTACCTGCTGCTCATAATCAGAATTAGCTTTCCTTAACTGCCTTAGTTCCGACTCTCTTAACTTATTGTGCTGAAGAAATTGATCCGTGAAAATGGGAATGTCTGTATCTCCATTGTTCAACTCCTCACCCTGTATGAAAAACAAATTATTTAGCAAATATTATGTTAGACATATAAGCATCTATAATTGTTTTCCAGAAGTAATTTTTAAAGGTAAGCACAACTCAAGACAAGTAAAATATTTATCTAATTTGACATTAGTTAAATACCAAATTCATGCTACCAAAGAAATACAAACTATTTGGAAGAAAGAATCATGAGAGTACTGTATTCATCATCATCATCATCACCCTGTCTCAGTCCATTGCTGGACAGGCCTCCCCCAATGTTCGCCATTTCACCCTGTCTTCGGCGAGACGCATCCAGTCTATACGAACGGCTTTTCGCAGATCGAGTACTGTATTACAGGGTGGATAAAATAAACTCGGCATTAGCACACCACTGGTTTTGCCATACCCATAGGCCGAAGCCATCGCTTATATGTCGCTGTCTGTTAACGCATTAAAAAATACTTACTGAAGCTGGAGTGATACAAGGTCTAGGCCGCGGCGGTGTCTGTTGGCGTGGAGTGACAATAGAAGAGGTGGAACTTCCACCATTCACTGGAGCAGAAGTCTGATCAACGGGTGGCACATTAATAGCTGTGAGAAATTATGAATTACACTTAATGACTTATAATTTATGTATTAAGATATTAAATTTATAATATGGATGCTCATTCATATACGACTCTTAATTATACAGGGTGTATTGGTTAAAAATTTTCTCTTTGACCAGGTCTTCTGTCAACCACTCCGAGAAAGTATACTATTGTTGTATGACTTTTCGAAATCTGTCGAATATTTTTATGACGTATCATACAAAATTACCAAGACCTACTTAGTATAAAAAGTTATTTTTTTATGCAAATTTCTAAAAGTCAGACCAAAAAATGTTCACCAAAACGGTTCTTAGAAGAGTTGGTAAAAGGGATGAAAATGTTTTATCTATACACACACACTGTATGTTACACACTAGTTACCTGGTGTGGCCGCTGCACTGTCAAGTGCAGGATTGTGTTTGATTTTCTTAGTAGAACCGCCAGCTTCTTTCTGTTCCATTTGTTGCCTCCTGAATTCTTTATAAGCATCCGTCTTTTTGTATTCAGCCCATTCTCGTATGTACCTTTTTTTTTCAAATAATAGAAATCACATTAATTATGTATAATAAACAAATAACTATGTGTGTTGGATGGTTAGATAAACATTAAAAATATCTAATTGCAGCCATTTTGGCAGGTAGGTGCTAATAACATACCTTTCTTTGTCTTGGTCTGCTGCATCCAAATACTGTTGCTTTTCTTCAGCTGGAAGTTTGCTCCATTCACTAGCCAACTGTCGAGTAAGCTCAGCAAATCCCAAATCAGGCTGTTCAGCACGAAGTTGATCACGACGCTCATTCAAGTACCTTACATACCCTTAAATTGAGAAAAAAAATTGTATTAAGATATTTAAACTAAGAATTTGTTATTAACATTATACTCTAAGCCCTTCTGAACGGACCAAACCTAGTATGTAGTTTTGATAGGAAAATTAAAAATTAATACTAGATTTTAGCTACATTTTTGAATTTGTATACATACTTTACTATGACTCAGGCTATGGTTTTTAAACTTCCGACAGCATGTTCGAAATTCTAAATTATTTATAGCTGTAAAACTAGTAATAACAGCGCTGAGGATCCCTTTTCAAGAACTTTCGATATGTAAGCTTAAGTCCAAGAAAAAATAAAACAATATGTAAATTGTGTATCCAGAGTCCAGACATGTTATAAGCAATGTTACTAAGACATACAAAACAAAACAATATAAAATTGTCCTGGTACTTATAGTAATTAAAGCTTATAAAAGCAATTAGTAAAAACTTCAGGTAGGCTAGTCACATACAATATGGAAAAAGCAGATCAGTATAAGTAGGACACTGAACTTTGGTAGAAAATCGGCAGGTACACATACCAGTCAGCGGTTGGCGTGGAGCCGTCACATCCCGGGGCACTTTAGGCTTCCTTTTCTTGGGTTTCTTAGGAGAAGGTTTCAACAACCCTTCTTTGCTACCATTTATTGGAGCGGGAATCGAGTCACTGGCATTTGGTGCTTGCGGCTGAGCTACTGGTGCAGTCTGCGCAAAATCTTCCTTTGAAACAGGTTTAGGAAGCTCTTCACTATTGGCGACGGGCTCAAGTTGCTCCGTAGGCTGAGCTTCGGTTTCCATTATACGTGCATTTATTTATGATTTATTACTAATCAATCTGTACATTTATTAAGTATTTATTATATTATAGGTTAACTTGAATGATTTTTAAGTAGTTAGCACTGAGCAAATATTATAATCATAGTGTAACTTGTAAAACACAATACAGTTTTGTATGTACGTATGTACGTTTATAATAAGACGGAACTCCAAACGGAATGTACTCTGTGCGGAACTCCGTACTCGTAGTAAACAAAGAGTAATATTTATGTATGAAACATATGACCTCGGTCAGTGCCAATCTAACGAACCTAACTAACTAAAATTGTTCTTGGTCTGTGAACTAAAGAAAACTCAATGATGTTTCCTAACTCATTGAGAAAACTTTGACAAAAAAATGTCGCCAACATGACCCAAAAAAAGGGATGGCTAGAGTCATCGACAAAATGAATAATAAAATATCGATAGTTCTTAATTTTTTTTTTATTTGCAACATACATTAGAGAATAGAGATTGATACCTCTTACCTACCTAGGTACATACCTACCTAATACATTTATTTGCATCAAAGAACACACATGCATACATTTTTAAATGATAAAAAAATGTGTAGGTACAGTATGTATGTAGTACCTTCAGCAGCCACACATCAGGTTACAACCTATCAAAATTCCTCGATTGATATTCATCCTAATGTGTATCGAGTGTCTACGACGACAGTGTATGATAGTAAGATCAGTCAGCTACACATCAGCACAGAATACTTGTACAAGGTAACATCAGGTTACCATAACCTGCCAATTTCCGCAATTGATATTCAACCTAAATGTTTATGACAGTAAGACGAGAGTCCATTGAAGAAACGGATGTTTAACATCCGTAGTCACGACAATCTTATCGCATTTTATATGATGATAGCAATTTTAGCATAGTACAGACAGCCACACATCAGTTGACAAATTTCCTCCATAAGTGTATGACACTAATGTTTGACAGTAAGATTGGAATCGGTTGAAGAAGTTTGCCACTTTTGTATACTTTGATTTACAGTATTTATGTAGGCAGCACCACATCAAAGTATACAAAAATGACAAATTTCTTCAATCGACTCTCATCTTACTATCATACACATTTAGGTTGAATATCATAAGGAAATTGGACAGGTTATGGTAACCTGATGTGTGGCGGACTGTACTACCAAGGGTTGGATCCTTGGATCAGATAGGCATTTTTTATTTTTATTTTATATATTAATTACATATAGGAGTGATATTAAAACATGATTCATTTCCAATTATTTTTAATGTATTGCACTATTTGATGAAGTCCTTCTTTGCCAGCGTCTCCACTTAGATATTCAATCTCAAGTAGAATAATATTGTCCTTTTTGAAAACTTTCAAAAACGCTTCCAATATGGGCTCTCTATCTCTAGATGTTTCTGTATTATCTTCATTATTATTATGAGTTTCAATTTTGCTCATTTCTGAACTCTCACTTTGATCTAAATCAGTCATTTTAGCATCTTCAGTGTTTATTTTATTTTTTTTACTTTGAGCTTCTAATCTCAACATGAGCCTTCGTTTACGTCTTTGATGGGACCAAGTATTGCTTAGAGCACTTAAGTGCATAGACATGCAATTCCCTCTCTTATTCATTATTTTATTCTTTATATTGATTTCATCCAGTATATTTTTAATTCTTTCTGTGCATGTAACAACATCATAAGGACTGTTGGGCAATTCAGACAACTGATATGCTATTGGTGTGCTTCTTTTCCGGAGTTTGTTTCTGGGTGGTACTGTAATAAAATGAAGATACTATGTACCTAGTAGAAATAATAAATATTGCAAAAGCTGTACATAGACAAACTACCTACAACCAATACAAACCCAATTTATAAATATCATGGTTTTGATAAGTCCACGCTATACCCCATCTAGTTACACGACCCTGGCAAAATTCTGTGTGTGTACATTTTATACCATCTGCTCTTAGATCTTGCAATAACTCCATCAAATTATATTTGTGTCCAACCATTGTTGTGAAAATTCTGAAAGATAAAAGTATCAATATTTTTAAATTGTAAGATTTATGTTAAATTTATTTATAAGAATATAATTTATTTATGGTAAAGTACGAAACAGCTGTAATTTGGGTCAGCGTAATCTGCTGACTGCGCGCGCGCCCCGACTTGACCACTGTACTTCGTACACTTCATATAACTTATTACTTACATAAACAAATACTTACATTACTCTATCTTTGTAAACTTTGCTTTCACTAATCAATTTTCTGCAAAATTCTAGTTCACCTCCCTCTGTAATAAGCTCTTGAGGAGATCCGGTAAATCCATTTTTTGGTGGGTGCCTATAAAAATCTCACAAGCTAAGTGATATATTTTAAGATAATTAAAATTAAAATAATTATAATCAGAATAGCAAAGATACCTGCTTGGATTGCGAGACTCAGACAACTCTTGGAAACTGCTATAGAATGGTGGGTTACACATACAAAAGTCAAATTGTTGTCCAGGTTCATTATCTAGTAAATGCTGAATTACATTACAAGTAGAATTTTTGCTCACTGGAATGAAAACATTGTGTTATTCATTGGACTTATATTTTATTGCAAATAATTTTAGAATAACAAGGAAAAACTTACATTTAATAAACATTGACAAATTGTTCCTCTCAATGTTATCATTTGCTTTCTTAAGACTTTCACTATCTGTTTCTGTTCCTATCATATTCCATTTGTACTTAGTAGCTGCAAGAATAGGATAGATGGCACAAGCACCAGTACCTGATGAATTAAAATTGTAAAAAGGTATGATTGCAAGTATCTTAAAAAATAGTTAATTATTTAAATATAATTTAGATACTCACCTATGTCTATACCCCATACATTATCAATTCTCTCTATGGACTGGAGGAGATCTTCAAGCCAAAGAATATAATTAAGCCTCAGAGGAAGAGTAGGTACTAATCTATCTTCTGGTATCTCTACATCGAGATTGAAGTCGGACTTCAATAAACATTTGGTCAAAATTCTCAAACAATGTGCATCTTTAAAATTTATTGTCACTTTGCCAGATAAATCCTAAAATAAATAAACATGAAAATAGTCAACCTAAGAAAACCATATAGGTATACAGTAGACGAAGAGATGAATAGAAAAACATATTTCCTACCATTTTACAAATGCTGAAAAATTCTGGGTAAGTCTTTGCAAGTTTCCCAAAATCTGGAGGGGTTTTATAAATATTACGAGGATGCATAAAATTATTTAATGCCATAATATTCTTTTTATTATATATGGCTTAAAATCACTTTAAATTAAATTGACTGACTAAGAAAGGAAGGAATCTGAAAAGCACTGTGGAAAGCATAAAAACACAGAGTTTGACACAGAGTATCTATCATACAATGTACTCTGTGGTGGTATCTACCTACCTACCTATCTTTGGTTAGGTCCTAAAACCATAATACAATGTAGGTAAAGTCCATTTTACGAAAAAAGTCCCCTGGGAGCGGCGCCACTTGTCATACAAATAGGCTTTCTATGTCTTTCCCACTCATTACGTAGACTGCCATGTCATTTTAGTTCATCATAAATCCGGGGGACTCTTTTCGTGAAAAGGACTATAGGTACCTACTCTGTGCCTAAAACAGAGTGACTATATTGAATATTCTCTTTGGGTCATCATGTCACAACAGTCCACAGACTAAAAAAGAACCATAAAAACACAATGTAATTTTTTTTTGTTTAATTTTTCTTATTATACCTATTTTTTGCGTGTCCGGTCTAATTGATCCTTTGTCTAAGATGTAGTTGTTCCCAAAGTTGTTCCGTTAAACAAGTCTTATTAATAATGATTTATTAAAGGTTTCTTGGAAAACCTTTTTTTTTCGACGATTGGATCGATTTGTAGATTATTTTTCTTTAAACCATATACCTAAGTTACTTTATGCTTTAAACCTCGGTTCGATTCCCGTGTTCCCGTCCCTATGATTGCCGCTGTCTATGGCCGTCGTCATCCGGTCTACGCGACGTGAATCCTGTTGACGCCATTTTGGACGCCATTTTAATTTTGCATTTTGTTTGGTTATGTACTGACTTGGGTTAGCTAGAGTTTGTGAGATACCATATTGAATATCATTTATTTACATACTCAGAGTAGGTGTTTATTTGTTGCTATCAAGAATAAGAGTTTAACAGGCGCAAATATGGTTGATCGAATTGATATGGCTTTGGACGACATCATAAAAGCTAGCAAAAAAGGAAGAGGAGGCGGCGGTGCTGGAAGAAAGTTTGATGTAAATAGACGACCAGGCCGAGGAGGAGGAGGAGGTGGTGCTGGATTTCGTAACGGCCGAACAGGCGGTGTCTTACGCGGCAGAAATCGTGGAGGTGTTTCCAAGCCTACCAATTACACAAGGGTAAATCTAATAGTTAAATGATAGTACCATTGCAAATGGCGGACAAACGTGGTGAAATGACGCATCAGGGGCCAAAAGTTAGCTCAGCCAGCAACCGTCTGTATGAAATACGATGTTCCTAGTTGTCTAGGAAATATTGTTTTGCAGTAATATTCTATACCTACCGCTGCAATCTAGTTGTTTTTGTTATTTTGAGTCCAATGGTTGTCGTCCTCATTTGAACTAAATGTTGGACGTCTTGAATATCTTGTTACCTACTTCCGCACGCAATCTACTCGTAGTTTCTGGCATATGCTTAAGAAGCCCATTCATCTGCATCCCTCTACAGTCTACCTTCACATTGCATTTCTTGGACCCACATTGAAGGCGAATTCTGGAGAGAACTGGAGTAGCTGGAAATCTCTGCTGGATGTGATAACATCTTTAACTGGGAGTTGAATTAAGATGATGGTGTTCAACTTAATTATCTACATGACTTGCGGTTGCAGACTGGCTTGTCTGCCACAGTGCCACAAACAGCGAATATCAATAGTGATGTGAAGTGTGAAAAAATAATAGACTTCAGTTTTGCGGAACTTTATTTAATCCAAATTTTCCTTAATGTTTGTTAAACATATTGTTATTATAAAATGTAATTAAATGTTTGATTATGTGAAATGTATATGTAACATTGTACAAGCTGTGGTTGCCGTGCATTTTGAGTGTTCTTATACTCAAGAGGCCGTCAGTGGCCAGCCGGCAAGCTCTATGAAGGACGACTATTTCAGGGTGATGTTAACAGCACATGGAAACATGACATGTTCAATGACTTTGGAGACCGGAAGATACAGAGTCGAGGAGGACCCATTTCAACAGGACCAACAAAACTTTTAGTTTCAAATTTGGATTTTGGAGTATCCGACTCTGATATACAAGAACTTTTTTCAGAATTTGGCATTCTGAAAAGTGCAGCTGTTCATTATGATAGATCTGGAAGATCTCTAGGTATGCATAAAATTATTACATATTCTTATAATAACTGCAATAAATTTATTATTATAATTTGCTGCTTATACTAACATGAACTGTCTTTTTTTATTTCAGGAACCGCTGATGTTGTGTTTGAGAGAAGAGCAGATGCCCTTAAAGCTATGAAACAATACAATGGAGTGCCTTTGGATGGACGAGCCATGAATATACAGCTAGCCACATCAGAAATCACCACATTCAGGAGTCAAGAAAGGGGAGGAGGTCGCCTTGGAATTGGGGGTAGTGGAGCTCCACCAAGGAGAAATTCAAATAGAAGTAAGTATACCTGCTATGAACATTATTAATTAGAACTTGCTTTAATTTTGAGGCAAATTTTCAGGAAACTTTTAGGGGGAAGACTGAAAACTCCTAATATTTCATTTTATTATTTGACTTTTATTAACTGATTGTAATAAGTTTTGTGTGAACTTGAAGTTATAAATTTGTTTTTTTGTTGTTTCAATGTTGTATTTGTTTCAGGTAATGCGCCAAGTAGAAATCTAGGAGGTGGAGGAGGGCGAGGCCGCGGCGCTGGTCGTGGCCGAGGCTCGGGAGGCGCGGGCCGCGGGCGTCGCCCCGTGCCCACAGCGGAACAACTTGATGCAGAGTTAGATGCTTATGTCAAAGAAATTAAATGAACCCAGTGGTACACTGTGCTGTAATTTGGACACTACATAATAAATAACTAATTAGTTTCTTTTAATTGTATTTGAATTTGATGAATTAAACCAGCTACAAGTTTTTGTTAAGTATGACGACATCAGTGTTAAAATTGTGTTCCAAGTGTTGATTGGAACAAAGGCAATTTTAATAAATAGTGATTTATAAACTTTTGTTTACATTTTTTTATTGAATTTGTTATTCAATGATTATTTAAAAAAAACAACACATGGGAATTTTAATGAAGTTATAAACTTGTTGACATAATGTGAAAAAAACCTATATAATTTAGGTACAGTGGCCAGCACATCTAGTTACTACAATCTTTTTTTTTTTTTTTTTTTTTTATATTGCTAAATCTGCAATCAGTCGACAGACTTTCATCAGATGGGTTGAGTTCTTCCAAATGTCTTTCGATAAGCAATTCAAGAATGCAGGCTCCTGCCTTGCTCATCCCCGGTACAGAGCACATCGGCTCTTTTGAGGCGTTTTGCCACGTTCGGGAGTAGTAAGTGCCCCGTGAGAGGGTTCGGGTGTTGCAGTAGTCTGCTCCTGTATTTAGCCGAGTAACGTTTGGCTTCTTCCTCCACTGTTTCCACATTTAGATATGTGTGGATCTCTGAGTTCCGAGTGAACCACGCTGCACCACTGATTGTTCTTAGAATATTATTCTGAGCACGTTGTAGACATAAAATGTTCGACTTGCTCGCCGTGGACCACAATTGGATACCATAGGTCCAGATTGGTTTGATTACCGATGTGTAGACTCTAAGTTTATTGCTCAGGGAGAGTGTGGACTGCCTCCCTAACAGCCACAAGAGGCTTCGGAAACGGTTATTCACATCGTTTCGTTTCTGTTGGATGTGGTATTTCCATGTCATGCGTTGATCCAGGTAGAACCCCAGGTATTTTACACAAGTAGACTGTGGTAGCGGAGACTGGCCGAGGTAGGTGGTTGGACATAGTTTCTTACGAAGTGTAAATGTTATTTGGTGGGATTTGGAGCGCTAGCTCTTACGCGCCACCTTTGCAACCACTCATTAGTCATGTCTAGTTGGGTTTGTAGAGTGCTGCTGGCCTCATCAGGGGAGATACTGGATGACAGAAACGCAGCATCATCGGCAAACGTTGCTACAGTCACATTAGCAGCCTGTGGTAGATCGTGGGTAAATATGTTGTACAGTACCGGTCCGAGGACTGAGCCTTGAGGTACTCCTGCGTAACAAGTGTGGAATGAGGATCTAGCGCTTCTCTGCTTAACCTGGAACATTCTCTGGTCAAGGTATGAGGCAATAATGCTGTAGAATTGATAGGGGAGGGACTTACGTTACGTTAATACAATCTGGCAAAAATTTCCTCAGTTGATATTGAACCAAACACGTTTGACATAAAAGTGAGGTTCGATTGAAGAAATTTGACAGATTGTAGCAACTTGATATGCTGCCCACCGTACCTATTTAATGACTGGCAAATATTAAAAGCTGAATTTAAGTAAAGGAATGCTGCTTCTCTAACTGGCAAAAAAAGCGGATCTTGTTGCAAGCAAGGTTAATAATAATAACTATCAATTCAGTAAAACGGTGTACTCTTCTATTTTTCACATAATTGCACTTCAAATCTTTGAAATGCACAACATAAAAGCATTTATTAAATAATGTATATTCAGATTTTTCAGGTATTTTCCAATAAATAGTAGAGTCACTGAGCAAGTAATCGCCAAGTACTTATTCACTACGTATACGTAGGTAGTATATGAGACGGGGGGACTCCGTAGTAAAAAAAAAAACGATACAATGTATGAAACACATGACCTCGGTCAGTGCCAACCTAACGAACCTACCTGCACAGACCAACCTAACTGAAACTTTGACGAAACAATGTCGCCAACATGACCAAAAAAATAGGGATGGCTAGCGTTATCGTTAAAATGATATCGATAACTCCTGTAATTTTTTTAAGCTAAAAAAACATTTTATTTTTTTATTGCAACGGCACTTTGAAAACGTGTCAAACGGCGGCGTAATTTTCTTTTTATTCTCAAATTATTTTAAGTAATACAAGACAAATAATTAGGTGCCTTTGACATTATGAAATGAAGTTTTATATTTAATAGTGGTTCTTTATGATTCGCTAAATGTGTTACTCTTATCAAGGCAAAGAAATATGCAAAATAAAAAAAATATATTGTCAAATCGGGCATGATAGAACGGCCCGATTATAAGGAAAAGCAAAAACGGATTATGCGCCCATATACCTACGCCAAAGTGCCGTTGTGTGCCATGCCATAGTGATTACCATGGTGATTACTCAGTGGTGCCACTCAAAGAGTTATAGTAAATACCAAAAGGAAGTGCCACAGCCCCTTACATCATAGAGTATGGTATCCCCATTGGTTAAAATTAAAAGTTCCTCAAGAATATATTTTTCTATTCTATTCTAGGAATTTTCATGACTTTATTGACAGAGTATAAGTATGAAGCGGGCTTTATGCTTGTAGAGTAATAACTAATATTAATACTCTATGGAGGAGAAGGAGAGAAGGAAACTAACTTTGACTAGGTAGGTAGGTAGGTATGTGTTTCGGTGTTTCCTTAGTCAAAGGAAACTAAGGAAATCCCCAAGTAAATGTTGCCAGTTTGTAGATTTAAAACAAGTTTTAAGTGCTATAATACAGGAGGCCAAGACCCTTACTACCAGCCGTTAAAGCAGGCCTGCTATTGAACTGCCTTGTTATTTTGTACTATGACATCCTTCACGCAGGCCTGTAGCAGGCCTGCGGCAGGGCAGTTACGTTGACGTCTTGAAAACCGTTCACCTTTTTTTTTTGTATGGACTTTTCATAATATGAGCGCTTAATAATTGTCAAACTGCGCGTCTTTTGAGCGTGTTAAACGTCAAATAAACAATCTCTAAAAAGTTACTTTTAAGCCAGCTTTAACAACATTGTTAATGATTTGCCTTGTAAATGGTGGCATTTTTTCGCTGTGTTAACTATTGTGTGGTTGTGTTTAAGTGTGTTTTTGTCCCCCGGTCCGGAGTTAAAAGTGTAGAAGCACTTTATTACTCATACATTGATAGTAGATGCAAGAAAAGCCTTGATTGATCTCTACTTGTAATTATTCTGATAATGTGTGCACACAGTGACAATCGACCGTGAAACTACCTAGTTAAAATTGTAAACAAACAATCGGCGCGCATAGGAATTTAGGTCGCTGATCTGCAATATCTAAATGTTGAATGTAATCGTACAAAAAGTTTTCTTGTCCCGTCCTTCTACGAGCATCATTGATGAGCCTATTTTTCCGTTTTATTTTGGTCTTTATAGGTCTACCCAGTACTGGAAATATAAAAAATTGTATTACAATAACTTCATGTTATAGTTCCATACCTTTATCTATGTATTTGTAAATGCAATTAGATTTGTTAATAAATATAATATTATGAAACCAAAACTGTTTTGTGATTTCTAAGTTTAATTACACTTACACTCTTATGTAGTAACTAAGTAAATACTGACATACTTTCGACCATTCTGATGCAGACTTTTTAACAGTGGGAGAACCAGGCTTTGGCATGAATGGGCCGGCTCGACCGGAGTAATACCATGTCCCACAGAAAACTGGTTTGAAGCAGTGCATGTGCCGTGTTTCGCTGTGTGTGTGAGGGTATCAGAAGCAAAATCCAGGGGAAGGGGGGTTAAAATGTAAGCAGCACACTTTTGACACCAGTGGTGCTATAGGTGTCCATGGGCAGCGGTAATCGCTTACCATCAGGTGATCCGTGTGCTCGTCTGCCACATGAATCATTAAAAAAAAGAGTTGAGCCTTTCAGCCTTTCTCCCGCTGCACTCCACATCCTCTTGAAATGTATATTTTGTTATACCCTACTGCTTTTTCTCTGGGATCATTCAAAAACTCCCAGCAGTTGGGTATATCTCACACGATGTCTTGTTTGTTGGTTTTCACTATAGTAAATATTCTATTTACCACTAACATACCTACATAAAGTGCAAGTACAAGTAAGTTATTTGTAATGTAAAGTGGACTCCACTTTCCGCACTTAGACTCTTCTTCGGTCCATTATATGTATGTGATGTAAGTAAGTTATTCATAAACACAAGAAAAAAATGCTATGTACTTACGACATTTTAAATGAAGAAGACTGCAAACACGAAAACTTAGCTGCCCTGCCGAGACCGAGCTATGTCTACTTCCTACAAAGTAAGTATCGGCGAAGTTCGTAAAGTTTAAAGAAACAACTAGTTGCTTACGTATTCGTAGGAATCAAACAAAATAACACTTATTGGTCTGTGACAAGTAATAAAAACTTCTTAAGTAGTTAGACCAAAGAATTAAAAAAGACATTAGAATTCGAGTTTAGGATTTATATTCAAACTAGTATAAAATATTTAAGAACAATATACAAGGTATACAATATCTACAATAGTAATAGGGAAATTGGCTATGTGCAAAGCGAGTAGTGGTGGACAGATAATGACCACGATATACGACAATATGGCAGAAATTGGAAACAAATGCAGATGGTCAACTTTCAGAAGTGTTGATTGCAGTACAACCTCCAATCTTCTCTACAAATAATAGTATGTTATTGTTAAATTGGTAAATAAAAACAGGTTTTGTATAAATTTAAATAAGTCTTTATTAGTCATATCTTCGAAGAATTTAGAATATTTACTATGAACAAATTGCCGAATACTATGTTTGCCCCAATGTTGTTAGTTACTGGTCTTTGACAAGCTGGAGGTGATGTTAACATAGGATATTAAGGCACTAAAATGCTTGCACTTGCTGCTCTGATTATAGACACAGTCACATTTTACACCAGTGACAACCCAAGCACCATTGATCTGTAAAAATAATAAGAACAATTAGTTAATTGGAAATGACTTAAATGTAATAAATAAGTACAATCCCCGGAACTAGTACTGGGCATACCCAGGTGCACCACCAGACGCTTGCTAAAAGAGTGGTCGATTGAACAGAGCAAGCAACACTGGCCGAGATTGACAGGCAAGACACATGCTAAAGGCTTAATTACAGAATTTTCCAACAAGTTCTCACTAGAGGCTCTAATGTTATTTCGAGAACAGTTGAGGATCCTCACAGGTCACTGCAGATTGAACAAACAGATAATTATATCACATAAACAATACTTACGTTTAAACTGGTTTTGTATGGTGTTAGTGTCACAGATGACTGACGAATTACGTGGGCTCGTGCTATGTAGCTTTGGCCGTTATGTCGCAGTTTTTCCACATTTCTTACATGCTTGGCTAATAGGAATTTATTTGCCTTTTTATCTCAGTTTGTGGTTGGAAACTATATAATATTATGTGTAATAGTTTATAAACCCGGTTTTTATTATTGTATTAGTTTTACAGTAAAACTATTGAAAAAATTGCACTTAAATAATGTCAACAATACTATTTTAATCTTTGATTTTAATTATATTTCCAAAGAAAACTTCCAATGTTGACATTGTTATATATTTCAATTATTTGACAGCATTGCCAGTAAGAATCGTTCAAAAATCTAGGTAGGTAAGAAGAGTACAGAATAGTCGCACGCCATTTATGAATTACTCCATTATTTTATTATAATCTACAGTTAATTAAGAAAGTTATGCTGATTAAGTAAATTACACTCATAAAAACGTACTTTTAGTCAGCAATTGATAGTATATAGCGAAAACTAAAAAACCGGTAAAACGGGAAAAAAATATCATAAGATTTCCGAACGATTCTAGGTTGAATCAGTAAGCAGACCAGAGACAAGGAAACCGTTCACCTTTATGCCTAGCAGTGCAATAGTCGTTCAGTTTTTATGGGCTCATAATACGAATCTTAGCAGCGCAGAAACAGGCCTGCCTTTGAACTGCGCTGCGAATGGATGGTTTTCGTATTTGCTGGTATTACGGGCCCAAATCTCGGTTTTCGCCTTCTATGTCGAGTCGACTTCATGGAACGCATCTTAGATCAAAGGAATGTGAGAATGTTCACTGTAATCTGTGTTCTCCTAGTCCCGGGGGCCGATTCTCAATGTTTGCCTTTTATGTCGAAGTTTCATTGGGTTTCACTTCTCGCTCGCACACTATTTGCGTCTATACTCGCACGCCTTTGAGTATATAGCCACCTACTCAAAGTCGCACGCGTGATTTAACGGGTCTAACGCGCTCTCATTTTTTCCGTGGTTTTGAAGTGAATAGTTGCATTAGTTGCGCCGCCATTCTGATCCTATTCTTTATATGCACGGATAGTATAATTTATGGGAACAACTCGAAAAATAAACAAACAATAGTCGCGCGTAATTCGCGGACTAACTGTGGAGCGGGCTTTAGTCTGTGGAACAAACTTCCCCACAAACTGTCATCATGACATCACACACACACAGACTAGAAAAAAATCTCGGTTGTCACAGAGTACATTGTATTTTTCGGTTGTCTTCTGTGACGGATGACCCAATTATTCTTTCATGTTTAGAGAGAAATAATTCAAATATAAAGTTAATTGGTTTATAACCAATTAGATTTTAAGAAATAATTTAGATCTTAAGGGATTTTTACAGCCATCTCAATAGTTTATTTGGCTGCAACGTAGTCATGAACCTATCGGGTAAGTTTTAATTTTTCCTATGTACCAGTTATGGTATTTTGCTAGGTATATTTTAGTACTTGGTTATGAGTGGCAAAGTATGTAGTATAACGAAGTGATTTCTGTAAAATTTTATTACAAACAATGTCCGGTCATACGGCATTGTCGCCGGTCCTGCGCCGGAACTTTAGCTTAGGTACATAGCATATCTTTAATTATTAATTTTCGGTTTGATTAGCTTGTAAACATTATGAAATGTATTGAATTTCTCGATTGACAGCTTAATAATATAAGAGTTATTCAAATACGGCGATAAATTATTTGTTAGATCCATCTGGAGATGATTCCAGCAGCGATGAGTTTGAAACGGTTCCTACAAAAGGCAAGAGGATCCACACCAGTAGTGATGAGTTTGAGAGTGTTCCTATCCCATCTAAACGCATGCGACTGAACACATATGGAGCTTCTTCTACTACATCTCAAGGATCAGGTAAAAAGTTTTTGAAACTAGTATATTATGTACCACATTTTAATCAATATTCTACTCTACTGCACATTTAGAATATTAATACATTAAGTTGGCATATTTCAGGTAAGTAGGTACAGTTCTCGCAATTTGAATCTTTAGGTTCAAAGCAGATTTTTCTACTATGATCTATTGTATATTTCAGGATTACCAGAGTCTGGCGATGAATCTCCAGAACCACCTAATGCAGAATATTCTGGAAGAGGACAACATTCCAGTAAAGTTTTAAACTATGCTGAGCATAGCCCTGAGGGACATTCGAGGGTAAATAGAAGCAGTCTAAGTGAAAATTGCTCATCACCAAATGACCATTATGATGACTATCGCCCAGGCTTTGATGACAATGATCCAAATCATGGAGAGGGATCTATGCGACCAAGTTTTAAAGATAACAATGACACATTCTATAGCAAAAATTTGTCTGGTCAAAATGAGTCAGATGGCGGATTTAGTATGGACTATTCTGAAAAGTCTAAACGTATGATGAGCAGCATGGGGTACAAACCAGGAAAAGGTTTAGGTAAATATGAACATGGTCGTGTTGAGCCCGTGGAAGCTTCAACTCAGAAAGGTCGGAGGGGATTGGGTTTGAAACCTTCTGTAGTAGGTAATGTGCCGAAAGATTTCAAGTGGTCTCCAGATGATTTAAAATCAGAAGTCCAAGATGAGATGACACCTGTAAGTAAAAATACTTAAAAGCTTTATTGATATTGTGGAATAATCTTGAACACTTTACTTTCATTATTATTTATATTTTATTTCTTAATATTGTTGATAATGTGTTGTTTGAAGGTGTGGATACCATCTGCCCCAGACGAACCACTTTCAGGTGATTTGCTGGATGAATGGCTTCAAAGGGGGCCTAAAAAATTAACCATAGATGATGAAACCCTATTTGTGGATCCACAAGTGCTAAAAGGAGTTTTGGATTCCAAGGTATTTAAAATATCTAAAGCTTTTGAATTATGCTTGTTCATTTTTTTTGAATTGACGGTCTTGATTGTAAATTCTTTTGAAATAGAAAGGAGCCAACACCTTTTACCTTTTATAGATATCTTTCCTTTTCAGTCTTTTAGCTGTTTGTGAAAGTTTTAGTAGTTGAGTAGTCATTTATGTATCTCTTCATTTCTAGAGAACCATGGGGCGTTGTGATTGTATGCAGGATAAAACTTTGCATTCTTAGTAGACACATGTTACTTTTACTTGCAGAGCCTGGGATGCCATAGGTCCAAATTGGTTAAATCTTATATAATATAATATTATGTAAATATTTTTTTATTGATATTTAGAATACAATTAAAAAATAAATATATATATATATTAATTTGCTCAAAATATGGTATATTAGGACTTATGATAGGTAATAAATCGTGCAAAGCAATGTTTGGGATCCTTGCAACGGTCCGACACTTGAGAGGATAAATAAATACAGGTACATTTATAGATTGGCTGGATGGCGCATTTGGTAGTGACCCTGCTGTGATACGCCAAGGGTTGTGGGTTCGATCCCCACCCTGGACAATCATTCGTGTGTTGAACACTTGTGTTTGTTTAGTGTCTGGGTGTAATATACATATAATATATTTCAGTATAATATTTGTGTTTCCTGTCTGATATTTGTAACACAAGTGCTTAAGCTACTTAGTATGGAGTCAGGTCAATGTATGAGATGTTGTGAGAATTTATTTATTATTGAATTTGCATAAGCCAAAACGTTTACATAAACAAAATCATATTTTCATTGTTGTGATATCTCTTTATTTTAAATTAATTCCAAATTCTTGTGAACGAATGCTGCAACGTCAAAAAGACAAGGTAGTGGCAATAATCCAGGATGTTAGAATAGTGAGCTACATGACTCTTAGGCGTGTCGCACACACAGTCAAGAGTCGAGGCGGAAGCGTTCAAGAGGCGCACCGCCTCTGACTTTTCTATGCAATCAAATATGTCAACGCATACTACCAGAGTCGCGGCGTAGTCGAGGCGGCGGAGGTGCAGGGTCGAGTCGGCGACGCGGCGCGGGCGCACGGCACGCTGCCGCCCCGACTCCGCCGCCATTTTGTCATCGTCTTCTGACGACGACATATTGAATGGGTGTAAACGATGCTCTGCACCTCCGCCTCGACTCTTATATCACACCACCGCCTCGACTGTGCCTTGACTCCGCCTCGACTCTGGCAGTGTGCTACCCGCCTTAGGGGGCACACGTAATGGCCTTATTTTTTTGAGCTATAAATGCCCTGAACTTGTTGTGCTATTTTGTATTTGTTGATATTATTATTATTTGTATATATTGGGGGCCATGATATTTTTTTGTTGATTGTGCTATTCATTTAGTTTTCATGGTTTTAGACTTTTCTTCTCACTAGAAGTTATGATGATGGAAATATCATCAGTATGTAATGTATGTCGAGTTATTTGGGTTAAGTATATCATTTAAATTAATAAGGAATAAAAGAGGACCTAGCATACTTCCTTGAGGACCTTCATATGCATTACCTCTCAATTCAAATGATTTATTTTTCCTTTAATTTCTTACAAAAGTATTTAAATTGACGCACTGTTGGAGTTGGTTTAGGTAGGATTACACAGGTACAATCACAAATCATTGTGTATTATTTTAATATACTTACCTTCATCATAAAATAATACTTGTTTATAATGTACAGACAGCCACACATCAGGTTACTACAACCTGTCAAATTTCCTCAATTGATATTTAACCTAATGTCTATGACAGTAAGATGAGAGAATATTGAAGAAATTGTACGGTTTTGTATACTTTGATGTGTGGCTGTATGTACTTAAAATATTTTTGTTTCAGTCAATTTTTGATACTCTGTATGATGAAGATTTAAGGCATGCGCGATTTCGTAGTAATCCTTATGAAACTATTGGATCTGTAATGTTTTTGAACCGTGCGGCAGTTAAAATGGCCAATATAGATGCTGTTTTTGAATTTATGTTTACAAGACCAAAAACACCTAATGGGCAGAGTGCAATAGATAAAAAAGAAATATTGTATTTTGCGGATGTATGTGCTGGTCCTGGTGGATTTTCTGAATATGTATTGTATAGAAGGGGTTGGAAATCTAAAGGTCAGCAAAAAATATAGTATTACTTTACATTACACATAATAACAATTTTTACATACTGAATGAAATACATTTTATACTTATTTAATGTCTTAAGACCCAAATGTCCTCATAAGAGGCCAAATCAATTGATTTTCTATTGTGTCTGCTGTCTAGCCTTACAATGTTAATCCAAATTTAAAAAATAATTTTATACTTCTATAATACCTATTTATAGCAATATTAATTATATTTCTTTTTTCCCTAGGTTTTGGATTTACTTTAAAAGGACCCTGTGATTTTAAGTTACACGATTTTTATGCTGGTACACCAGAAACATTTGATGCATATTATGGTATAAAAGGAGATGGAAACATATTCGACCCAGAAAATTTAAGGTCTCTGAAAGATTATGTGCTAAAACAAACAAATGATGTGGGTGTACATTTTTTAATGGCTGATGGAGTAAGTAATTGGAAGAAACACCTTTGTGAACTACCTTAATTAGTTTATACTTTTTATAATTATATAATCTATCACTTTGAATTGTTTCATGTTGGCAGGGTTTTTCTGTAGAGGGCAAAGAAAATATTCAAGAAATACTTTCAAAACAACTTTATTTGTGTCAATGTTTGGCGGCATTGATGTTGGTGCGAACAGGGGGCCACTTTGTTGTCAAGCTATTTGATGTATTCACTATGTTCAGCGTGGGGCTAATTTATATAATGTACAGATGCTTTGATCAAGGTATTAACTACTAAGTTGTACTTCATCATCTATATTATTGAAATATAATGTATTTTTATTATATTTTGTGAATGTTTACAGTGTGCATACACAAGCCTGTGACATCAAGGCCTGCAAACTCAGAAAGATATCTTATATGTAAATGGAAGAGGTTGGGCACAGAAACTGCAGAAACACATCTGTTTAATGTCAATTCTATCATCTTTCATAGTAAAAATGATGACGATATCACTGAGCTGGTCCCATTGAATGTTATGCAAGAAGATTCAAAGTTCTTCAAATACATATATACAAGTAACTGTGTGTAAGTATTTGTCTATTTTAATATTATTATTATTTTTTAAACTGTTAGCTTAGATAAATTAAATTAATCATATTGAATTAAGTACAGAAACACAATTTAAATTTCAGGTTAGGAGAAGCACAAATAAAAAATTTGCTCAAAATAGCAGCTTTTAGTAAGGACAAAAATTTAAAAGACCCTAGTCAAGCTACAATGAGGGAAAAATGCTTGAAATTGTGGCAAGTAAGTATTCGTAGATTTCACGCGAGTTCTACTTAAAATAGGTAAATGAAGTGCTTACAAACCCGAATACGCTTCACAGTTAGTGAAGCCAATCGCGCCATAGTAGAACACACTCTTCATAATTATGGTAAATTCTCATCCCAACCGGAAACTAACCGCCAAGTTCTCTGAAAGATAATTTTGCAAGTCCCGCAGAACTTGTCGCTTAGAAAAGCCTCTAGGTGGCGGAGCTAGATCCATATCAAGGGAAAGGGTATCATTGTGGGGGTTCCAAACAAGACGGTGGTAAGTTGTGCCGTCTAAACCCAAATTGACTTTTGCTAAGCCTTGCTCGATCAATTCGGATGGGATACTAGCGAGAGCCTGGACCCTATTTGAATGTGCACTACTTCAGCGGCTGACGTAACTGCTTCCTCTACCGGATATTATGCTGTCCAAATTACACATATTTGTATTGGAAGAAGATGCATAAGGGTTGTTTAATGATAAACTTCTTATTTGTTATATTTCAGTTACCAGACAAAGTGAGGACACAACCTGAAAGACATGGGCCTGATGATACTCTGAAAAGTATTTTATCTTCACTGGAAAAGAAACCCCCTCAATCTAGTAGTCCTCATGGCTATAAAACCTCTATATTAAATAAACAACCAAATTATATAGAAAAACCCGCGGATCTAGAAACCTTTAAACATGTCTATGACTGGCATTTCATGTTTCTGAGTAGTGGCAGAGAGAACAGCCCAGATTTGAGGATCTTTATAGGTAAATTTTAACTAAATATAAACATTAAACGACTGTACCTAACTTAAAAGTTTTTTGGTGGTGTATAAAAATACTGGTAAAAATTGCAGGTTGTGGAGGTAAACATGTGTACCAATTAGAAGGCAGTATTTGGAAAATTGTTGTTGATTTGACACTGCCTGCAAAAACATTAATATATGCAGAAGTAAGATATTATTTAAAAAATATTATGATTATTTTGCGGTTTGTTGTATGTTCTCATATTTATTGATTTTTTCTTATACGTTTATTTCACAGCTAATAAAGGAATACAGAGGGGAAGGTAATACACAAATATACAGCAAAGCAATGCACATAATCGATGCTATGATGCTTGGTGGAGTCGACATTTCTCACTTGCCTTTGACTGAGAGGTTTGTTTACCATTAATATTTAATTTAAGCGAATGGTTGCCGTGGGCAGAATAAAATCAAAAAGAGGTTCTCTTTTTTTTCTGACATTGATGATCTCTGAGTTAGTAAATCCGTTGTTAGTTATGTAAAAGTACTACATAATCATTGTATTTCTGTTAGCATATAAGATGATTAAATGATAAATAAATCATGTGTAATATTTGTAAATACTTTCAGAATCAATCAGTGTGGTTTATTCTGCACTGCTCTTAATAAACCATCTGGTAGTCAAGCTCTACCTATAAGATGCAAAAGGCTTTTCAATATGGAAACATTCTCATCAGTTATGAATAATTTGGAATATCGTGCAATGAAGAGGGTTAAGCGCGCGGTCACCATTAACACTCCAAATAGAATTGATGGAAGTGATATGTTTTATGAAGTAGGATCAATTATGTTTATGAAGGAGATTAAAGGTAATTATGAATTTGTGTTATGGAAGTTGTCCCGTAATTTAGGGTAAGCAGATATCACATCGTCATTAGCTACATTCCTTCCAGCTAGCTAGATTCCATACAATGGAAGATTTTATTTCGTACAATGTGAAAAGATAATTTTGTACCTACGTCATTTCTGAGCTTATTTCTACATGATAACTGCTCGTGTTTTAATCTTCAAATTAGGAAATAAAAGGGAAACACTTAACTTATTGGCAGTATGAAGAATATATTATCTAGTCCTCACGCCAACACTTAAAAAAAATGCATTAGTGTAAAAAGTCCGTTTATTATACCGACGAACATGCATAGGTTCAGTCAGGTTAACCAATAATAACGTTGATAAAACTAAGCTATAGTAAATTCGAATCAATCATGAAGGAAGATGCAGTTAGCCCAAATAATCCAGATAAAAATATTATTTTCAGATCCGTGGATATCTGTAATTTCAAAGACCACTGGTTGTAAATATTATTATAACACTAAGCTCAACCAAAGCGAATATATAATCAAGGACGATGCCCGCGTAGATATGATAACCGCATACACGAGCAGAGTACAATGGCTGTGGGGTAACGCAGGCCCCGCCATCCTTGAGGATCAGATGCACGACGGCATATCTCGGGCTACAATGGAAGATTTTATTTCGTTCAATGTGAAGAGATAATTTTAGGGCTTCATTTTTGAGCATACATGTTTCAATTTTTTTTTATTTTATTGGTTTGAAAATCCATTTCAACACCTGTAACCATTTTCACTACTTTATTTTGATAGCTAGACAGGCCTAAATCCTAGTACTATAAGTATCAAAGTTTCATTCACAAATGTGCTTAACGGTCTTGACGTGTATTGTTTTTATTATTTGTGATTTTGTATACCTAATATTAATAGTAGAAAAATAAGAAAACGCATTACATACATACTTACTACATATTCATTCAGTAAATTCCTCCGAACAAGAGGTCGTAGGTTCGAATTCAAACGCACTTCTTTATTTTTACCCAATCTGTGAGTATTCTTTTGTATCCACTAGCTCGGCATATGTATATCGTAAAGGGAAAGTACAACTACCATATAATCATAAATAGTAAAGTTACCAATACTTTTTTTAAATGGAAACATTCTTTTATTTATTTATAAACTAAGAATGCTCTTCTGTCGCGAAAGATATCCATAATACCTACCTATATTTACACCTACTGATTTAAATCTTTGACCTACTGGTGATATTTTATACCTGTCTCTTGGATATTGGCGGAAAAAGGCTTTGATTACAGTCTGTGCAGTGTTAATGTGGCAAAATAGGTCATGCTTCAATTTGGTCGACTGTACTTTCCCTTAATGTCCGTCTCCTTAATGTACGTACCTATAGTTTTGGGACATTTGACATTTGATGGACGGCTAGTAGTTAGACACACTGTTTATTACATTCGTGAATGTAAAATAAGATCTTATATATAACATGTAATTTTCCTGTACCTAAACAGGGTGTATCTTACATAATGTCTCTTTTACCTCGTTTTCTAGCAACCATTCTGAACCACATTTATTCTATGATTTGGAACTTTGCATGAAAAAAATCCAACTTTTCATAAAAAATCTGTCACAGGAAGTCCTGTGATAGACTTTGCATGAAAAGTTCACTTTGTAGTCGAAAACATTTTGGACGAATTTCCAAACGTCGAGAAGAAATGTTATTCAGAAATGGTTGCTAGAATACGTGCTTAAAGGGATATAGATGTGCACTAATACCCCCGGTATCATTTGTTACCCTTTTGGGTGTAGCATTATGAACTTTGTTATATTATCAAATTAATAATATCCTCGAGGAAAGAGCCATTTTATTTGAAAAATATACAACAGGATGTCCCGTAGTTCAAGGATAAACCGGCCACAGGATGGGCATGATCATGACTACTTTAGGAAAAATATGAAAAAAAACTGCTTAAACTGAAAATTTCTTTTGTAAATAAAAATAACTGAAGCATATGTTTTTTCTTATTTTCCCTGAATATTATGTATAGCATGTCCATCTTATGGCCCCGGCCTATCCTTGAATGTTGTGACTGCCTGTATGTAGATAGGTATTCTATCATACATTGTAAACATAAGTTATACATATATGATGTTACGCATCTATTTTTGTCATATGTGTTAAGTACTACGCAATTTTTATTTGACAGATATTAAAATATTTTTATGGACTTTTTTCATATTTTACTAATGTGCCTATGAAAACCAGCATGTTGGTTTACCACCACAAAACGTTAAAATCTTCTGATTTGAACATCTTAGCCCTTCTGAATCTGCACACGATGCCGCCCGCTACCGCGTCGCCACTGACTATAATAAGTAGAAGCACAGTTAGAAGCGCGTCGCCGCAACTATAATAGACACTGCGCACCGTGTGTAAAACACGCTACCGGACCCGTGCCCTCAAAGCATAATTTTACCGGTCCACTATACCTACTGTTGTTGTTAGTAATACTTGCTATAAACGAAGATCGTACAAAGGTGGGGCGCAGGCGCGGCAGCGGGTTTTATAGTCTGCGGCAAGAAAGTGTAGTTATGACCTTGAGTGCGCAGAAACCAATTTTAGTAGAAAGTCTTATTTTTTACAAGTGCGCAAAAAACGGTCATCACTATTCTTTCGTGCCGCCAGCTATATGCGGCGCGTATCATCTGCTGTGCTGTGCATAGCACAAACCAAGAAAAAAAGGTTCTATGGCTGAGGCGCCAAACGCGGTAGCGACGCGTCGTGCGTACAGCCCCACATGATAGTATACAAAACTGTAAAATTTCTTTAATCGACTCTCATCTTAACGGCATACACATAAGGTTGAATATCAATTGAAGAAATTTGACAGGTTGTGGTAACCTGATGTGTGGCTGACTGTACGTTCGCTAAGAATATAATGTATCATGAAAATAAATGATGGCGCTACTGTCGCTGACTGGTTAAAGGGATGTATGTTCACAAATACACCCTGTATATGGTAGCGCCATTATTAATTTCATGAATTTCTTGATGCATTATAGTATACAATATGCCGTCGAATCCGTCGATATACACGTTCTATAATAAAATTTTATCCACAATGGAATTATTGGGGGTCGGTAATGAACTGAACTATTCGTATAATAAATGGTGGCGTCACTACCGTTTACGTCATAATGTTTGGTAACGCCATTGGTTATGATTTATGGGGACCTTATGGGGACTGTTCCGTTTCCACCAGCATTATTATTTGCGTGTCCGGTCTATTTGATTCTTTGTCTAAGGGTTTGGGACGCTTAGTCAATGGACGCAAACCTTATAAGTTAGGTACTTCTTTGCTATGCTCTATGCCCAAACCTTTCAATTCGTTCATTCGTAGATTCATTCATTCATTGAAATGTCAGTCAAGCATGTTTATCTGACTATCTGTCAATGTCACATTGAAAGGTGGTTTTCGCGGTTTACGGACTTAGTTATTTTTTATTTAAAAATAAATTACAATATCGTCTAATACATGTCTATAATTATTTGGTTTTACATTTTGGGAAATCAGATAAAATATTAGAATTTAATATTATATAGGTACACATATATCTTGAAAGATGACTCTAGGAGAAGTTAACAAAAACCTTCCTTGGTAAGTCAATTTTAATTACAATAGCGAATGTTTTTTTAATAACATCCACCCGAAATCAATGTATGTTTTTGTATTTCAGGGTTGAAAAATATAGGCCTTCAAAATTGGAAGATTTGGTATCCCATGATGATATAATAAAAACTAGTGAGTGTTGTGTTTCTATTTAGTAAATAGTAGGTACAGCTGTACTACCCTTATTAACCTTTATTCATTCACTTTATTTTTTTCTAGTAAATCAATTTATGCAAGAGAATCAGCTACCCCATCTACTGTTTTACGGACCACCAGGAACTGGAAAAACTTCTACTATCTTAGCATGTGCCAAAAAAATGTACACTCCACAACAATTTAATTCCATGGTAAATACCTACACATTTTCGAAAGATTTGAATTTTATGTTTATTTATTTATACATATTCGCAATGCTCAAAACATGGTTTCTAAAATATTTAAACCTATCTAAAGACATCTTTTACGACTTAATTAATTACAGAGATAGACAGAGAAAAGGTCATGTTTTCAAAATTTTATTTATAAAGTTCAAATGTTATTCCCTTATGCTTATTTAGGAAATATTTACAAGATAATCATGATCTTTTACTGTATCTATTGTATTGTTCTGTCTTAGCAGTAGTGAGAGTATGCTATGTTAGCTCTCAATTCTTTATCTTTTCTTGGAATCATAATAACAATGCAATTATAGTGTCTTAATTTGTTGTAATATTTTAGGTTCTAGAATTAAATGCATCTGATGACAGAGGTATTGGTATAGTACGAGGGCAAATTCTTAGTTTTGCATCAACTCGAACTATCTTCAAAGCTGGGCCCAAATTAATAATACTGGATGAAGCTGATGCCATGACCAATGATGCCCAAAATGCATTACGTAGAAGTAAGTATTTCTAAGTTTAGGTATTGTTGCTCATCAAGCATTACAAATAAAACAGAAAGAAAATAAATGAATCAATACTCTACAATGTAGAGTGACATAGAGGAATACAACGAGAGGAGGATTCGTCGTCTCGTTGTATTCCTCGTTACTGGGGGTTGTAATTCCTTCCACTGGAGCTCAGTTTTTCCTTTATGATGGTCCTCCACAGAAGTGTCCTGTTTTGGAAATAAATAGCAGGGAACTAATTGCTTTGTATTCACAAGGTTTTTTTCATAGTGTGTGTATGAGGTTTGAAAAAAAATAGGGTAGTTAAGTATTTGACTAATCTCGATATAGTAAAAAATACTGATACTTTACCAAAATATTGGTAAATAAATAAGAACCAATAGCCAAAATTTTCATTTAAAAATATGTAAACGTTTAGCTGGTTTAATGAGCATACAAAGTTTCATGGGCAAGTCCATTTTTAAAGTACTTATAATTTTTTTTTAATAAATATATCATTGAACTACCTATACATTTTACACCAACTTTTATTATAAAACCATTTACTTAAACGAAAGATCTGATATACCTACCAAACGAAATTTACTAGACGCGCATAAAAGATACTAGCGTGTGACGTCACTCGACAGTAGCCATTAGTATAGAGCATTTTTGGGCTTGCCCAAAATATGCCTCTTCAAGTTGTGATATCTTAAGAAATTCAAATCAGAACAGGTAAAAAGGACCGTTTAGTTAATGAAACCTGTTTTGAACTAAATAAAACATGATCACATTATTCATAACAACGTAAACAATAAAATAAATTCAAAGAATGCATTAGTTCAGCTAGTGAATAGGCTGATTTTGGTTTATCATCACTTATAGTTATTAAAATGCTATGGGTAGCCATGACAACAAAAAGGTAAACATACTTTGTATACAGCATGAATGTAAGTATTCGAAACAATGTGTTGTATTCACATTAAAAATGAAAATATTATAGGCAAACTTTTAAGAATCCAAATCTAAATAACCTGTGATTTTGAAGTCTGACGCAATATAATTCTGTTAAATGAGTTATACTGATTGTTTTGATAAAAAGCTATTAATATGTCTGACACTGAAGAAGAGGAAGTTCAGCGTAAACCTGTTAAAATCACAGTTGTTGGCGAATCTTCTACTGGTAAAGTAAGTAATACCTCCCAAGTTCCTAGTTTGGCTTTGTTCAATGTGTTGGTTTGTAAGAAATATTCTGCTTCCATATAACTCCACAAAAGATAGAGACGAAAAAATAGCTACGATTGTTTATTGTGAAGTAATGTTGCGTCTGATTGTAGATAGGTACTATCATTTGCTATAAATTGTTTAATGTGTGCCATGATATTTTAGAGCAGCCTCTGTAACCGGTACTTGGGCGGCAGTGGAGCGGGCGCGGGCGGCACGCAGGGCGCCGAGGTGATGGCGGGCCAGTGCCTGGGCCTGCACCCGCCCGTGCCGCTGCACCTGTGCGACGTCGCCGGTAATGCGCTCGCCACCCGAATGCTCGACAATTATCTCTACTCTTCTGATGTAAGATGTTCTATCCTCCTCAGATATGATATTAATCTATTACCAATTCCAAAATTGATTTTTAACTGTATTTTCTCGTTACTTAGACAGGGTTGTTAAAAAGGAACAATTTTTCATTGTAGGTGGTGTTATTTGTGTATGATTTGACAAATCTTCAAAGTTTCGAAAAGTTAAATATATGGATAGCAACCGTGAAAAGTACATTTGATTCGGAAGTGAAGAAACCTCTAATGGCACTCTTTGGAAATAAATCTGACCTAGAACATCAGAGGGCAGTAAGATTATCCTGTGTACAAAAGTTAGCTTCAGAACATTTATTGGAAAATTTCAAAGGCTCTGCCAGGACTGGAGAAATGGTACTTATATTAAACATATACCTATACCTCACGCCTGAACTACTCAACACCTGAATGATGTATATATTTTTATTCATAAATGATGTATGTATTACCTACTGGAAAAGCAGGAGATGGCGCAGGATCGAAATCCAAATCTTCAATTAACGAGCCTATACCTTCCTAAAGGCCGGCAACGCATCCGCACTCCTTCTGGTGTAGCTGATGTCCATGGGCGGCGGTGTTCACTTATCATCAGGTGACCCGCTTGCTCGTTTGCCTTCCTATATCAGAAAAAAGAAATGGAGACTTATTATTGGAGGCTAAGGCTCACTTTGGATCGGTGCTCCAACCTAGTTAGTCTTGATATTATGTGCTTAAATATTAGTCCTCTTCACTACGTGCATACACTTTTTTTTATATTGGCACAGTAGATTGGCTCACCTCAGCCTGATGATAAGCAAGAGGAGAGCCCACGTTGCAGTTACAACGGACGCGAGGGCACGTCATCATATCTGTTTGCACTGCCATACTGGCCCGCTTCTGGATACACTTCGAAATCTCCATCCATCCATACATTCGTAATTCTCCATCTTAGTCAAAAATAGTAGTGTTGTTGAATAATCATCATCATCATTTCAGCCAATAGACGTCCACAGCTGGACATAGGCCTCCCCCAAAGTTCTCCACACAGATCGGTCCTGTGCCACCCGCATCCAAGGGACTCCCACGGCTGCGGCCTCCTGCACGTGGCCTCCACTCAAGGACCTTTCCACCCCAACGGTCGTCTGTTCTCCTCGCAATGTGCCCTGCCCATTGCCACTTCAGCCACGCAATTCTTTGGGCTATGTCGAATGTTGAATAATCAGTGCGCTATAATTTGTAAGTCATGACTGGAGTTAGGTGTTGCTTGCAGGTGAACACCGTGTTCACTCGGCTGGTGGCGCGGGCGCTGGGCGTGCAGCCGCGCGCGGCGGCGCGGCGGCGCGAGCCCTCGGCCGGCGACGCGCGCGCGCTGCCGCTCCACGCCGAGCCCAAGCACACGCTCATCATGAACAGGAAAGCGATGAGACGCATTCAAAGATCCTCCTCGTCTATTTGTTCTGTCACCTAGGTTAACTATACAATAAAGGGAATAAGTTATGATTGCGGATTTTTATTTGCTTATTTCTTATACAGGTTTTTTTGTGAACATTTGCATCTCTTAGCCACATCTTCTACCAACCATTCTCTGGACAGCATTTGTTCTACGACTTTTGGAAATTCCTCGAAATGTTTTTCCACTCCTTATACAAAATGTTAACAAGTCACGTGACTTTGTATGAAAAGTTGAAATTTTTAAAAGTTGAAAACTGATGTTGTTCATAATGATTTGTAGAAGATGTGGTTAAAGGGATGCAGATACACCCTGTATAAGGCTTTTCCATAACATATTTATATCATAGGTTATAGCTTCCAAATGTACATACATACCAATCCCGAGATATTATCTACATAACGTCAACTGACGGTTTTCATCTTAATATTTTTTTTGTAGGAATGAAAATGAGAATATGCCTAGACGACTAGGCATATTCATTATGATGTTCTTTATTTTACTCAAGGAATAACCAAATCGTGATTATAAAATTACAGTAATAGAGAAGTACACGGACAACGTGCGGTTCTGCATAATATGCAACTACCTGGGCAAGATCATACCGGCGCTGCAGTCGCGCTGCACTCGGTTCCGGTTTGCGCCGCTGCAGCGCGACCAGATCGTGCCGCGGCTCCAGGAGATTGCCACAGCCGAAGGGTATGAATTAATGAATATGTTTAATGTCTTGTTCTCTTGGGTCTGGGTGTTCTGGCCCACTTTTAGAAAGACTAATACGAACACTCCCATCGGTTGCAGTTTGCTTACCTTCACTAAATTATCGGCTGTGCCGTGTATCGGTTTGACTGTCAGGGCAGGGCATGAACTTCACTTGGCAGCAAATAAACCGAGCTACCTACTACCTGATTTTTATACAAACGTTCTTGCGGAACTAGCCTTTAAGTATCTGTTGCAATTAGTTTGAAAATATAAATTGTAATATATAAATATAAGTATTATTGTAAACAGATGTTGGTTGGTCTAAATAAATAATTTAAATGTGAATCGATGTCAAAACTGTTCAATTTTCAAGTGAGCTGATGATTATCAATGTTTATTTCCAGTGTAAAAATGTCTGAGGACGGTGTGAAGGCGCTGCTAACACTATCAGGGGGGCGACATGCGCAAGGTGCTGAACACGCTGCAGAGCACGTGGCTGGCGTACCGTCGACGTCACCGAGGACCACGTGTACACCTGCGTGGGCCACCCGCTGCGCGCCGACGTCAACGCCATACTCAACTGGTTGCTCAACGAGAATGACTTCGCGACCTGCTTTAAAAGTATCCTTTTTGACGTCCTGCTGCGGCAAAAGCCACTGATTTTCGCTGTTTTTGGACACATGAATCTCGAACTTTCATCCTCTAGGGTTTTTCAAAAGAAGACTTTTTTTGTTAAAGGTGGCAGGCGACCCGACGGATCACCTGATGGCAAGCGATTACCGCCGCCCATGGACACCTGCTACACCAGTGGTGTCACAAGTGCGCTGCTTACCTTTTAACCCTCCTTCCCCTGGATTGGAGCTCCGGTACCTCACTCACGCAGCAAAACACAGCGCAATGCACTGCTTCACGGCGGTTTTCTGTGAGGACGTAGTATTACTCCGGTCGAGCCGGCCCTTTCATGCTGAAGCGTGGCTCTCCCACTGTTAAAGAGAGTCATAGAGTATGGTAGCCCCATTGGTAGTTATACGAATATAATGGAACTCCATAATAGTGCCCCAGTAATAAATTTCACGACTTTATTAACAGATTATACGATAGTCAACCGAACAGGGGGATTACAAATCGTTTGTCGTGTCGTCCTTACGGTTATTAAACTTATCTAAATTCAGAGTTAGCCTAACCACATTTAATGCAGATACTCACATCAAAACTAAACCAGCTAAGTATTACAAATGTAATTTTACGAACGTATTTCTTTGACGATAAAATACAGATATTCAGGACATGAAGATAGCAAAAGGTCTGGCTCTTAGCGACATCCTGACTGAGGTTCACACAGTAGTACAAAGACGTAAGTACCTACTTAAATAAACGTACATAGGTACAAAGTTATATTATTGTCTCTTTACACAGTCGCTTACACCTTACCTAACATTTTTTAAATTGCAAGCCATTAATCTCACTACTAATTAGTAATACTTTGCTATATGGTTAGTAGGTAAACCTGAATAATCTCTTTAGAAATGTTTTACGATATTCTATCTTTGCATATTGCATAACATAGAAGGATTAATTTAGGTTCATTTTCTACTAAGTGACGCTTTAGTACTTTAGTAAATAATAAATCTTCCAACTGATAATCGCCTACGGCGGCCAATCTTCAAACTCAGCCACGTACGCAGGATTATATTATAGTGCTCAAGTGTGTGAGAAAATACAGTTGCACTCTATATTCCCTTACCCTCTTTATTCGATGAGACCAGTGTAACACGAGTCACGACCGAGTACGACCTAGTGGTCAATATGTCATAGGTTTTTTTTAATGTGATAGGTAGCAGACTAGCAGGCGGATCACCTGATAGTAAGCAATTTCCGCCTCCCATGGACACCTGCAACACCAGTCATACACACCACCATATACACCAGTCATGTCATAGGTAAACATTTTTCAACTCGCCTTAAGTTAGTAAATGACATGAGTGTCTGTAGCCTTACCATGAGTTTTAAATACTATCCTCGCTATCGAAAACTATCGCCTTTGTCCTCTTTCATTGTGATGTATTTGAAAGAGACAGAGCAATAGTTTACGTTATGTCAGTTTTAGATGTCAACTCATGGTAGCTCTACTGTTGTGATCCAGTGAAGCTGCCGCCCGAGGTGCTGATAGATCTGCTGATCAAGATGTCGGACGCGGAGGCGCGGCTGGCCAGCGGCTGCAGCGAGCGCGCGGAGCTGGCCGCGCTCATCGCCGCCTTCGCCGCCGCGCGGGACGCCGTCGCGCTCGACGCACACGAGTGAGTCAACATTATGTTCAACGCGTTCAACGCCATGTGATATGCCGGCTTTGTATGCACTACGACTTAAATGTGATCATGTTATGGAAACGTAATAAATGCAAATGTGGTTCTATTTTTTTGTTTTTATGCTAACTTTAGACCGATATACTCGTATTTCGGTACCACTCACAATAATTGCAGTTTTATGTTTTGACAAATATCAAAAAATACAGTTGAGGATCGATCAAAGTGGCGAACAGAGGTCTATGTCCAGTGGAATGCAATGATGACGATATGAAATTAATTTATGGACCACGTGTAGGCAAAACGCTTAATTCATTTTTAGTGAATTTCAAATGAAAATGGTACTTATTTGCTGTGAAGCAAATGTCACGAGACAAAAAACACCTTACATTTTTGCCATCGGAAAGTTAATATCAAAATTAATTCCAAATTTTACATATTTGCATATTAACTATTATTCATATAAACATATGGCAACCACTCAAGGATTATTTATAATTAGATATATTGTAACAGCTGCTATGCTAATAGCTCAATGGAGTAGGTATCTTATGGTTTGTGCTCTGCCAACTATAAAGTTATTCATCTATAAGCAAAGATGACGTCTATTTAATAAACTTTTGTTTATTCATACTTAGCCCAACGTCAAGTAATTATATTATTATTTTAGCGGTATTTGAGGTTCCCGTACACCGCCATTCTGGACGTATTGATCAAACTGTTTGTAGACATTGGTCCAAAAAGCGAACCTCTTGGCAAAGGGCTCTTGCGAGCCGCGCGAGGGCCGGTCGTTGATGACGAGGTGGCGGCCCGCGTTGCCGTGCTCCGGCCAGCGCACGCGGACCACGCCCAGCGGGGTAGGGTCCCTGGAAGTTACATATTCGCTAGAATAATGGTTAATAAACAACAATCGAACAACCAAACCAAGAGTAGGGCACACTAGCGATGCAAATTAACATTTGCAACGATTGGGGGGAAATTGACACTGAACCGAATAAAATGGCGAACTTAGACGTCAGAAGCCGAGACCTATTTTGGATCTCTTGAGCCAATGTCTAAGGTCAACCAAACATGAACATGACTTTCGAAAAATATAGTAGCATTTTGAAAGAAATGTTAAGTAGGTACTTACCCGAACTTGACGAAATTAGATATAAATGTCAGCATATGGTCCAAAGTTCGTTGATTTTTTGTATCGAGATGTTTAAGTTTCTCCTTAGTTACTTTATTCACAAAATAGTATCCAATCTCGTCAGCATGAATTACACCAGGAAAAGTTACATTGTATGTCAGCTTGCCCCAGTTCAAATCGCCATCAAAATTAAACAAGTAATAATATACCCTTTTGCTGTCACTTCTGTTTTTATGGATTTTAATCCATGAACCGATACTGGAGGTGTATTGGGTATCTGATAGTAACTCATAAAAGTTATGCAATGTCCAGTTGTTTTTGTTAACGTCTCCGAAATACAATTCACTTACAGAATCAACCAATTTTTTGTGCATATCTGAGTCCTTAGGATATTCTATATCGGCTGGGAAGGCCAGGGAAATTTGTTCTTGCAACGTCTTGGTTGGTACGTTATGCGTACCAGGCCACATATACGCTCCTTCCAGCGAGTTATTCCTAGTAGTATAGGCACATTTTGCGGTATACCAGCATTTATTATGTCGATTGGTTTTCTTGTCAAAATTGAATGGTTGGATTCTTTTTCGATGCAAGGGACAAAAGGGGCGAATGGGCTCATAATGTTTCGACGGTTTTTATAGAGATTCTCTTGTGCTTCTACTATATCGAATACGTCAGCTTTTCGAAGGTTCTGTATAACAATGTCGTCGCAATCATCAGATATTCCTAGTTCGTTAGCCAGCGCGAGAGTGTGCTCTCGGGGATAGTTAGATAAGTATCTGAAATTGGTGGCACTGCCGCTGTTCAGTATAGCTCTGTCAAAGAGTCCCGTAGATTTATCCGTCAATAACATTTGATGGACCATAGCAGCGCCTGAACTTTGACCTCCAATCGTAATTGTAGTTCCACCAAATTTATGAATATTTTCCTTAATCCACTTTAAAGCTAGTAATAAGTCCTTTAGCCCCGCATTGCCAGGTAGCTTTTCCGTTCCCAAAGATAAGTAACCTAATGCTCCTAACCTGAAAAGATATGTTTAATTAAGTATTTCAATACGTAAATGCCACAGCACAAGTACGTAGATTATGTTAAAATTTTAATAGCTTTATTGGAATTCAAATAAATAAGTTACATATACCTAAAATTCATAGTCACGTGAATTATTCCACGCTGCAATAATAACTGAGGTCCAAACATGATGTCAATGTTCCCCGAGTTAGATTTGAAAGCGCCGCCATGGAAATAGGCCAAGACCGGTAAGGGCCCGCTCCTGTTCGCGGGCACGAACACGTTGATGTTCAGGCAATCCTCGCTCATGGCTTCTCTCGGGATCTTCCCCGCTGCCTGTGGACACACTGGTCCTTGCTGCGTCGCGTCTCTCACTTCGCTCCATGGCTTTTTTGGCACAGGCGGCTGTCCAACAAAAAATATGCTAATAAGTAATAGTCACTTGAAAATAATATGGTAATGGCATATGTTGTTGTGGTTAAGGTTATTATCTTATTCCAAACTGCTATTCGAACGCGTTTTTCGATTGTATTGGAAAAAAATATTGGGCCCTAGAGGGAAAGTAGGTTCCTTCTCTTAATTCGTTTTAACCCTTAACCAGGCCTTAAACATATTTTTTTTCATTGGTTTTCAACCTTATCATAACTGCATAAAGTTCAAAATCTGGTGGTCTCATATGGTACATAGCCTGGTTAATGGTTAAGAGAATTTTTCTTCCCTTAATAGATAATGCAACTTTCCCCGTTGTAGGGTGGAAAATGCGGTCCATTTCACACCCTCATGTTTTAGATAATTTAAACAAATCCAAATACCTCGAATCTCAAATCTCCAGTAGGACTTTCGGCGTAAGGTATTGCTTGGTAAGCGTAGTAGGAAAAGCCATCCTCCTGGATGAGTGTTCCACGCACCGGGCCGCTGCTCGTAACCACGACGGACGCCCGTGCCGATACCAACAATGCGCAAGCGCACACTACGAGCCGTATCATCGTCACTGCACGGTACACGCTCTTATGCTGTACTGTCGATACTTTGTCTCTCACTACCTACTTGTAAGTGACCTTATCATTACTTTATCAAGTGTTTGACGTCTCGTCGTGAATAGTTTTATTACTATAGACTATTCAGACTATATTTAGGCATGCATAAACAAACATGTATTAAAAATTCAATATAATATACATTGTAATATGGACCACAAAATGTAAAATATAGAAAAACATGGAGTTTAAAAAATATAACCTCTCTAATTAAACATTGTTTACTGTGAAACATCTCTACTACTATGTAGTACCACAGTACCTTCGTTACAAGAAACACGTTTTATCTATTTTTGTTTGATATCTAAATATATAAGGTAGGTAATTGTTTATTTACTTTAGTAATCGATTCAATGGTACGGTGGTAGTAAATCAATGGTAACGGTACCTACCCTTAATAATGAAATTAGTGACTCAATGCTTTTCGTTTAAAATACTTTATACGTTTGTTTTTCTTGCAAAAAAGTGATAAGAGTATATATTAGTTAGGTACTATGTATATTTATGTAAAATAATTTTGAGTTACTACTTAACTATACATATTATATTTAAATCGATCCTAATAATGACTGTTATAGGAAAATGTATTTTTTATTAAACCTAAGTAAGTTATTTATTTGCCATAAATTGGGGGAAAAGGAATGTGGTGAAAAAACTAGATTTATTACCAAAGCCGATTTTGTGTAAAATTTAACCCCGCAATTTCAGCAAATATGTCGGTAAAATATATTTTCCTACCTAAAATGAAGCCCAGCTAAAATCGAATAAAAATAATATCTGCGGTGACGGAAAACGTCGTGAGGAATCCTGCACGTTTCGGATAGTTTTCGAAAATCTGAGTAGTTTCTCCGCTCCTTTCTTGTTTTTAGAAGTTTGTCCTGAAAGCAAGAGCCGTTTACCAAGAGGTCTCGACTCTTAGCAAACGGCTCTTGCCAGGGGGAGGCGGAGAAATGATATAATGTGATGTAAGAAAAGAACGATGCAAAGTCTGTGGATAAGGACATCCGCATTCTGAATGGGAGAACATACTTGTAGGTTCGAATTTCGGATAGATTTTCAAATTTGAAGATACCTACAATTGTTGAGATAATGTTTCTAAACATGTTAACGAATATTCAGTTGGTCTGGTTGCCCTGTTTTGGGGTTTAAGGGTTGCGAAGGCCTGAGGGTCGCTTCATTGTAAAGATTCCAGCCCAGCATACCCCGGGAGCCAACGTGAATGCTTGGACGTAACCAACAACACGTTACACGCTGAGATGAGATAGATGATAATAAAACAAAGTTGTATAATGTAAAATATTCTATTCTTAAATAAATAATAATGTAGGTAGGTAATACTTAAGTTAGAAATTATAATACTATTTACAAAGTTTACAAAGGCACAACGTGCCTTTTCGCATTAGGCACCTAACACTTATTTGAACCATCTAAAAGTCCTTCCGAGATCGGTTACGTTAGGCATAGTCAAAGCTTTTGTATGTGTGAAGTAAATCTAATCGGTAGGTTTTTAAGTACGAGTATTTGTGATATTGCGTTACAATAAAGAGCCTTATGATGGCCGCTCGAACTAATTAGTGGAAAATTCTTAGCTTTATAGTTGCAACTTTTTAAGACATAGTCAGTACCGCGTGTGTAATATTAAGCTAAGACTGGAAACATTGAGTCGATTTTGTAATCACGTCTGTAGAGGTGATCATAGACGATAAGTATTCCTAAAACTGTGGTTTCGCTCTAATTTTACTATACTTTCTCCAAAATTTACCACCCACTGGCATCGATTACGTAAATTTTTTATTTATTTTAAAAACAATTTTGGCACAGTTTTAGGAAAAAATTACTTATCTCTTGCTTGTAAGGACCTAGCCAAAGATGTTGGACACGAAGCTGTTGAAAGAGCTGGTGAGCGAGGAGAAGATGCCGGCGCCGGGCTGCGCGGGCGGCGGCCGCGGCGGCAGCGGCACGGGCCGGTAGTACGGCCCGCCGTCAATGCGCTGCAAACATACACGTACCATTTTATTAATAGTGTTACAGTTTAAGTTATCAGTTCCGAGTAATTCTATTAACGATCGATTGCTTTTATAGAACAGGTATAGTACCTATATCACTGGCAATCTGTATAATCCAGTATTATACAACGTATTAAGTAATGAAATGAAAATTGTTAGTGTTGGTAGTGAAAGATCACTACCAACACTAAAATAGCGAAAAATACAGCTGATTTATACAAATGAATCAGCGAACCGAGTCAATTTGTATGAAGAATCTTTTTTTCGGGATTTCAGTTTTAGTCACACAGTAAAACATCTTCAGTTTTATGGGCGGTCAGCCTGAGAGGTTATTACATCACGTTATTTAGGAATATCAGCGAAAATCATATAGGCAATCTAACGTCTATGCTTAAAGCTATCTATTATAATTATTTTGCGATATACGAGTATACATACCTGTTTTCCACAACCAGCTACAAATAAGGTTTAGTTAGTTGTAAGATGTTAACGTAAATACGGGTTAAACAATTTTATATGCTATTTATTATTTCAGCAGGTCCTAGGTACCTAAATAAGTTCTTAATACATAATATCACTACAAAAGATGTTTGTACTTAGGGACTTAGAGGTTTGAACACGAATTTCCCAACACCAAGTGTCATTAGATTTTTGTACATACATGATTATAATCAAGCAAAGCATTCAGAACATTTATACTTATTCAAAGCACCAACATGAGTTATTTTAAAACGATCAACAATATGATTGATTGATGACTTGAAATCTTTCATTTCTAACAAAAGAAAAGCCGTGTCGGAGTTTCGTTCTGTTTAATTTTCGGGGAAGACAAAGCCAGTCGGTGTGCTGTTGGCAGGGGTTGTGACGGTGGGTGCGGGTGTGAGCCTGACGCCTGCGCCCGCGCGCCGCCGCGAGCCCGCGGAGCCCTGCGACTGCGCGCCCGGCCGCGGCGCGCCGCCCGCGAACCCCTACGGACCCACACACGGCTCAAGCGGACACCATACCCACTGGTTATAAGTGCTACCTCAACCAAGCATGCATATCATTAGGACTTAGATACTAATCTGTAATCATTTCGGCACATTTTATAAGATAAGATTAGGGAACACATATCTTGACACTATTTATTCACTACGCGGTACGGTAACGGGAGAAGAGTACCTACCTGTAGATAAATAACGATAATATTTATTTATTCTCTATTGCATAAAATATAATTGGTGGATTTAATGCCTCTACCAGTCAACCATATTTACTACTTTATTTTTGTCTTGCAGCATTGACTTATAATAATATTTTTTTAATTATTTGAATAGTGCCATGTGCTATATACAAAGCTTCATATTAATTATCTTCGTATTCGTGGCACTTACCTTAGCTGAGTGTAGCGTGACATTGAGTAGAGTAGGATGGCTGTCAACTACGATGAACTCGACTTCTTGAGGCAAGTATCCGTCTGCTGAAACCTAAAAAAAACATTTTTATATATAGGTATGCCACAGCAGCCATTGAATAAGATATTGCGTGTAGGTGTCCTTGGACGTTTATATGTTGTAAATTTTCTATGTATAATTGTATATGCGTGACTTACAAAAGAAAAATGTGCCGTTAATTTTTCATACATAGAGTAGAATAAACTAGCTTTTTTAATTTCGGTGATTTATTACAAGCATAGGTTTGAGAACACCGCAAAAATTGCTAATCATAAAGAGGCTTAACAGACCTCGATGTTTGAGGTGCGTGACCAGAGTGAGAGGTCTAAGTCGGTATTATCCATACAAGTAAGTGGGTTGACTTACGTCCAGGCGGTAGGTGCCGGGCAGCAGGATCCGCCAGAACTCCCCGTACTTAGTGGTGTGGTAGGCGACGTCGCGGCCCTTCACGCGGATGGCGGCGCGCTCCACCGGGTTCCCGTTTTCGTCCATCACGAACCCATGGGCTCCGCGGTGAGCCTCGGCAAGGAACTTGATTAAGGACTGAAAAATAATACATACAAACTTAAACATTAACTAAAAAAACATTTTAGTCAGCATGCCCATTTGATAATATCAGAGAATCAAGATTTATTTTCTTCCGATTAGCATCGCAGGCAAATTTAATTGATAGATATTTTTTTCGGAGCGTAGATTTATCGCAGTATTATTAAAATTTTAGATACCTACTTTCAGTAATCTTAACTCGTTCTGATAAGCCTAATGATTACGTCTTGTCTACGTTACGTACGATATACCACAGCATTCGTAGTCTGGCGAGGCAACGACGCTGTTGTGGTTTTCAAAATGAGAGCTCCGTGGGAAATATTCTTACTGTTGTGTGTTGCGATTGGCATCGAGAGTGCAGAACAAAACCGTGTGGCAGTCGCTCATCTTCTAACAGATGTGAACAAGATAGATTTGAACGTAACAGGCACTGTATGGTTTACGGAGACCAACGACGGAGTGCTGCTACGAGGCTTTATAAAAGGTAAAGAGCCCGGTCGCTACGGCTTTCATATACACGAATTAGGAGACACGACGGACTGCTACAGCACGGGCGCCCACTTCAATCCGGACCAGACAAACCATGGTGGTAGGGACCACGCCGTACGCCATGTAGGCGATCTGGGAAACGTGGATATTGAAGATGAAGTCCAGTACTTTAATTTTACCGACAGTACAATTGCCCTCCGCGGTCGGAACAATATACTAGGGCGTAGTCTAGTGTTGCACGAACGGGAGGACGACTTGGGCTTGACCGACCACCCGGACTTCCCTGACCACCGGCAATGCTGGGCCCAGAGTTGCCTGCGCAGTCATCGGTACACACGCTCCCGTAGAAGCCTGGTATATTAGTTCATCAACCAATATAATTCCGTCTATCGGATTACTTGCTTTGGTTTTAATGTTACGTAGTTATCTTTAAATTATGCTAGTCTATTCTGAAAATATAATTGTATATACATACTTACATTTAACTATTCCTACCTGTACTTATTTAGGTAAACGTAACTTACATTAAAATTATTTAAGATTAAGAAGAGTTTTTTTGTATTTATTTCTGATTTTTGATATTATAGTAATACTTAGGTAGTAAATCACTAACTCAGCCTGCTTTTTTTGAAAATGAGCTGAGGATAATTATAATTTCATTTAATTTTGGCCGCTAAAATAATAATGCGCACGTACGAAAGATAGCCTGGGAAATAAGCGGAAGATCTGTGACTGTTTACTTTCTGCAAAAATGTAGGTAACAACTAACGATTCCACAAATACTGACCTCTTTATTGTCCAGCCAGTACTTGTGCAGCTCGTGCGCGGGCGGGAACTTGCAGCAGGATATCTCCAGGGTGATCTCCATGCATCCGTGCCACAGGTAGTTGTAGTCCTGCATTCCACCTGCCGACGTCATAATAACACTATTTATTCAAAGAGTTTTTGTCAAACTAGATATTAGGAGAGATTAGAGAATAATGAATTAGACATTGAATCGACCTTCGATAATGGGGTTAGATAATACTGACTATAAGGTGCTATAAGTAGGTACGTATATATTACTGGAAGTTGCGTTAAATCTGTTGACATTACCAGCCTTCTTTTATTTATTAGTAACCTCCGAATTTATACTAAAATCTTACTATATTTCCTTTTTTAGGCAGAGTTTTGACGTTCCATCATCATTCACTACTTACAGTAGGTATTCATATCAATAACAGAGATTTGAATCGTATCAATAATAGCAATCCAATTAAGGGTTATAAGATAGGTACGAAAAATGTACCTATTGTAACGAAAAAGTAGGTACTTTTATACTCACACATAACGAACGGAACAGGAACGGAGTAAGAATTAGATAAAAAATAAACGTTCATGTAGATTTGTTGATGAACTTGTACTTAGTGTTATTTAGTTCAGTTTAAGTTTGTTAAAGTTCAGTTACCATCGCCACGAGGAAATTTTGCGTGATTACCTATGTATGTATGTACCGCAGGTAGTACGCGAGAACACAAGAGCCAAGTGTTACAGAACGTAACTGTGATTGTGTGAAGTGATGTCCAAAACAATAAATATTTCTATTCTATTGTATTCTAATGCCTTGTCGGGGGACGGTGGTCAGTACTGACCTGTGAGCGGGTACCAGGCGGCGCCGTTGGTGATGCCGTTCTCGAAGCGCGGGGAGCCGGACTTGCAGGACACGCCGCGCGACATCTTGGCGTGGTTGCGCGAGTACACCAGCGCCAGGTGCCGGAGCACGTCGTCGTCGGGCGCGATGGACGGAGAGTGCGCGTAGTTTTGGAACACTACGTTTAGGGGATATGCACAACAAATAATACACGTTAATTTTTAATTAATAGTACATAATTGTAATACATCGGAATGTAATTATTCGATGCGGCTTAAGGCTTTTTAGTTTAATATCTGCAAAATTATCTAGGTTATTAATGTTCAGGATTGATCTACCTACCTAATTATTTTGAAATAATGTATTATATACGTCACCCGAGCATAACACAGATGATCTGCAAATCCCTGAAGCAGCGTGGAAATAAAGGAAATGTTACGATTTTGAAGGAAACAAATAAGTAGGAGCTTTTTCAGAACAATGAAATCCAACTAATTATTGGCGCCCAACGCGTGACGCTCAACACTTGACCTCACTCAACTGGTAGAACTCAATAGTAATATTGTTATGTGTAGAACTCCAAAAAAGCATCAGTGTGTAACATGCTTTTAAACAAAATATTACGACAGTGTTACTAACTGTTCTTAGTACATATAGGTATACTTACGCATCACGGGCTACGTGTTGCGTGCCTATTGTTTTGTAGTGGGAAAGTTCATTGTAGTCGTCTTTTTTCCATAATAATATTTGCTTACATACAATCTACCTACAACAGGCAGGTAGGAATGATTTGAAAGAATGATGTGCATTTTGCTGACATTGTTTATATAATAATGATAAGTACCTACCTATTAGCGATCAATTAGAAGAACTAAGCAAAGCTTACATAATCATATGCGTCGATATATTGTCATCATGTAACGTGTTTTAATGAGCTCATAATCTAATGATTAAAACTAGGCTGATTGATATGTCTCGTGTGTTTGATAACATTTCCGTGTTATTGCGTCGTTTAGGTAGGTAGACTGGCCGGATAGCGCATTTGGTAGTGACCATATATATAATATATAAAAGTACTCTGTGGTAGTGACCCTGCCTCATACGCCCAAGGTCGTGGGTTCGATCTCCACCCTGGACAAACATTCGTGTGATGAATACTTGTGTTTGTTCAGTGTTATCGGTCAATTTCCAAATTTGATGAAATATAGCAAGGTTCTACCACTGTTCAAATCAGGTGATAGAAGTGACCCATCTAATTATAGACCGATATCCATCCTACCAGCCCTTAGTAAATATTTGAAAAAATTATATTCAATCAATTATTGGGTCATTTTAATCTCAATAAATTATTACATAATAAACAATTTGGATTTACTAAGGGCAGATCTACTACTGATGCAGGAGTTGCACTCATCAAGCACATTTTTGATGCATGGCAAAATAAGCAAGATGCTGTAGGTATATTTTGCGACCTTTCTAAAGCATTTGACTGCGTTAATCACCAAACATTATTAATGAAGCTACAGCATTACGGTCTCACAGACAGCTCTTTGAGCTTAATACGGTCATACCCTAAGTGATAGAATTCAAAAAGTCAATGTTAATGGAATTGACTCTTCCGGTGCCCTCTTACACATGGGAGTGCCCCAGGGCTCGATATTAGGGCCCTTACTGTTTATTATATATGTAAATGACCTTCCTTACCTTACTAAAAACTTGTGTGACATAGTATTATTTGCAGATGATACTTCTTTAATTTTTAAGACTAATAGACAGAAAGATAACTTTGACGATGTAAATAATGCTCTCACCCAAGTGCTAAATTGGTTCACTGTAAACAATTTGCTTCTAAACGCTAAAAAAACTAAATGTGTTAAATTTACATTGCCCAACGTAAGACAGGTCAGCACTAGGATCAATATGAACAATGAAGATGTTGAAGTTATTAATTCTACCGTATTTCTGGGCATTAGGTTAGATTCAAAATTACAATGGGGCCCTCATATTGCAGCTCTGGCTGGAAGACTCAGTTCAGCTGCATATGCAGTCAGAAAAATAAGACAACTGACCGATATTGAAGCAGCAAGACTTGTATATTTCAGTTATTTCCATAGCGTCATGTCTTATGGTCTACTCCTGTGGGGAACTGCGGCTGACATTCAAGCCATATTTGTGCTACAGAAGCGAGCCGTCAGAGCCATATACGGACTTAGACCACGAGACTCGCTTAGAAATTTGTTCAAAGAAATCAACATCTTAACATTAGCATCACAGTATATTTTTGACTGTATAATGTATGTTTATAAAAATCTCAATTTATTACCGAAGAAATCTGATAAGCATAGCCTAAACACCAGAAATAAACACAAACTTGCTGTTCCAAATCTCAGACTTCATAAAATTGGTAATTCATTTGTCGGAATGAGCATTAAAATTTTTAACAAATTACCACAAACCCTTGTTGATTTACCCATATATAAATTTAAATCTAAAGTTAAATCTTATTTGATGGCAAATGCCTATTATACAATTGAAGAATACCTAAATGACAAGAATTTGTGGAAATGATAAACTGTTCACCTACACAGTGTTATGTATTATGAAATTTAAATTTTATTTAATTCTTTAAAAATTTTATGATAACAAATTTGAAAAGATTAAGTTCTACTGAGTTTCTTGCTGATTCTTCTCGGTAGAAATTGACCTTCCGAATCAGCAGTAGATTATAAAATTTGACATTCATAAATGTTCTGTAAAGGACTTAAATTGAATAAAGTGATTTTGATTTGATTTGATTTGATTAGTGTCTGGGTGTTATATATGTATTTAAGGAGGGTTGATATTTGTGTTTTCTTTTTGTCTGATAACTGTAACACAAGTGCTTAAGCTACTTAGTACGGAGTTGTGTGAATTTATTATTATTATTATACTTTATTGGTACCTACTAGCACTAGGCGTGTTGTCGAAGGGGTAAGAAGCGACGAGCGCGCCGCCGTGCAGCGAGCCCGACACCACGAACTGGATCTTGCTGATCCACTCCTTGACCGCCTCGGTCTCCGGCTGCGGCTGCTTGGTGTTCGCCTTGAAGTAGTCCGGGAAGTTTCGGTTCAGGTCGTACCGCCGAGCGTTGTGTCTGCCCGAGAACGGTTTTAATCATCAGTAAAGTAAAGTATCAGCCTATATACTGTCCCACTGCAGGGCAAAGGCCTCCATCATAGAAATCAAGTTATCACTACCATGATGGGATTAGGCTTAATCACCACGCTTGCCTAATGCGGATTGGTGATCACAAACCCGAGCTATGTTCGAAAAATTCGTAACATACTTTTGCTCGACCCGGGAATCGAACCCGGGACCCCGAGATCACGGCCCGGTACTTAAACCACTAGACCAACGGGGCGTTTTCACGGGGCGTTTAATCATCAGTAATACCTAAATATCATCAGTAGTGGCCTGCTCTTTCTTCGTTTCCGGACTTAGAATCGTAAAGCCCAGGCAGCGGGCACAATGGAAAATCAATTGTTTTATGCCTTTTAAAGGGCTTTTGGGTCTTACGACGTTAAACCAGTCCCAAAATATGGCGTTGAAAGGCGTAGATAAACTTGCGCGATGTATGATTACATTGCAAGTTTATCTACGCATTTTCTTTCCTACCTATAAGCGTTGACGTTGACTATGGGATTATCCACTTTATAAATATGTAGTACTAGTGGCCGCCCGCAACTTCGTTTGCGTGAACTTTATGACTCTTGACTTAAAGATGATTATTTAAATAGAATTTAACAAAAATATTACTCATTATAAATGTTCGTTTATAGGTTAATAGATTTTTAAGGCGGCTCATTAATATTTTATACGAAATGCTAAGGAATGGAACAACTTGCCGGCTTTTGTATTTCCAGAGAGCTACAATTTGGGTGTCTTTAAGTCGAGAGTGAATAGGCTTCTTCTGGGACGCTACATCTTAGACCTCATTGTCACTCTCCATCAGGTGAGAAGAGGTCAAGTGCAAACCCATTTAATATTTAAAATATCAACTTCTAATGAAAGTAACCCCCAAATTATTTTTTATTCCATTAGGGGATGTAAGTATTCTATTAAAGTTTGAATCTTATATTTTATCCATCAATTCTGTCAAAGAATGTGTATGCAAAAGTTGGAGTAGATTGGGCCAAGGAATCACGTATTCCCATGAACAAACTTGGAACCCCCTTTTCGCTCCATTAGGGGTTCAAGTTCGGAATATCCTTCCTTATAGGATCTCATCCGAAAATGCTCATCACATTTGACAATTTTCCATTCCATTTCATTCCATATTTGTTATAGTGTAGCTGGGCTCTTAGAGGTCCAAACCAGATGTTCCATGATCTTTGATTTTTTTCATGGCATCATAAACTGTTCATCAATCTGAACAACTTTTGTTAAGGTGCCATTGACCTACCTCTTATAGTTTAGCTGGGCTGTTGTGGTTCTACATCAAGGAGCCTGGTCTTCAAAATGTAATATATCCTATAAGTTGCCCTGATATTACAGCTATACAATAAAAAAAGTTTCATTCGAATTGGTTCAGTAGTTTCTGAGATTAGCGCGAACAAACAGACAAACAGATAAACAGACAAACAGACAGACAAAAATTTTAAAAATCATTGATTCATGTTCTGTTACTGTTTTTTAGTCGTCCTAAGTTATTTTGAGATAAATATATTCAATGTACAGACACAGCTTTTTTACATTTTTATTATATGTATAGATTTTATTATATGTATAGATGTACCTAAGTATAGAAGATAAATTTGTATGTACCAACTTGGCAAAAAACGATGTAGGTTTTACTACCTAATTATGTTAAATATTAATTGTAGGTATTGCTTGATAATTAGGTACGTAGGTAGGTATACTCCAATCAAAAGATAAGGATTTTCCGTAATATTACCATAGTACGAGTATTATAAGTAATATACAAATCAAACAGATAAGCTAGTCTATAATACCGTCTCTCAGCTCACCCAGGCCCAATCAATTTAGAAAAGTTCGTTCGTTGAATTAACCCGACCGGGAATCGAAGCCACTACCTACGTCATCGCCATCTTTTGGAATTCTATAAGTATCTACTCGTAGGTAGGTAGGTACTAAACAAGGTTTGGCTTTGTTGATAAACAGTTTATCAGTAAGCACAAAATATGTTCTCGTAACAGATAATATAACACGTGAGATACGTAGTACCATACCCTACGTACGCTTATACGCGTACTTAAATATCTCGATATCATACTTACTTATCTATGTACGTACCTATGTAGGTACTAGGCAACTCGACGCTAAAAAGGTAATTGCACTATTACGCCAGGTTACGTATGTCGTACATAATGAGTTCCTATTCATAATCATAATGTGCGATGATGACATATCGTTCCGGTATTTGATACTTAATAATAATAAATGGGTTCCCAGAATTTGTGAAATTGCGTCTCTTTTCACTTATGAGTATGGGCAATTACCTGCCATGTATGGTGTCACACTGGCCTTCTTTAGAGATGGCGAAACCGTCCGGGTTCATGGACGGCATCAGGTGGATCCTGGTGTTGTCCAGCAGCCACTTCACGTACGCGTCAGTGTCGTATGACGTTACTAAATGCTAGAAATAAAAAACAATAGATATTCCAAGTGCTTGAACAAAATTAGCAGCAGTGATATACGAGGATCAGAGGATTCAATAATAAATTAGAATTACTTACATTTGAAGTGAAAGAGTCAAAATATTATCTTGTTTTAAAATACAGCTTTTACGTAGTTTTATTTACTAATATAAAACACAAAAAACCTACCTACAACATGAGTGCAATAAATGATTTATATTTGGATAGGGACATGCGAACGGCACCACACGCACGCAAGTTTTGTTTCCGTATAAAATGTGAACACACGCTCACATTTTATACAGAAGCAAAATTTTAACAACAACACTGACTGACTTGCAAGAAGACATGTGTACAATTGATTTATAAAATTAAAAACTGACTTCGACACCACCGTCGTGCTCAAAGAACCCTACCATGAGCATGAGCGAGCTGTATGATACCTGTATGAGATGCAGCAGCAGCTCGCGGCCCACGGCTTCGTTGCCGTGGATGTTGGCCACGTACTTCACGTCGGGCTTGCCGATCATGTGCTCGTAGGGCGACGCCGACACCACCATCACCCACAGGTCCCGACCTGACAATAAGTATTCATTAATCTATAATTTTTAAAATGGTAATTTTATAAACAACGTCAAGACAACTATTAGTGTAGTTGCTCCAAAAAGACAAAACACCGCGATATAATCGATACACCCAGCATCACCTATAACTGGCAGGTTGAAACTAATATTCAGCAAAATTTTAGTATATTTCTACAGCAAAAGTATTTTCTTTATTTAGAAACTTACAAAGATTAATACACTAACAAATGATCCTTAAAATTAAACCAATAGGAAAGAAGAAATGATATAATTAGTTTTAATTAGGTGTAAAGAATTCTAGCTCCAGATAGTTGCCAATGAACGCAGAAGGACAGGTTTGCTAGTGAATACAGATTAGGGTGTGTCGAAACTCGTTTGCCAGACTCGGCAAGGTTTATTCGTTGTATTGATTTATTCAATTACAATATTCAGAGGATACTTATGTTTTAAAATAAGCGCACTACCACAGAACTATTACATATTATACCTACTTGCATATTAAATTTCGCATGTCTTAAAACTAAGTAGACTAAAAACGTATAGCTGCCCTCTTTACTTAGAGGGAATTACCAAATTAAATAATTTATGATTTAAATTTGTCATTTTGTCCTATTAATGTTTCAATAGCAAAACTTTTTAATGATTTTTAATTTTAACACTAACTCTTTATCGAGTTAGGCGAAAGTAGAAAGAGTTCAAGTTCAAGTACGCATATTATTTTTGTCTCAAACATTTTCATGGCCAAAGATTCTACGTAAAAGTTGGTGGAATAGTCGCTAGTCCTGACAAACAATTTACTTAGCTTGTCGCCAAATGAAGAAGCAATAGAATTACCTTGTACTGATTTCCCTATGGAGTAGAGGGCGGTGAGGGCGGGGTACTTGGCGGAGACCGCGCGCAGGTACCGCGTGAGCTGGTCGTGGTCGTGGTAGCGGAACTCCAGGTCCAGCCCGTTGTCGCGGGGCTCTGCCTCGCCTATGTTCGTTGACACCTCTTCGGCTAATAGCATTGAATAAACATCTTTGGTTATATGATAGATGGATATAAAATTTCGTCGAAACACGGGTAGATAATTAGGTAGGCTTATTAGATTTAGAGAAGGACGCAAGGCTCGCGTTTATCTTTAGCAACAACATTAACGAATTTTCAAAACAGTATTATTATTATTTGTTAGATTCTCTAAACTACATGTGAATTAATGTCATATCCATCCGGATTTCCGGCGTTATTTCTAACTAACTCAACATTTTTGTCCTTCACCCGTATTTTACCAAGTCTCCATCTTCCTAAAAGAAATGGCAATCTAGGTATGGAAATCGATAGTCCAATTAGCTTGATAATTGGGCTATCGAAAAAGGACTCAATACGTAACAACGTTGATACTCACTGGCCACATAACTGTTATCAGAATATGATTGTGCTATAGATGGTCGTCCAATAATGCCCACCAAAATAATAATTTTGGTTACACCTGCCATCGATATTGACGTCATCTGGAACAAATAATTTTAACATGAATTAGTAATGAGAATTCCCAAGAAAACAGCACATTACAGTTGCACATTATTGTAAATAGTTAGTAAGTAATAATAAAATACTATTTAATAATTTCCTACTTATTCATATAAATATCTTTATGGTAGTTCCCGTTTTCCTTGTCAAACACAATAATAGAGATAAGGAAGCCTCGGATTTACCTACCTACAACTAAACTATTTATTGCGTATTAATTTATTATAGGAACACATGAGAAAACTAGAAAATCACTAATTAAATTAATCTAATTAGATAAATAGGGTAAAAGTGTGTGGTAGCGGTACCCATGGTTATTTTAATATTGCCTCCTTGATTTCAAATTCTCATAAATGTATGTTTTATAGCTGTGCAGGTAGCCGAAACGTGCAGGTTTCCTTATAATGATTTCCCTCTCCGTCGAGCTTGCCGTAGTAATAAGCACATATTATAGATTTGAAAAATCCAGGATGCTTGCTCGAACCTACAACCTCCCGTACAAAAGGCGCGTCCTTGTCTACTGAGCTACATCGATCAGTTTATGAATTCACTGACTTCTAATTTAACATTATAGTTTTTCAGTTTAGAACCGCGTTGAGGTATCTTTTCTGCGCTAAAAGGAAATTGCTACTCTACCTACACGTACAGATAACCTTTGCCACCGCGACAGCACTTAACTTTCCTTTCTATTCCATAACAAGTAACAAAACAAAAAACAACTACGCTTGCCCAATTACCCATGATCATGCATGAGGCATGTTGCGTTGTTCTTCTGTTTCACTTTCATTATTCGCATTCACGAAATGCCTTGACTCGTACACACCGGGCTTTCTTTTTAATGTCATAAACGTTGTTTGGGTGGAAGCGCGCGCTCCAGTTGCGCGGGCGCAGCCGGTCGCGCACTGAAGGTCACTGGGTTAGTGGACCGACCCATCACGGTGCATCGCACTCTATAATACAATCAAATTACCTGTATGTTACAGTATGACGATAATGTATGCCAAGATCACCGTGATATCGTGTATTTATACGATCATCGATACTAGCTTTATCTTTTGTATTGGAAGGTTAGCTGGTTTAGCTGCCGTTTTACCTATCTGAAATTGCAGTGCTGCTGACTCGTCTTGTCTGTTTCTCAAGTCCATTTTCTTTTTATTGAAACTTGTTAAGTGCTTAGATGTAAGTAAGTACGAGTATTTTATCCAAGTTAAGATGTTCATACAAAAATAGAATTACTTTAAATACTTAAGTAAATTTTTATTTCATCCACCTAGTTACATTACGGGGAATCTATGAAAAGGTTTTGAAAAATTTTTTTTTCTAAACTTAAAAATTTTCCCCAGTAAGACTTCCAACGTGGTGGTTCCCATAAAATGTAACTTCTAAAATAAGATAATGATAAAACTAAATAAAATTTATGAGGTGGGTATATACACCTACACTACCATCAAACACTACCAACGAAAATTGGAACAAGATCTAGTAGGTAAACATTTTTTTTTAATATTGAATCTTAGCCGCACGGCAGTTTACCTTACATTCAATAAACTCAGATAGGTATAAAAACTAATATAAAAAATAATCATTTGGTTTCACAAACATTTATTATGCATAAAAATCTATTTTACAGAACACTTCGCTCGCACTTGGTCGGTTTTTAATAATTATGTCACTTTATTGCTGTTCTACTGTTTATCTGACCGAGCTCGGAAAAATCTAGGGGTACAAAAATTATAAAATGCTTTTTCTCTGACTGAGTACCTAACTGATTGATTGATCTACGCAAAGCGTAAACTACTGATCGTAGATTAGAAACTTGGAGCGTGTACCTATATCTTAGGCATCCGATAAGAAAGAATAATTTTTGACCGCTATGAGGGTAAAAAAGAGGGCTAACTTTATATGGAAGTTCTTACGTGATTCCTTAATACAATTTGCTTCAAATTTTGCATAACATTTTTATATTTAAGTAGGACAAGTTATGGAAGATGAGTGTTTCATATTTTAATAAAAATCATCAGCTAACAGAATAAAAAAAAATTTGGGGGTGAATTGATACTAACACTCCGTGTGTAGTGTTTTTTTATTTAAAATACATTTATAACACAAAGTCACCAGCAAAAGGTAGTTTGATATAAAATTCTTTATACATGGCATAAAGCATAACATGTCCATGTAATTGTAATCCGCGGCTATAAACGAAACGTTTTTCCCTCTTTGACTTGCATCGAAGATGATCACTGAGTCTTGTTAAAGTTATTAAAATGCTGCACATGCTGCACGCATCCTCTTTTATTTGCATCAAGAATGTAAGTCGCCAATAAATATTTTGGAAAAGTAAAATTTTGGGTTTTATATTTTGTACCTTACATATTTGGCTTGGTAGGCCTAATATAAAAATTTACTCAGGATTATTTATTACAGCCTATTATTTATTAATGTTTAACATTTAAATGAAGAAACTAACTGGTTTAAATACGATAGTCTCGTGTGTTCTCAGTGGCAACGGTTTTAAGCTTTCCTTCCGCTGTTTGGCTTTGGCACATTGACCCTATTAGCTCGGTCCCGCTAAACGGCGCCAACTTTCATTTTCAAAACACCGAAATGGATATTTGACGAAATTTATCAAGCACGCACGATACACATCTAAGCTGTGCGTCGCAATGGCACAAATGCAATGGCGTAGGACGGTGTGTACAAACTCTCTATAGCTATCTCAAATAACCATCTAGAACTTGGTCAACTCGTTATGTGCATTCATATACTTATTAACTTGAGAAACCAGTGATTATTTGACTTTTCTAGCGGCATGAACGACATTTGGAAGTGGCAAGCTCTGAATACGATAACCCTATATTTAAAATCAATAATTAGATTAGTATGTTTGCATCAAGCTGAGAACTTACCTAAGTGGTAGGTATAGTCAAAGATCGGTGGGGAAATGGTAACGTCCTTTTTTGCTCGAAAGTTAAGTGCTGCACCGTGACACCGCGGTTGCGCCGAGGCAATGTTCATCAGTAATCCACAAACAATGCTGCACTCTTCGTGCTCCGAGAAAGTTTGTAACGAATGTGATTTGAATATCTACAGGTATGCGGTGTCTTTTAACATCTTGCCGGCAATAATTAATGAATTAAACATTTTTTATTTTCACATTTTCTTATTAGGTATGCTGACCTCATTTAATATAATAAGTTTCAAAATTAAGGTTTTCAAAATATTCCAATAAAATCTAATACTCGTAAAATTTAGGAAATAGCCTATAAACACTTACCTAATTGAAGTAATGCATAGGCATATAGGTCTTGCAAGCAGAATTTATTATTTTGATTTCCCAAGTTAACAAGTCAAACATTTTTTAGTATTTTCACCTACTCGTTAATCAGAGTGTGCTAAATTAAGTGGTTATTTGATTAACTTTGGATCATAAAGTCAATTTAGATTAGAAGTTGCTTACCTTGACTGAGAACGTGGTCCCGTGCTAAGTGAATACAAAACTTTTCGATATCATTTATGAGTACGATTCGACCGCGAAGACTTGAACCTGGAAGACGAGAGGCGAGCAGGCGTCGCGCGCGCGGGCTGCAGCCGACTGGCTCCGCGCTGGACGTCCGCGCGCTCCGGCCACGCCGTCATCTGCGTCATACAGCCGCCACACGACCGGAAAGTGCTTTCTCTCAATGCTGCACCTCGAAAACCAACCCTACTTCTGCGCAATAGGGTCCATCGAAGAAAGGCCATCGCTAGTATTCCCGGAGAAACTTATTTTCCACCCTATCCTAGAGTTCGTTGGGTCGCTTCTCAAAAAACATAGTCCAAGGGTCCCGAGCCGTGACGTCGTATTCCCGCCTCATCTGGTGTACTTTTCCCGCGTATAGAATTTCTTTCTCTACTACCCGATATTTAATATTATCGTATCCATCTATTGTAAACAGAGAAAACTCAAGTGAAACTTAATAATCATACCTAATAGCTTATGTTGCCGCAGGGCATTGCCGCTTTATGACTCAAGTACGATAACTTATATCACAGCTTCTTCTACTCATAAATAGAATAGACAACTGTAAATAATTATTTACCATCTAAAGGTAGGTAATTAATTAACAGAATCATGGTTGTTCTTTTATTTGCACGTACCTATGTGTGAACTGTTACATCACTTTAACCATATTTTCTAGCAACCATTGTTTTACGATTTCTGAAAATTAATCGAGTTTTTTTCGACTCCCCATACAAAATAAGGTTGTGAAACATTTGACCCATGAATGTAGGATGTGTTGCCCATTGACGTTTCGCCTACGGAACGTTTTGCTAACAGAACGTTTAAACGTTTTCCCAAGTTTACTATCAGTACTTTCTTGTTCTGCTAATGTGTATTTGGCTGGAGCTATTTACCTAAGTTGCTAGGTTTGGGTTAGGTTATAATAATAGGTTTTAGAACTGACCCCGCCAGTGCGCAAGCCAAGCGAGTGAAACTAGCGGCCGGGATGAACAAAGAACTGATAGAAAATGGTTCTGTTGGTAAAACATTGAAAAAAAAAAGTTCTGCTGATGAATCCTTCTGTTAAACGAAAGCGAAACTTTCATGGGGTAGATAAACGTACTGTTGGCGAAGTCCTATTAAGTATTCTGTGGCGAAGTGTTAATGGATAAATCATTCTGTTGGTCTAAAGTCATGGTGGTCATGGGTCGAATGATTGTGATTGTTGGTGAACCGTAACAGAATTTACAAATAGTGTAATAAAAAAACTTTTTTGAGAGTGTGTAAGGTAATCAAATAATTCATTTTTATTAACTAAAGTAGATATATTTTTTAAATGAGGTAGGTATCCGTGAATACATCCGTTTAACTTTTAAGTTTGGGTCTCAAGCGTGATTTAAATAATACGAGTATGTCGATATTAAATACTTAGGAATACACAATAATAATTAACCTATACATGTATCTAAATGTATTCATTCATTATACAGCCACTTGCCCGGCTATCCATTTAACCGTCTTATTCCCAGGGCACGCTTGGACCATGATACAAGATTCGGTAAGCCTGGTAATTACAATGAAGCGACAGACGCCTTAGAAAGGGCAACCAGACCAACTGGATCATGGAGACGTTCCGAATAATTATCTTAACAATTGTGGACAACCAGTTTTGAGAAAGTATGCGAAAGTACCACAGGAGATTTTCCCTCACCGCATACTTAGATTTTAATACAAAATACGGACATACATTTAGAGGTTATACTCGGATTCGAACCTACAAACTCGGTTAGGAATGCGCACGTTCTTATCCATTCATTCATCCACTGAATTACAGTTGCTCATGTGGCTTTAAGTAAGTATAATTATAAAAATACATTTTAAACAACATCTCATAAAGACTCCGTATAAAGTAACTAAAACACTTGTGTTACAGATATCGCTATTAGCAATAAGACCGCCGATATTGTATTTTATATGACCATTAAGCATTAAGTTTCCACTTGTACCTAATGTGTGCAATAAAGTTTAAATGACTAAAGGAATCACAAATATAATACTTAATAAAAAATACATTATATTATACCCAGGCACAGAACCAACATAAATAAAATAAATAATAAATTAAATTGAGACAACATCACATACATTGTTCTGGTCCCAAACTAAGGTTTTTCCTTGTACAACACATAAGTGTTGATCACACGAATATTTTGTCTATGGTGGGGATCGAACCCACGACCATTATTGGGGTATGGATAATGTTGCTTCTTAGCAACGGACGTCCTCGACGGTGCAGTGCCCCCCGCGCAATGATCCGGGCAGGACTGATTCCCGGTCAAATCTTTGGAACATAGCCTTTTCTTTATTTACTTGAGTGCACTTGGAGGCCACCCCGGCTATCGTCAACCAGTACCTTCATTGCAGCTCACTCTTACGTTAGCTTTGTTACCCTAAGGTCGATGTCAGCATCTCTCTGGTTTTCAGGATCACTTAAGCTTCTAAAATACCTTTTTTATTTCGATGAAAAGCACTTCGTTAATTTCGGAAATTCTCCACCTCTGGTCTTTTAAGAAGGATAAATACTTATTTATGCTTTAATCAGTTTAAGTCCATACCTAAGTACAGAACATATAAACACTACACGACATACGAGGGATTGAGCTAAAGTAGGCACCACTTTTGTGAGATTATGAAGTTAGAAGATTCTAAATAATGATGACGGTCAAGTACGAGTCCGGCTCGCTTATGTAGGGTGCCGTAACAGCAAGTAATATTTATCTTCACATTTGAGTTAATTGAATGAAAGGTTTACGATTTATGACGTATTAAAAATAACAACTTTTTTTTAGACCTTGTTCAAACAAATTTTCGGTGTTTTTTTATATATTTTTTTAGTTTGGTGTTTATCATGCTATTAATTTAGAAGAAAGATTGGGGAGGGGACATATTTTAGCACTTTCGAAGTGTCTCTCTGAACGCAGTTTACAAAATACATCTAGGTCTGTGCTTACTAAGCTTCAACAGTATAATTTCTTATGGTCTTGGAAAAAAAAGTGGCTGTGATATATGGACGGACAGACAGACATGAGGAATCTATAAAATTATTAGATTACTTATTCTTCTTAGATTTTAAATAGTGAGTAAAAATTAAGTCGTAGTTTCCAGTATGTTGATTGTTCTCTATAAGATTTCCATCCATGTAACGAATGAAAATCTAATTATTTCATGCATGAAAAGTGAACTCATGAAAATTCATTTAGAAAATAGAAAACTTAAAAAAAGTATTTTCGTTTTTTGTTGAATACCTAATTCAAAAACTTCAAAAATCGTAAGGGGTACTGTATACCAACATTTACCAATAACTATTAGTAAAGTATGATAAGCATTTTTGGGCCGGTTTGTGAATTGAGAATTTGAAGTTAAGCTCTACTTAAGTACAAACTTGACAATTGAGCCATACTTCAAATGTCAAAGTTTGTACTTAAGTAGTGCTTAACTTCCAATTGTCAATTTAGAAACCGGCCGTAAGTGTATAGATTCGTAACAGAGGAGTGATCATGAATTTACGAGGACTTCAGCACATTCAGTATGTAATAGAAAACGCCTGCGCCATTGCTTTAATCGTCCGTACAAACATTTTGTAGATAGATAAAGGCATCATTATTATAGGCGTTTCTTTTAATCGAACTGGGTGGGTTCCGTGTAATTAACAAGAAATCTAATTGTAGTTTCGCTTGTCCGTCCGCCCGTTTACCGATTTACTCAATAATGATTTACCTATAGCCGACAAATACTAACGACGAATAATACTTAAAACCGACTTCAAAAAAAAGGGAGGAGGTTCTCAATTGGTCTGTATGTAAATCTTAGAAATTTTTGTATGAATGATCATCGAGGCCTTCGAAATTCAAACATTTATGAGAGGCGTTCAAAATAGGGGCTGTCCCTGGTGAAAAACCCGCTAAATGGCGTACCCGCAAAGGTGAGGTTCATATTCAAGTGACGGTTATTTTTGATGTGAGATTTCAAAATGTCACTAAAAACCAATGACGTTGAAGTTGGACCTTAGTGTAACATTAGGGCATCTAGCCGAGTTTTAAGTAAGTAAACTGCTACTCTGTCAGAAGACTTGCTTGTATCGTAGCCAGCTTAGACGTCTTTACTACTCCACATGCTACGGAAGCTACGGCGTAGCTTTCTACTGTGCGTGCTGAACTGCTACTCTGTCCGAAGACTTGCTTATCTCGTAGCCAGCTTCTGCTACTCCATCTGCTACGGTAGCTACGGCGTAGCTTACTACTGTGCGTGCTGAACTGCTACTCTGTCCGAAGACTTGCTTATCTCGTAGCCAGCTTCTGCTACTCCATCTGCTACGGTAGCTACGGCGTAGCTTACTACTGTGCGTGCTGAACTGCTACTCTGTCCGAAGACTTGCTTATCTCGTAGCAAGCTTCTGCTACTCCATCTGCTACGGTAGCTACGGCGTAGCTTACTACTGTGCGTGCTGAACTGCTACTCTGTGCAAAGACTTGCTTATCACGTAGCCAGCTTAGACGCCTCTGCTACGATATTAGCTACGGCGTAGCTTACTACTGTGCGTGCTGAACTGCTACTCTGTCCGAAGACTTGCTTATCTCGTAGCCAACTTAGACGTCTCTGCTACGGCGTAGCATACTACTTAGCTTGCTGAACTGCTACTCTGTCCGAAGACTTGCTTATCTCGTAGCCAACTTAGACGTCTCTGCTACGGCGTAGCATACTACTGAGCTTGCTGAACTGCTTCTCTGTCGGAAGACTTGCTTATCTCGTAGCCAGCTTAGACGCCCCTCTGCTATTCCATCTGCTATATTTTCAGCGTAGTTTACTACTATGCGTGCTGAACTGCTACACTGTCCGAAGACATGCATATCTTGTAACCAGCTTAGACTTCTTAAATTGAACCAACTAAGCGATCAATTTCAGAACGTGACGCTAGGAATTTAACGTATCGCAGCAATTAAAATAGCGGAACACCTTACTACAAATGGGAGTTCATCATTGGATGGAGCTACGTGACCAAAAAATCCTCTACACTGATCGGTATTATCACACCAGGATGATACGTAACACAAGACCAAACTCGTTAGACCCGTACCTACTATGTATTTTGTTTGTAATGTGTCGAAGTGGCTTCACAAAATTATTCATTAAGTAAACTGATGTAGGTATAATCATGTAATACGTGGCTGTAAAAAAAAGATAACTCCACCTAGATAGGTTCTATTTCTGAAATCTCACCCCATAAATCGTGTCAATTACGGCGATTGAAGCAATTCGGCGTAAAGGTCAGGCGGCCTCCAATTACCCGGCATCAGATGGCTGCCCCCGGGAACACAACTCTTCGGCCGAGCTGTAACCATGCAACAGTTTGCGGTCCATCGCACGTCTAATTGAATGATCTATTTTTAGATCCTGTAAGCAATTTTTTCAACAGTCATAATTATTTTTAATTTGGTGACTTATTTTTTAATTTAACGTCTAATAAAAGATATAGTCTGCCGCAAGAAAGTGTAGTTATGACCTTGAGTGAGAAAGTCTTCTTTTTTACAAGTGCGCAAAATAACGGTCATCGCTATACTTTCGTGCCTCCAGCTATATCAAGTCGGTGCGAAGATATTATTTATCTTTCGTATGTTTACTAGGAATATTTTTTATACTTGCATAACAAGCATGTTACCTACATAAGTATTTGTAAGTTTGGGAGCTTGAAATGTATATAGGGGGAACACGAGGACACGGATCACCTGATGGTCAGTGATTACCGCCGACAATGGGCACCTGCAACATCAGAGGAGTTACAATTGCACCACCGATTTTTCATAAAGGAGTACGTTCTCTTTTATGTATGGTGCAGCATAATGAATGAATGGTGGTATAATAAAATGCATAGTAAGTAAATAACAGTATTGTTGGCTGGGAACAATGCAGGGCGCTTGAAACATCGATCCCAGAGCTACTTCAAAAGATGCGACGGCGTGCATTATGCAGTGATACCCATAGAGACGCGGTGACCTTGAACATTAGTAGGGCGCGTACTACAACTAGCATGTAGGGCAACAAAGAGGAATAAACATAAGTGACAGCGAGGGTCGGCGCGCGCAGAGCGGGCGCGCGGGCCCCGGCGCCCGCGTATCGACCGGCCGCGCCCGGCGCTGCGCGGCGCGAGGCCCCGGGTCCCGCGCAGGCCCGGCGCGGCGGGCGGGGCGGCGCGAGGGCGACCTCGGCCCGGGAACCCTCTCTCACATTACATAACCACACGCACAGCTCCGCGCACAAACAATGTGATTTATTTTTTCTTCGATTTTTCTACAGTTTTTGATTATACAATTTTTAGGATTAGCATCGTGATATTATTTTAGGTGTCGCGCGACTTTTATTTCGCTCTCGTTTTATATGTGTAGTGTAGATGATAGGTAATATCGAATACAATCCGAAGCTATTAGTGATATTTTGGTGAATACATTACTTTAAGGATTTACTATTAATTCTAAGCAGCCAAGGACACAATGAAAAGTTGAAAGGACTCTGTGAGAATAACTTTTGGAATAAGTACGAAATCTCTGTGACTCCGTGTAATCGATCGATCGTTTTTGTACCTTTTACTACGCAAACAACCCCGGGTTTTGAGATGGCCTTTTTAATAAGATGAAAATATCTACAATACAATACAATAACGCAACATGAGAATTTTATCAAAATTTTCGCGTTAATTTGTATTCAACTCGGCCAGTTCCCACCAACTCTACAAGTATGACGATGGGTGAGTAAACTACCAAACTACTTTATTTATTTGTTTTAATTTGCAAAAAAACTGAAGTAGGTACTTATAAGTATAACAATAAATTATAACAAAATGGTCTGTTACTCCAAACCAATATTAAGTAAACAGTCAATCTTATAGCTAAGTAAGTAGCGCCCATAGGTTGGATGAATAAAATATCACATCAGATTTATCTTCTAAATGTTATATAACTAAAGTTCTTACATTTTTTATTGTAAGGTAGATAAATTAATATTATGGTAACCTATGTAGGTACTAAATGTAAGTAGGTACATAAATATTCTTCTAACTGATGATAACCTTTAACGGTAGGTAGGTAAGTATTGCTTAATCTAACGGTCGCTTGTGATTATGACATACTCGTACATATTTAAAAGAAACATACCTACACTTGACATAAAAGAATTTCGTTTCGTAGAAACGGTGTCTCTAAAAAGCGATAACGCCCAGTCGGCCGTGTAGGCGGTTAATGTCCATTGCTTCGTGCGCGCGATAGCTAGCGGGAACTAAACGCTGATGTTTGCTCCGCGCGCCGCGTCACCGGATGACTCCCGCCGCAGCATCTCTCAATTGAGCCGACGTAACTACAACCAATATTCATAACAAAAGGAAAGATGCACAACGCGCAACTTTAGCACGTCCGAACCTAATGCACTTTTACTTCAAAATGTTTATATCTTCGTCCTGTGTAGACATAGTTAAATAAATAGCACTAAAAATAAAATAACGCTGGAATAAGTTGATTTTGTGAAAAATCATTTTCAGAAAACCAAAAACTTCATTAACTCTTTGACCCCTAATGGGAAAAAATGTCGTTGATGTCTTTTCTATAGAAGAAATTAAAAATATATTTTGAATAATTTATTCTTTTGCGTAATCTCTGATTTACTATGTAAACCTGTTAATAAGTATAAACGTTAATCAAATTACTTATACCTACGTACATAAGACGTATGTACTAAATATGTATAATCAAACAAAGTTTCTATTTGAAATTCTTTACATTTTATAATTTTATAAGGTACTACTTCTAGTGCTTGTAACGTTGTTAATTGGTGACGTTCATTCATTATTACGCATATCAAACCTTTACCTGGTGCAGTTAGCTGGTAGAGGCGCGCGCGCAGTTGGCTCGCGCTCGTGGTGCCGGAAGAGCGCGACGCATGCGCCCCGCGCGCCGCGAATCGCTTCTCCGCTCGACATCAAAACAGTGCTATCAAATACCGCCATCCGTCATTGCATTCCTCAACTCACAATAAGAACCCCTCAGACGTTCCCGCGTTTTTATAATTTCGCAACAGTTTAAAAAAACCTGTGATTACTCAATCCTTACGTTGGAATGTATCAACCGCGATACACTTCCCACGATCACCCGAAATCGATAATGGAGAAGAGCAACTCGTTTGCTCTGATAGATGTAAACATTGGCGATAAAGATATGATACCCAGCATGAATGATGGATCGGAGAAAACTGAAGAAGAGATTAAGAAAAACAAGTCGTCTTTTACAACAGTTTTAAAAATACGTAAGTTCTAATTGTAGTTTTGTACATACAAATGTAGGTGCCACCTAGTCTACTTACGAACCTTTATATTTTCATTGGGATGTGATGAAAGAGAGATTGATAGAAGTGTAAAAAAGAAGTTCCAGAATACTTAGTTAATTCATGTTTGTTGTTTAGAGCTAGAAACGACGTAAGAAATAGGTTTTAGTTTGTTTTTGCAAACACTAACTTTCCCAGCATATTTTCTTTCCAGAATGTTGGTTCTCATGAGTTCATAGTTAACAATAGACCGTTTTTCGCTGACGACATTGCTGCCGGAGTGGCCACTGTACCCTGCCAGCGGTACCGGTTGTTGATTTATTCAAATTCTCGATGAGGCGTGTCCTTGTGTTTATAATAAATAGATGATAAATTTCACTGATTAGATACCTACTTCGATTGCTTTACCTATTAATTAGTCATATCCGAGTATTCACCAGTCTAGGCAAATAGGACACTTGAACTGAGTGGCCTCTATAGTTTATTTTTGTTACGTGTAACTGATACAATTTACATAATTAAGCAGGTTATTTTGTGTCAAAACTTTTCATTAAAAAAATCAACGAGCTGAGATTCCGAACTATGTATACTTATTGTTGAAAGCTTAGGTACTCGTGCTCGTTTAATACGTGCTAATAATTTAAGGTAATGGTAATTATTTTATGCTCTCTAAATAGCTATACTGGTCGTCACTAATCGAAACCAGTTACATAATTTTATTATACATTTTTTGCTCACACTTCATCACGAGAAGAACAATAGATATTTTCCTTAAACAGTCAACAATAATAACAATGGTGTTTGATTTTTGTGGATGGTAAGAATTTCTCGTTACGAAAAAGATATTAACTACATCAGCAGCCATTGTGTACGGACGTGAGAACAGCCTAGATCACAACACCTCTTATTATCGAGACAGTATTTTTTACTTGTCATTCATCACATTGGTAGCATCATCAGCCGCAGCGATTTTCTTAACTCGAATAACGATTACGAAGAAATAATACCTACCTAATTATGCCGCTTTGTGTGGAGGAATTCTATTTTAACAACGTCATTACAAATGCATTTCCACAAAAGAAAACCATTATTTTCATAGTTGATTTTTTCGCAATAAAAGAGAAAATACCTACACTATTTGTTACTAAGTATTAAGTAGAGTTGAGAATTGATTTTGAACCTATGTCGCTTAGAGTACCTAAGCATTTTATACACATTTGAAGATTCAATCTATATTAAAGAAGTAAACTGTACAATCGACGCCAAGACTTATTTGTAAACTTGAAAAGGCGAAACACAATGCCAGATTTTATTTACTGATCAGCGCTATCTATTCGTAGGTCTGGTGTAGGTTAAGACCCAAAACCAAGTGAGGGCGGGTGGGTCACTAGTCAAGTAGTCAATAATAACGAGACGGTGACATACATTGCAACTCGAAATTAATTTATGGATCAAATGACCGAATAGTTAACAAGCACGAATTATGTCCAATGTGGTCAAGTGATGGGCACGTCCGTCGCTTCCGCTAGATGCCCTCAATATTAGTGTAGTGCGCACGCGCCGCGCGTCCCTGGCGGCGCGCCTCGGGGGAACCTGTCGTGTTCCACTCCGCTGCGTGCCTTGCAATGCCCTGCTTCCTCTAGATAAATAACCTGCGGAGCAAACCTTCGCACCGAGTAAGGAGAGTCCACATACTTGCCTGTCTCTGCAAGCGTGTACACTTACATATATATGCATACCTTCATACCTAACATAGACTTCATACCTACTTATTTAAACGTGCACCAGACATTATTCGAATTTAGTCTCATTCAGAACACGAAACTTGTAGAACAAACCTGTTCGTAAATACCTAAAACGTTTAATGCGTATTGATTTCACTGAATGAATGGTTACTCTGTTGAGTAGACGCTTACCCAAGCAAAGCAAGCTGGAGCTACAGGAAATGATTGTCGGCGTTTTTCGTCACGCAATATCCCTCAAGGGTCATTCGTTCCATTAGTATTGGTTCCTAGGTGTGTACTTACGCGTAGGTACCCACTAAGTACTTTTCTAAAACAAATAAAGGTAACCTAAAGTAGATACCTAAGTATGTTTTGTACATAAATAATAACCTTCATACATAGAAGTGTACACAGTTAGAAGTCCAGGGGTAAGACACATGCTCCCATGAAACCCGTATACTAAACCTATTTACATCCTACCCAACAATATTTTGCTATATATGTATGGTTAGGAACAAACCCCCGAGTTTTATTTTTAGTAAGACTGATTTAAAATGCATAAAAAATATTATTAGAGACTAATTGATTGTTGAGATTTTGATTTAATTGAGAGTTTGAATTAATTATTGAGATTTTGAATTCATTTTGAGATTTTGAATTAATTATTGAGATTTTGAATTAATTATCGAGATTTTGAATTATTAATAACGGGTTTTTTTCGATCGATACAGAACGAGAGCGCGGCGAGCGCGACTACATCGGGTTCGCGACGCTGCCCGAGCAGGTGCACCGCAAGTCCGTGAAGCGCGGGTTCGACTTCACGCTCATGGTGGTCGGCGAGTGCGGCCTGGGCAAGTCCACGCTCATCAACAGCCTGTTCCTCGGGGACCTCTACAAGAACCGCAAGATAGCTGATGCACAAGGTAAACAACGGATTGCGCTCCTATTATAGCCGCGGTGCTCCCTGGTCCCTATGAATGTCCTTTTTCAAAAAAAAGATTTAAGAGAGTTCTTTTACAGCTAATGGCTCCGGGATCGTCAACATATAAGAGCGGCTGTTATAATTTTACCATCTAATGGCCCGTAGGCTCGTCTGCCTTTTTAAGCAATAAATAGAAAGAAATCTGAAACAAGAACTCATACACTGCGTTGCCTGTTGATTTTTATGGTACGTTCTCGAGGCCGCCCCCTGATACGCGGATTAAGGTACCCTAGGCACTTCTCTTCTATGCCCAATGGTAAATCCAGACCATTGAAGTTGAGTTGAAAATCTTTACAGATAGAATAGAGAAGACGACCACAATCGAAAAAAAAACAATGGAAATCGAAGAACGCGGCGTCAAGTTGAGGCTCACGATAGTAGACACGCCAGGGTTCGGGGACGCCATCAACTGCGAGGACTCGTGGCGAGTCTGCTCCGCCTACATCGACGAGCAGTTCCGCCAGTACTTCACGGACGAGAGCGGGCTCAACCGACGGCACATGCAGGACAATAGGGTACACTGCTGCCTGTACTTCGTGCCACCGTGGGCACACAGGTCCGTTTTCTTCCTTATTTATAATTTACTCGTTTAAACTCTATAATGTAGTTTATATGTAAGTAATTTTTGCATCGCGTGTTCCCATAAGTAAATGCTTCCGAGAAAGCGAACACACCCTTTCTTTGAAACTTCACTACGCGCTATTGTATTAGTCACTGCACTCAGACGTTTCTTTAGACGCTGATCGAAGTACGGAAACACTGACGATACAATGCGTCGGACATTGTGTGTAGTGAAGCAAGTGACATGAAACAGTCGGGCTATTTTATTTTACCCTTTCATTTGCTCGCTTCATTTAACACTTTCTCTTCTCTCTCGGTTTACTTCGAAAATAACGACTTTACGTTACTTCACTTAAGCTATTTTATCTAAAAGAACTACCTACTTATAACTTTTGAACTTTTCTAAGCTAGTCATATTAGTGAAAAGAGAAATCACTCGGTAATTTTATATTCTTTTCTATCATAATCTTAATAAATTGCCTGTTGCGTTGCGTAGGTCGGTTAAATACCGATACTAAAGTTGATATCTATTGAACGTGTTAGGAGGAGTGCTATAAGGTTAACAACTGTCAGGGCTGCGACGATAGCCATTAATATCATCTAATGTTGTGGAAATATTATATGTACGCCGTTTATCATGTTAAAGTATGTATGAACACGTGACAATTCGTGTTCTGTAGGTGAACGAATGTGGGCAAGAATTAGTACAATGTGGGCCATCATTACTCATGCACCTTTAACCTGATTCAATTTATTTTATGAGACTGGTTAGATTAGATCAAATTACCTCTCCATGAGTTATTATCTACTTACTTTTCTCTTCTAACTGGAACGAGTAATGGAGTTTATATTATATTTAGAGGTCTTTAGAGGCCAAATCGCAAAAAACGGAATCCTCACATAGATTCGACATGTCTGTCTCAGCCACTTTTACCGAAAGAACTATATTTTTGTACCTACCTATTTTGTAAACCACATTACGATTTAACTCGAACTTCTAAAATAAGAGAAATTTATTAGGTATGTACAGTTAGCCACACATCATGTTACCACAACCTGTCAAATTTCCTCAATCGATATTCGACCTAATGTGTATTACAGTAAGATGAAAGTCGATTGAAGAAATTGACAGTTTTATATACTTTGATGTGTGGCTGTACGTACATTTACCTACTATAAAACATTAAATTATCTCAAACATCAAAATAAAAGTCTTTTGCTACAGAACTCTTCATGGGCGAGTCCGTCTCACACTTGCTCGCTTTTTTATTTTTTTGATCAAATTATGTCTTTTAATCTTTGTTGAACGTGGTGGATGGATTTTAATTAGGTATCTAACTATATAGGCTAGGTAGGTAGGTATAGGCTAGCATTTCTGTGTACCTATCCATAATGCTATCTCAAAGCGGTGATTAACAATGCAATTTTTAATCAAAACAGCTTACGACAAGTAGACCTGGAGATGATGAGGAGGCTGCATCGGAAGGTGAACATCGTGGTGGTGATTGCGAAGGCGGACTCCCTCACAGCCGCCGAGGTCAAGCGGCTCAAGACTAGGATACTTAACGACCTGGATGAACATCAGATACAAGTAAATCTTAATCTCTACTAAATGTATACTCACTTAAAGAGCGCTATTTAAGTAGGTCCTCCCTGACTAAACACAAAGAAAATATACAACAATATATACTGACAAAACCACCTAGGATAAGTAAAGTAAAGTAATACCTAATATTAGAGAGAGTGTGAATCGGAAGGGCAATTACAGATGACAATGGAAGAAGCTGCAGGTGAAAAAAGTTCTAATTGTTCTGTGACGTCGGTTGCTCGTCTCTGTAAATCTCTGTAAACGAAACTTCGTTGATACCTTTTTTATGTGATATGTGGCAGACTAGCAGATACCTGATTGATTGTAAGCGATTGCGGCCGCCTAAAGACACCGTAACACACCAGTAGAGTCACAAGTGTGCTACCAACCTTTAACCCCCTTTCCTCCAATTACTCCTCCGGTACCTACCCTCACTCACTCGACGAAATACAGACACAAACTTCTGCAAACTTCATGCCGAAGCGTGGCTCTCCCACAGTTAAAATTTCCGTTGATACTAATTGACTTATTTTCAGTACTTACCTAAGTACGCAGTGCAAATTTATAAGGATCTGACTGGATTCATTTGTATCAGGTGTACCAGTTCCCCGAGTGCGATAGCGACGAGGATGAGGAATTCAAGCAGCAGGACCGAGAGCTTAAGGCGGCAGCGCCGTTCGCGGTGGTCGCCGCCGACACCGTCCTCGAGGTGGGCGGCAAGCGCGTGCGCGGCCGACAGTACCCCTGGGGGATTGTTGACGGTGAGATTTCTCTCTTAGACATCTCTTAATTACAAGGTATCGTCTACCATTAGGTGAGTGATCCCGCTCGTGATCCTGACACCAAGATAGGTGGGTAATCGTCTCCCGGTGAGACGTTCGCACGTGTTAGTCGGGGGGAGCTCGTAGACATACTTACAAAAATACCGGTGTAAGTAGGTATAACCAGTCCAGGGGGTAAATTGTGGGTCTTTTTTATGAACTGCACAATTATTTAAAAAAAAGGTAGGCAGGTCATGACTTTCGCTGGATCCGCGTTTGCTGTGCAGGGTACCTATGTAGATACTTATTTGAAATTCGCCGAAAAATGTTTTGACTCTCCATACAAAATGAATGAGAAGTTGCGAATTTCCAAAAGCGAATTTATAACATACCTATAGTTTCATTATTAGTCTGAATGGTCGGGAAAGAAGTAGTTTACCCATTGAATGCCGACACGATTATGCCGAGTTTGGCCAAGTAATAATTTTGACTGGTTATTTTTTTTTCTTCAGTGGAGAACCCCAGACACTCGGACTTCACGAAGCTGCGAACGATGCTGATCTCCACACACATGCAAGACCTGAAGGACGTCACGCAGGACGTGCACTACGAGAACTTCCGCGCCCAGTGCATCTCGCAGATATCGCAGCACGCCATGCGAGAGCGGGGGTACGTTCGCGACACTTTTTTAATCAACTTCTTTTATTAAATGGCAGGTAGCACACACACTCATGAGTAAGCGGGCAAGAGGCGCACCGCCTACTCTGACTTTTCTATGCAATCAAATAGATCAACGCAAAGTGCCAGAGTCGCGGCGCAGTCGAAGCGGCACCGCCTCGACTGCACCTTGACTCTGCCTCGACTTTGGCAGTGCGCCATAACGTTTTTTTAAGTGATAGGTGGCAGACGAGCAAACGGATCATCTGATGGTAAGCGGTTGCCGCCGCTCATCTGCCGCAACGCTAGTGGAATCAAAAGTGTGTGTGCTTCCAGCCTTAAAACGCAACTCAGGACCAGATCACTGCCATTTTTCAAATCGATGTGCGTATGTCTACCATTAGCTCGGTAGTGAGGGAAACCATCGTGGGGAAACCTGCACGTTTTGGATAGTTTCTGAAACGTGTAACCATGATTCAGTTGGTCTGGTTCCCCTGTTGAAGGGTTGCGGAGGTCAGGCGGCAGTCGCTTCGATGTAATCTACCAGACTCCCCAAATCCTGAATCATTGTCTAAGCGTACCCTGGGCTCTAAAGCGACAGTTTTTGACGCAACTGGGAATCACACGCTAATATTAGAGAGACAAGTAGCTTAAAATTAATGTCACTTGTCTATTTTCAGGAAACTGAAAAGAGATTCCATGGGTAATAATAACGACGTCGTCATCACCGATACAGACCGGCTTCTGCTGCAGAAAGATGAAGAAGTAAGTATTATTTTAACTGAAATTTACTCTAAGATTCGAGGAAGGTCTCAGTTTGTTAGGTAGATGTTATTAACTAATTACGATGTACGATGGTTTATGGCGTAATACGCAGTTGACATACTTACTTAATTTAACATTTTTGTAAAGTAGGTTTATCTAGAGAAGGGTATGCCTATGCTTATAGGTACCAACTCCTCGTATTACATATAGGTACCTAGATAGTTTGCCATTCTGACATACATTTCATGTAAATGAAAGTATTTTTTAATTTTTCTAAATGCACTGTATTGGATTATTGTTTCCTAGTAAATTACCTATTGCCTTGTTCTTTCCAGATTCGACGCATGCAGGACATGTTAACGCAAATGCAAGAGAAACTCAAAGCTTCCGACAAAAAACACGACAGTATTATAGATGTATAGAATATAGACTGCATTGTATAGTGTAGTTTTAGGTACCTACACATATTACCTATTCACGTTAGTATTTATAAGTAAATCAAATAATTAAAAACCTCTTTAGAAAAATTTGATGAATTTAGACTTTTGATACTTACCTACGTTATCAAGTTGAAATGAAGCTAGCATATAGGTAAAATACTTGTTACATGCCTTCAGGACGATATTTCTATTTTCTCGTTTTAACTATTTTTTCTTCGTTCTTGCTGCTTTGATAAGTACAGACAGCCACACATCAGGTTACCACAAACTATCAAATTTCCTCGACTGATATTCTACCTAATGTGTTTGACAGAAAGATGAGAGTCGATTGAAGAAATTGGACAGTTTTGTATACGTTGATGTGTGGCTGTTCGTACCTACCTAAACCTACTACTGAAACAGGTACAATAAAAGAATCGATCCCCATCCAATTTTCATTATATGACCCATAGCTGTATTCTGCTCATTTCAGAGGCGTACAAAAATATGCAATACCTACTTACCTACTTACTTAGTGAAAATGTAATGCTTGAATGTTAATGATGTCAGGATAATAGTTTATTAAATAAAAATTAAATAGGTAGGTACTTAGAAGCAATTGTAAGTTGTTTTTGGAATTTTATATACCTAGGTAGGTACAAAGCGACAGCTTTGGAGTTTTGGACGCAACTGGGAATTACACGCTGAGATGAGAGAGACCGTAATATAAAGCTATCTACAATACATCCGGGAATGTAAGTATGTACCTACTTTTACAATACAAAATATAATTATATTATTATTAGGTATAATTATAAACGGGAAACCACCATTGATTGTTAGGTACAATTAAGAAACTTTGTACAGTTTTATTTAATGAAATACCTACGAGTAAAATTGCGGCCGAAGTAGGTATACTTTACCTAATAGGAAGTTAAGAATATAGGTTAATCGTCGAAAGCCTTTGCCTGCCTCTTTTAAGTGGTACCTAATTAAGGTGGGGTTTGAACGTAGATACCTAATAAACGTAGATTATCACTGCCATAGTAAAATCTCGCAAAATGTTGAATATTACGACGCGGCGCGTGAGGCCGTTATTTACCTACATGGAGACAAGTATTTTTTTAATTAGACCGACTATGTTACATAACTATTTGTATCTATGCCATTTTTCTATTCAATACATTTTTATAAAAATATAATACTTATGTTTAAAGACAATTTAAAGACTTGACCAATCATTGCTATAGGTACTCGTATGTATTTGAAACCCTTGGTTAATAGCCTACTTTTGGATATTTTTAATGAGCCCCTAGCCTAGGTACAGTGGGCCTATTCTCGTGCCATACCAATAAGACCAATAGGAGAACAAGTTATCTCGAATTCGACATTAATTGTAATAGCCAATATAGATGTATTGAAATCTCTAATTCGGTTAATGGGCATTCGAGAATAGGTAGACTGGTTATAGACAAAATATCCTATCCTATCCAAAAAAGCCTCGACAATGTTTTCGTTTGAGGGTCTGTTAGATTTTTCCCCATACCCATTAATAAAATTATTATGTTTGATAAAAGCTTCAATTCAACTTTAATGTTTTGACGGACTAGGATTTTTTTATCTGATTAGGTACTCGTAAGTACCTAAGTACTACATAGGGTACAATAATATAATTTATATTTGTTTTAGTTCATAAAAACATATTGTAGATATATTTTTAGTGAACGCAATTGAAAAAAACTTTGTTTCGTTAGGGTATTTATTTTTATTAGGGAAATATTGGATTCAAAATCTAAGATTTAATACTTAACCTATGTAGATGATATTATACGAGTACACTGGTGACCACATAGTTAAGGAGATCCCTTCAAAGTTCGTCTGTTTGTTATCAAAATAGAGTGATGTCTTTAATTATGTGACTACCACTTTAATACACCTAAAAGTATTTTTTAATATTATTATTACAGAATTAGAAGCAATGCCGATCTACCAAAGTCTCCACTAAAGTTATAAATTTTGTATCGATATTATTGTATGAACAGTAAATTGATACTTTACTTATTACATCAACTTTTATTTCTTAATTATTAATTTCAATCCTCTTTGTAAGCAGCCTGTGGCAGTAGCAGAAGCAAGCAAACAAGCTCGCGTGAGCCCGTGTGGTTATAAAATGAAGCTGTCCCGTAACGAATGAGTCGCATTCAAACAAAAGCGCGCACAGCGAGTGTGAAAGGGAAGGAAACTCTGATTCGGTCGTAACGCTCACTTCAAACAGTGGGTGGACACCGCGGAACTATCGTGGGAATCTATCGACAGTTTCCCATCACTACGTAACGCTGTCAGTTGTCAAATACCAGTCATGCCAACATTAATAAAACCAATGTTCATGCCGTGTGGTTGTCAATGTTCAGCTGTGTAAAGGAAAAAAAAAGAAAAGAAAAAAAAACCTCGAGCTCAGAATGGCGTCTCTTAAAACGGAGTGCCTACCTACCTATATTCTCTTTGACTTCAAATTAGGCCGCCATCGGGTCTATCGTACCTACATATAAAACTACCTACATATAATACATTACATTGTATATACATTTATTAGTAGATGCACGTAGATGTATACTCTGTCAATAAAGTCGTGAAAATTCTTGAGGAACTTTACGGAATTCCATAGTAATAGTGTGGTAATAGCACATTATTTTGTGGTAATAGTAAGTATTATAACCAATGAGGCTACCATACTCTACGTCATAAGCGGCAGTGGCGGCATCAATTTTTTTGATGTATTATTATAAGCGGCAGTGGTTAATTTAGCGACTTTATCGATACATGCATCCTATTAAAAGATTTTTTTTATTCAAGTTCCCAAAAGTCATCAAGCCGTGAAGAATAAGCGAAACGGCTCCATCGTTTTCCTTCGCGGTCCCGCCCACAGAGTACCTTTTTTGTCCCGCCCGTATTTCGTTTCGGCGAAAAAAAACAGATGTTCCATACTTTGACTAATTTCCTTAGTCAATGGTTCCATACAAAATGGTGTGGCTATTTGTAAGTAATTTACGTATTGGCTGCTTGGCTGCACAATGAGTTATAAATATTTATGTCAATGGGGCTGCAGCCCAGGGCCCCGGGGTTACAAGCTTTGTTACAAGCCCCAAAACTTTATTCCTATGAATAAGTCAATAAATGAAAATAATTGATGGCGCCACTGCCACTTATGTCTTAAGGTATGGTAGCCCCATATGTTATAAAACATGGGAACTTCGATAGTTCCCCAAAAATCCGTTTTCAAAACTTTCTTGATTGACGCATTATCCTTTGTATCCCGGATTCGCGCACAAAAAAATAGTCAGACAATGAATGAGTAGGTAAACTCTAATAAGTGGATACCATTCATTCATTTAAAAAAAAAGACATGTTTGACGTTTTAAACGTCACAGTCAGTGACCAAGATTGAGAGTGCATTTTACCTTTTCTAATTTTTTTCCAATTTAATGATTTGTTAATATTAGCCCACAGCTAACTCGAATGCCATTAATAATAAATAACTCATAAAATGGCTGATAGAGATCTTTCAATGGGCCCACGTGATGGAGTATCATACCCTATAAGGGTGCAGTATTGCGGCAATTGTTCTATGCCGATAGAATATTGCGAATATTATCCTGAATATGATAAATGCAAACAGTGGCTCGAGAAGAATCTACCTACAGAATTCGAGAAAGTCAAAATAGGTATTCAATAGTAACATTACATTGAACCTAAAAATTTAGGTTAAATAAAAAATTTCAGCAGATATTAGTGCCATAATCTACTTTGATTTTATTGTAGATGAAGAAGAAAATGCAGGTGGAGAGGAAGAAAAGAAACGCCAAAAGCGAGGAGGCAAAGGCATGCTCAAATCAAAGAAGAAGGAAGATGTGCCCAAATTAGTGCAGGTCTCCCGTGCTCCCCGTGGCAAGAAAAAATCCGTGACTGTTGTGTCAGGACTCAGTACCTTTGGTAAAATATTGGATATTATAAATAAATACTAATAATTCAAACTATAGTGTTGATGTCAATGATATGACAGTAACAATTTCTTCTTTCAGATATTGATTTAAAAGTGGCAGCAAAATTCTTTGGCACAAAATTTGCTTGTGGATCATCAGTTACTGGAGATGATGAAATAGTTATTCAAGGAGATGTCAAAGATGACCTCTTTGATATTATTCCAGAGAAATGGCCTGAGGTATGCTTTTCTTGATTAAACAAAAATACTGGCTTAAATTTGTGCATAGTCAAAACATGTTAAAGATATTAAAACCATTTGTTTCACAGATTGACGAAGACAGCATTGAAGACCTGGGAGATCAGAAGAGATAGTCACAATTTGAGCTAATAAGTTAACTGATGTTGTGCTTGTGCTTTATTTCTGTGTTATTATTGTATTATATTATTTAAATTGACCTAGTGCTATCTAAATTAAATTTGCTGGCAATCCTATAAATGTAATAAAGCAGAAATAAAGTATTATCAATGGTTAGCAAGGTACTTTCTTTTCATCATCACAGAACATTAGAATTTACGTTTTGATAGTTCAGATTAAAGTCGATGTCAACTATCTATAGTATTTATTGTGAGAGTCGACTAATAGTTCCGCCATCATCATGCCATATGACTTCGGTTCATACGCCAAAGGTCGTGGGTTCGATCCCCGTCCTGGATTCGTGTGATGAATACATGAGTTTATTCACTTTGTTCAGTGTTTGGGTGTTATAAACATATTTTATTATTATATTTGAGATTCATCTGTTGTCTGACATCTGTAACACAAGTGCTTAAGATACTTATACGGAGTCAGGTGAATGCACTGAGCAAGTAATCACTACGGTGAATGTATGAAATGTGTGAATTTATTATGTATTTATTCAGAAGCGACAGTGGCGCCATCAATCTCATACATGACATGACATGATGACATTATTAAAATATAAAAAAGTCATAAAATTAATTGATGGGGCCACTGCCACTGACGTCGAGGAGGAGAATATTTAGGAGTTGTAACTCCGTTATTATAATGCGTTTAGAAAGTCATAACAGATTTTTGTGTTCTATGTTTTATATTAACCAATGGAGCTGCCATACTATATTACGTAAGCGGCAGTGGCGCTATCAAATTAATTTCATTACTTTCTTGATGCATTATACCTACCTAGTGCCTAAAAAATCCGTCTTAAGTTACCTATACCTACCTACCGCTGCTTTAGACAAAGTCACAAGCTTGAGAATTGGCCTCCCGCCGTACCATAGTCTCTGCCACAGACAATCTAGGAGTATAAACATTCGTTTCTACTATTTGCTACTATTTCTCCCAGAAAAGTTAATGGCAACCCCATTTTCTACTCTGCAAAATCAACACAAAATAAAATCACTTTTACACATTTTGCACTCGTTGTGTGTTGTTGTGTTATGGTAAAACAGTAACAATGAATAGCTAGTAAGTCAAGTGAAACTATAATAATTCATGGAAAATGGGAAGTGATTAGGAGCTCATTGAAACCAGAATGTAGCGCTTAGTCAAGTTCCCAATCCTTGTTTAGTCAAAGATTATTGATCTTTTGTTGCACTTGGACTGTAAATAAATAGAAACTGTGAAAATGTCTGTGGTCAAAGGAAAACTGGTGAAAATGGAAGTTATCCAGGTTGGTGAATATGAGTTCACCAAACAAGATATCATCGGGCACGGGGCGTTTGCTATGGTGTACAAAGGAAGGAAGAGAAAGGTACGTACGTATGATCTGCAGTTTCATTGTTCTAGCTCTACCTGATTTTTTAGAAATACTGTAGCACTCAAAGCCCTGAAGTACTTAGCTGACGAAATGATTGTTTTGGCTTGTTCCGCGTTATTGATCTCGAGCCATCGTGGGTGGCGGCGGTAATACGTAGTTGTTAGTGGTGCGATTTGTCATCGAAATTTGCCTTTAACGAGTTTTTCAAATAGTTTTATATTCAAGTACCCTTATTCGTGTCAATAAAGGTTTAAAACCAGATTTACTTCAATGTATCTAGCAAATTATGCCACCAGCTGATGAACTGATATTACATATTGTTTATAAATAGAATACAACACTGAACATGCCAAGAAATTGTTTAATTTATTTAACTTCACCGACTAGGTAGCTAACAGCTGATAGATAAACAAAAATATTTACTTACCTATGTATGTTCTTGTATTTATGTAATTTTGGATTTTTATATCATTTAATTTGTTACTATGAGTTGAAAGAAAAAGTGGTTTGTTTGTATTATTATGTCCTTTCAATTGATTATGTAGTGTACATAACATTTATTTAATTTTATCATTTACATGTGAATTTAGTTGGATTATTTAAAATATACATATAATAAATTTATTAATGTTATTTTTTGCTACTGACTCCACCTAAGGGTAAAAAATGAATCTTCTAATCTTCAGGGTTTTAAAATGCAAACAGTATTTGTTAAATTTTAATAGTTTTGTTATATTAGTGATTGGAATAAATTATTCTGTGGTGACTAGCCCCAATTTCGATAATAGTTAGCTTTTTATAATTGTTGCCATTCTAAAATTCATGAAAATTTATTTATTCACTTTAAGCTATACACAGAAAACTTATGACTGTCAATATTTACCTAAGATTGAAGTTGATGACAAAACAAGTCCCAAGATGAAGTGAGGGCGGACCACAAAATTAGATGCTAACTTCCAACATTAAATAACAGATTTAAATTACATTAAAAGTCATGAATCCGAAATGGGAGAAAACCATATTTACCAGAGACTCCGGTAAATATGGTTAACCTCCCGGAATGAAATAATTTCCCCAGTTTTTGCAAAAATATTGATTTGTAGAATATATATTGCAACCATGAATGTTGCATATTAATTTATGTTGTAAAATTTTATATGTTTAAAGATGGTTATATTAGTGTGGTCACATGTTTATATTAGATAGGTACTGTTAAATAAAAACCAAATCTAAAACATGTCACCACATAATGAATATGAGTTGTGATATAATTTATACCTATTGATTCAATTAAGGACAATTCACTAGTATACAGGTGGATAGCCAGCCTATGTCAAAGCAGCTGTCGCCGTTCCGGTTTTGCAGCTGGTTTCATTAACTAGGCTACTTTGCAAAATGCTCTTAATTACTTTTACACACCTAGACACATTTTAATTTTCATGTTCCTATTTTTTAACAAATTTGCAAATTGGAGGAATTAATCTGTCTAATTAATTCAGCTTATTATAATAAATACTAAAACTTGTATGGAGTTTTCATTTGAGCCTTTATTATTTGCAGGCAGAATCCATATCTATGAATCTAAATATGGTTGTAAAGAATATTTACTTATTTATTAAATAAACATCAATAAAACTCTTCTCATACAAATTTCTTATTTTGTAACAACATCTTTAGGTAGGTACCTACTTGTTTTACAGTAAATTACATAAACAACGCTATTACAAAAGAGAATAAAGAAGTTTTACAAACTTCGCCAAATCTATTCTTAGATGTATTGCGTTTTAAATCGCGTCAGTTGGCGGAATTATGACCAATAAGAAATGTAATATCATGACGTTTCTGTCACTCTGTGAGCTACAATATTATACCTTCATATCATTAGTTTAGTTGAATCAGGGTAGAAATGTTATAAAGTTCAAACTTTAAATTTAAGCTTACCACTAGAACCACCTCTTGTAATCTTAAACCACTTCATAGTAAACTACCTTTTGCCCGCGGCTTTGCTCGCGTTAAATTCGGGGTACGGAGGGGCAAAAAGTAGCCTATGTTACTCTCCATCCCTTCAACTATCTCCAATTTAAAAAACACGTCAATTCGTCGCTCCGTTTTGCCGTGAAAGAAAGACAAACATACAGACAGACAGACTTTCCCATTAATATTAGTATGGATGCAAAATAATGAAGTGGTTGTGATGGAAGAACAGAAAGACATTATGGTTCTTTTTTTTTATGTGATAGGTAGCAGACGAGCAGGCGGATCACCCGTTTTTTGCTATTTGGATATTAGGACCTTAAAAAAATTTGGTAGGAAAGGTTTGCTTCCACCCTAAGAGCAAATACCAATTCACTAAAATTTAATATAAAGCCTGACGTCATCTGTCTGTAGATACATTAAGTTAGAATATCTCTTGTGGAAGGAGCTTATTATCTGGTCAAGAGTCAAATGACCTCGCCACTAGAGCATGACTACAAATTTTTTGCGCCGTTCAAGTTTAAAAATTGACCGTGGGTAACCTCACCATACTCAATTGAAACTATTGAAGAATCCATTTAATAATGAGGGAGAGAGAGACACTAGATCCTTATTTTAACTTTATATAGACACAGAAACTCAAAATACTAGGTAGTTCCTAATAAAATAATTAAGTATGTACGAGTATGTGTACAAAACTACTTTAACTAGAATCTGCTGTATTTGTTTCTAACTTGGCGGCTTACGCGGCAGCTAATCCAGTTAGTTAGGTATGGTCAGTGGTCAAGTTTCATGTACCCACGGGTTGGGTTTCGTATCATTGTTAGGAGCCCCACGGGACAAAGCATTTTCAAACAATAGGACACGCGCTATGCGCCCCAAGGGCACCAGTAGACACGTGCGATGCGCACACGCCTATTGGTAAAATTATGAGTACGAAAAGGTTATGATGACGCCTTACGAATTCGTACTTCTTTGTACTTGCTGTTACCCGCGACTTGGTCCGCGTGTAATATCTTTGGGTAGCATTTTAAATTGTTTAATCATTCTTACACCCCCCCACCTTTTTTTTTAACCCCTTACAACCTTCTTTTCGCAATAAAAAGTAGCAATGTTCTTCCTCAGAGTCTAGACCATCTGTTTACCAAATTTCATTCAAATCTGTTCAGTAGTTTTGGCGTGAAAGAGTAACAGACAGTTATTTTCGTATTATAATTATTGGTCAGGATAATTATGTTTATATTACAAATGATTATGGTTTTATGCATCAAAAGTTGAAACCCACCAATAAAGTCAACTCATACATTTTTAAGCATGAAAAATAATTGTTAACTTACATTAATTAATAGCATAAAAAGAACCTAGGTATTTAATATTTACAAACTAAGTGTATAATTTTCTAACCCCAGCCACGTGCATTATTATTTTTATTGTGAGGCTTAGTTAAGGAGTGATCCCGTGTGGGGCGCTTATATGTTGAAATCAGGTCAAATTGTAATCTACACAGGCGTATGGAATGCACGCTGGCGCTAATGTTAGCGCGGCGCAGACGCACGATCAACAACCTACCCTCTCCTCATCCCGTTAAATAGCCCTTTATGCAAACATTTTACTCGTACCTAAACATAGTCATCATCATTCGTGGTCACTTTAATCGTGAGCACTATCCCCTTACAAAGTTTTATTAAGTAAAATAGAATCATAGCCTAAAGATCAAAGTTATTTTTATAAAGCATATTCTTTCTTCGATGCAAGAACACGATGAACACGAAAAAGAAGATGCATTGACCTTGATGCGCATGCGAGTTACTCTACTCGCCCACCTGCAGCGGCCTTATGCAACGCTCGCTGCACTTACGTTATCATTTTACAAAGGCGACTTGTAATTATAAATAATGTTTAGGTATCTACCTAGTTACAGGTTGTGCAAGCCTCGTGTCTCAACAGGTAGGACAATCAGACTTGGAGCGGTTCGCATCGCATACATTATCTGATTCTGATGCTCTGCTGCTATTTCTCTTTATACACATTAATGTTAGTAATATACTAATATCACTCGTAACCAGTAATATCAAAGTACCTACGATAATATTATAACATAGGTAGGTAATTATTATGTTATGCAATGCAATTTAGAATGACCATATTATTATTGCAAGTCATAATGGAATTAAACCTATTTAATGTATCTCATACAGGCAACTTATAAACCGTACAGTAATACGGACCGGACATTATGAATAATGACCAAGAGAGTCGGCCAATTTCATAAATTTGTTACTTTGGAATTTTGGAAATTATCAATAATTCCCGACGGTCCTTGGCCCCTTTAATCTATACTATTTATAAAGAGATAACTTCTATAGACAACTACAAGGCTTATAGGTAAACCGAAAACACGAAACGCTTGCGCGATGTAATTGGACACAGCGTCATCTATTGGTTCATTTCTGAATTACGGTCCCGAAACGAAGTGAGGGCGGGCCACTATAAATAATAAATCAGTGAATTTCTACTTAATCTTAGGAGCCATACATAAGTTACGTCTAAGTACGTATGTTCTTCGAGCGAGATTTTTACTGATATTCAAACAAAAAAAAATGGTAAAACATGCTAAAACTTATTTGTTTGTCCTTAGAATCCGTCGCAATCTGTGGCTGTGAAGGTGGTCACCAAGAAAGGCATCCAGAAGGCGTCGGAGATCCTCGTGAAAGAGATTAAAATACTGCGCGAGCTGACGGCGCTCCACCATACGAACCTCGTGGCTATGCACGACTGTATGGACAGCCCCGCCTATGTCTATGTCGTCATGGAGGTGAGTCATACACTTTGTCTCCTTCGGTATTTATACTTAAAACGAGCAAAAAATCATTTTACTGTGGGTGGAAGCTTTATAGGTCTAGAATGAAGGTGTGATGACAAACAAACCACGTTTCGTGTTCGTTCTTGAAATTGTTTTATGGGTAAGGGTGAGGATGAAATGAAACTTAGAATCGTTTATAATCATGAGCTCAGTTCGTTGTTTGCCAAACGTTGGTGAAGCAGATTTTTCAGCAGAATGATTTTGATAATATTCCAGCAATAGACTAAATGTACTTTCAGAAATTTTACCAATTAATTGTTTGCAATCATAGCAGTCTAAAATCCATTTAAAGTAGCTGTATGCAATGCAACCATATTTAGTAATAGTAAGTATGCGTGCTGTGTACCTACTCGATATATCAATGAGTTGCGTCGGAATACGGACGCCAAAGCCGAAGTACCTACCTATACTTATGTACATGGAAAAATGTTACACAAAGTTATATGAAGAATATAAAATGTTATCGTGTGTTATATAATTGTGTGTGGGAGACTTACGAAACTAGTGAGACAAAATTAATGTCGCACGCCACTCAAATTTTATCAATAATATCACATGTATATAAAATATAATATACCTATAAATTTACATAAATCGATGTAGTTACAAACTCTCAATACTATTATGGGTTATCAATACATGGACATATTTGATTTGATGAAACTAATGTCTTGGAACTGCTGATTTAGCGTCACGAATGCGAATGCGCGAACGTTTGAATTTTCTTTGTTTTTTAAATCTTTTTAAATGATATTATATTATCGTATTAAAACATCTTACCTCGTAATACCTTTTATACATTGTTATGTGATATTTATTTAATACGCATAACACTAATATCAAATGTAATTTGGTTTCCATGCGAATGTGTTATCATTAAAATTGTATTTCTTTATAAATATGTCTAGAATGATGACTAGGTATTTGCTTTTTGTTTTGTTTGTTTTTTTATTAGTATTCAGATAGGTACTAAATAAATAAATTCATCTTTGTAAACCAACTCTTTCAATATATTACTGAAAAAGTTAAAATTGCTACCTAATCAAATACCACAGTTTATGCCTTTGCTCTTTTATGTTTCACACGAGTGATTAATTATTAATGTTTTGTATTTTACTTTAATTGTATACTCGTGTCTTTACATAATAACATAAATGATTCATCACAATTGGCCCGTAATAATAAATTAGCATACAATGTAAATCGCCTAGTTAGCGTTTCACATCAAATACGACGTAGCTGTTAGACTAACAAACAATTACCAGGAACTTGCAAACCACACATCGCAAGCATTAGGTATTGCCCGTAACCCAGTGGCCTTGCCCTTAATCCACTCTTGATAACAGACCGAACAACCTGACAACAGTGACAACGCAATTAGAAAACGTAGGCAAATATTTATTAAAATAAAGGAAGATGTGCCAAGGTAACAACTCTTAGTGTATGTTCTGGGTTGATTTGAATTCCATAGTGTAAGAAAAACCCTCTTTTGGTAATTTGGTCATTATATAGTTTAATTCTTTTTATCAATAAGAATTTTAATAAAAAGGTATTGATCGGCCATTTCTGTCTGCTAAAAGCATAAAATGCCACTGCTCTTAACGTAAATTAATAACGCCATCATCAGCACCTTTGATGTACTTCCGCGTGTTCATCGCGCTGGCGAATTGAGGCAAGGTCACGTGGCTATAGATATAGTGGCCAGCCACCAACCTACGAGCACGGAGCCACTGCGTGCGCGCGCGCCTACCCAGCGCGACGGTCGGTCGCGTGCGTCGTTCTCGTTGTCGCTGCTTTAACACACAAGTCAAATTCGCACCAACCGCTTACAAAGTTTACTGCGCAGCTAAATGCCGTAATAGGTCAAGGGGATATCAATGAAAAGATTAGTCTGCTAGATAAAGAACAGACAATGTACGAATTCTTATCTTGCGCTTAAATTCATTCTGGTCATCGTAACGTTGACTCCTCGACTCGGGGTCGGGCAGGATCGCTCACAGCTACTAGGTTGCCCCACTAACCTCTATTTTATTGCTATACTCGTAGTTTAAACTAAATTATCTACATACGATAAATCATTCAACTACTTATACATTATTTATTTGATACACCACATTTAATTCATTCATGAAATAATATTTTTAAGGCTATTTATTTTTAGTCTTTATTTATAATTAGTTATGTTGTTTTTATATCATGTTATTACACCTGATTGGTCAAAAGTATTATGAGATCTGCGTTCTATTTATGTGACTTGGTCACGCCTCCTCTGTCTGTCCGTATTACGTATTCCCTGAGGCACACGTGTTGCGTATCTAGGTGACGTACCAGTATTCCACGACGTACATACTCTTAGATATAATGTCAGCTCTGCCTCGTGTCTCCACCATCGATCTTCAACATTTACTCATCCATTGTATTTGTTTATATTTTCACTAATAATATTGCGCATTAGACACCCTCTTACACGTGAAATGTAGTTTGCACAGTATCGTCAAATTAAATACGTTTTAATTAAGTAATTAATGACCTAATAATGTGTAGTTTATCTAGATGGTTTATCTGGATGGGGCTTATCTAGACTGGGTTAAATACAGTTAAAAACAAATATTGTAACAAGATCTAATGGGTAGCCATAAAATCTTGTTTCGTTGTCCACAAGGATGTGCTTGCTTCTCTTCTGGACGAGAGCAAACGAAGGATACAAGCTGTACATGCACCTAAAATATATATTTTTTATTATTTATTGCTTGCATTAATTAAATTTCTAACAATTATTTACTCTGCAATGTATTTGAGATGTTTATACATTCTACTGATACGTGATTAGAAACTTGAGACCTTGTTCAAAGGTAGCTAAACAAAGATTACTTGTGTAATGATTATGCACATATGCAGATAAAGGGTCAAATAATAAGATCCGTTTAGTTAAATGTGTTACCATTAACACATTTTAAATGAAGATAAGTTATACTGAATAGATAAAACTGTTAATTATGTAGCTTTTATTATATTAGTAGAGTTAGCCAGCTCCTAGTTACTTTCTTTAAATATTAATTAGCGTCATTGCGTCAATTGCAAACCTGAATATTTTACACCAAAGTAACGATAAATGTTTCCATACCAATGACTAAGCGAGGATAAGAGTGAGTAGATAAAATAATAATATAGGTATTATTCTGAGGCCTCAAAACCAAATGTTTTAAATTAAGAGTAGGTTGGGCATGCACACTCGTATATGTTCGGATAACCCATGTTTACGTTGCAAGATATTACTTTTTAAAAAAAGCTCGGGACTTACGTACCAAGAGTTCTGTGCCATTTATGTTTAAGTTATTGATTCTTTTTTTTTAATTTAAATTTATACTTGAGTTGATTGAACGTAAGGTTAATTGCGGTTTAAGATTTATGACGTACTAAAATAACTACTTAGTAGATCTTGTTCAAACCAATTTTTCGTTGGCAGTTTTTATGATAATGCACATCATATTTTTATATTATGTTTACATTTTATTGTAGGCGATACAGACATGACGAATCTACAAGAATTCCGTTTTTTTTCCATTTGGCTACGGAACTCCAAATAAATTATTGTAATTCTTAAAAAGATTCAATTTAGATTACCTGAAAGAAAAGTGATTAAATATGTTTGGGTGATGGTTGGGTTTTACCAGAACAATACAGTATTTATTTGTCCAACTTACTCCCGACCCGATTTTAACCTCAACTTACCTAAAAGTGTACATTATCAGGCGGATTCAGTATGAGGATAACGAAATGCTGTTGAAACGTTGATACATAGATTCTGTTTACCCATTCACGTCATCTAATTGCTTTCGTCGCAAGTGGCCCTGACCACCAGACGTTAATTACAATTAGATAGAATGCTCCGTCAGATGCTGATTCTGTTTGCCTACCTGGACACTAATCGTATTATTATCTTTTCCTTCTACTTCCACATATTTCACAATATTTACTTTGAAACTGAATATACATGACTTCAAAACATACTTTCTCGGTCGACGCCATGTGTGACCGATTACGTTTATCATACGTCGCATTTGCTTACGACTAAACTAAAGGAAGCATTCAATGGCTTATCTATCATTTGTCCTATGTTTATGTAGCCTACTTTGTACATATTGTTGACATTGTGTGTCAGCTTTAGATTAGGAGAATCTAAAATCTAAAATTTTGAGAATTTTACTCAAAACAAAGATGAATGAAAAGTTTGATTAGATTGTATTTTGAGGTATACATTTACGCACTAACGAATAACGTAAGAGCACAATAACTCGCATTATAACCCAGACTAGAGTCAATCGTCAGTGCCCTCGCTGTACAAAGCCAAGCCGAGTTCATTGGCACGTTTTCTTTTGGTCGAGTCGTCAGATCGTGGCTAGTCGCCATGGCTGCTGTCGACCATGACTTTTCTCTAATTAGTTATGTTCTATTATTATTAACTCTACTTTTGTATTACTCATATTATTTACTCACTGACCTAAACTTTAACAAATTGAGGTACATTTTGTAACTCCGTTCTGTCGATAAACTCCGTTTTTTTTTTTCAACATTCATATACAAAAAGCAAACGACGAATCAGCATAGCTGTCCTCTTTATTATTAGCTGTATTCCGGTTTATTCTGTGTTCTGATCTCCACGTGTCGACCAAATTCATAAATTATCTCTTCATACATACAGCGGTAAAAAACACGACGCGGAAGAGTTCGCAATTGCGTCGTTGAATATTGTCCGCACGAATAATGCGGGATCTATCTACCTAGCCAAAGCACAAAGGACCTACGTCTGTTTGCCTACTAAATAAAGACTTATACTTACACCTAGTTCTTCATAGCAGTGTTTCAATAATTTTTATTAATGTTTGTTTTAAATTTTGCATGGTATGGTATTCAAACTCATATATTTATTAGCACCACATATTAGGCATATAAAAATATTTAAATTAAAACTTAAATTATTTCGAATTACCCCTTGATTGTCTACCTCTAGCGTCATTAAAAAAATAAATTAAAGATAATTACTTACTCATGCTCTTTAAAATTGCAAATTTAGTAGATAACGTTGAAACAAAATCTTGTTGCCATAGAAAATTTGGTCTACCTATAGGTATTGAATATGTAAGTATTTACTACAGATCCATATTATTAAGTTATACCACGTCATGTCGTAAGTGTATGTTAGGAATGGTTTTCTGAAAACTAAAATAAGCTGAGCATACATGAGTGTTATCAATGATGCAAGTGAGCGTGTGGCGAGGCGTGCGGCTCGCCTCGCGCCGCGCACCCCGCGCGCGCACGTGCGCCGGCGCGCCGCACTGGCTGCTCAGCTGCCTCCACCACTCATAATTTGATGTTGCCTAGTGTTTGGCGTACTAATATAATTTTCTAACAGTTAAGCAGCTGTTTTTAAGTAACAAGGACAGTAAATTGAATTTAAAAAGAAACAAACAAAACTAGGAACTTACAGGTAACTTCCCCAATTTTCACTTATCTCAGCTCACAATTATTATTTACTTAGGTGTACCTATCTAGACGACCTCGTTTTTACTCAGGTACAAGTACACATTAAAGTTTACAATGTAAACTATTATGTGTACCTCCCCATTTCCTGTTTGTAAACTTCACTGCTACCTATGTTACTCCTTTATTTGGATGATGTAATAATAGATAGAACTATCATACGCATGACTTGTGCGATATTGGGTTAAGCATACACGAGCGCATCAATAGATGTATGCCTAGTTATAGCCCGGTAGAATCAGTCAGCTGGTGACCTCGTGGTCGCATTAGAGAACTGTATAAATGCTCTCGGGGCCCTGCTCGCGCGTGGCCGGTCGCTTTAGTAGGACTCATGCAATCGCGTCTTCCTGTAAAACTAAAAAGGCTAAAGAATACTCATATTTTTTTACTTACAATATTGTAAAGAGGAAATAGTTATATGTACCAATGTATTACATGAAAACTACCGGACCGGCTTCAAAAAATATTTCACTATTAGAATGCTACATTATGCCTGTTAAACATAAGCACACATATGGGTTAGAAGTAAAAAAAATTGAGATTCACTTCCAAGTAATTTTTCTATTTTTGTATGGAAATCTTAATGCGGCCACAAAATACATCTACTTTTAACAAGTTTCAACAATAATAGTTCTTATGTTTCGGAAAAAAGTGGCTGTGACATACGGAAAGACAGACATACATGTCGAATCTTTAAGAGGTCCGTTTTTTGTCATTTGGCTACTTCCTTCTCCAAAGCATGTGGAACAGGGTAATGGAAAATAATAGAACCGTTGCCATTTACATATCGTGCAATCATAAAACAACGGCTTGCTGATGCTGAATCGCTGATATTGTATGCAAGAAAGTACTTAATGCAATTAAAGTTAACGGTAATCGTTAGACCGAGTCTGCTGCGTAACGGTTGTCGAGTACTTACTGTATGCATGCATGCACCTACACATTTGACAATAAAACAATTCCCACAAACTTTGATCATAGAAAGTTGTAGAAATTAGAAACCCTTGATACCACCTTAATGCGCTAGTGTCACCGCCTATGACAGCTACAATCGCTAAAGAGCGCTTTTAGCATTTTCAGAAATTAAAACCAGTTACTATGGGGTCCTATTAGGGTCCAAAATATAATACTTACTACATTTTGGTTTTGATCACGTTTGCATATTTTAAATTCATAATATTATCTATATGTAATACAGCTGTAAATTTATTATTGACAGCACTGTTGGGATGGGTTATGGGGCAACTTCATTATTTATTGCTCACCAAGCGACTTGTGTATATTCGTGTAAATACGTTTAGGACTACAGTCCTGCTCATTATGTTAAAATGCAACGTAAATGTAATGCAATCATGACTGTAATCTGTTGTGTTTTCCAATAAATAAATAAAACTCGCCCGAAAAAAAACTAACAGTAATGGGTACTTATCTATGTGATTTTATCGTTGCCACAAACAACAAAGTTGTACTTATCACCTATCTAATTTGTATTTAATGGAATGTATATTGAGGAATGGAGATTTATAGGTACAAGTTTCAAAATAACGAGTGGTTGGCTGATCGGTCAATTGTATGTTAGTGTGTCATATGTAAAGATTTTATAAGTTATCTATTACCAATCATTAATATTGTCATTATTTGACCGTTGAGCTGGTTGTTCTCTAGAATTTGCTAAAATAACAGCGAGTATATATATAATTATATCCAGTCTTCCACATGCCAAGTCTTAAGGACTAAGCTTTCTTGACTATTTGATCCGCTGAACTGGATCCGGCCTGGTGTGGAGCTGATGAGCTGCTGTCGTGCCCGCCACGGGTGTAGACTAATCGGCGCGCGTGATTGCATCAGGCCGGTTTCTCCCGGCGCCCGCGCCCCGCCCGGAGCTGGAAAGTGACGTGGCGGAAACCGCAGCTTTCTATCCGTCCGCTTAATGCTTTTCAAATTATACCACTGATACGCATTTTGCACTTACTCTCATTTTCCGAACTAATAGCACGTCCGGAAAATCACAATAACTCAAATTGCTCATTGTTAGTACCTATTAGATTGTTGTTGCCACATCTCTCACCATAATTTTATTCACGTGTATTGTATGCTGAAATGGGCTTTAATATTTCATAGCGAATAGTTATTAAGATGCATTTAAAATTCTGACCAACCGAGATCTACCGAGCGAGCTGTACTAACTAATAAATTCATGAATCAAGTTAATTTTTGCAGCAGTAGGTAGGTATTTTGTAACAAGCAGTCAAAGTATTGTATTCAAACTTACTATCCCTTACTCTGGTACCTAAAACTATTGATCTCTCCTACTCACTTTTAGCGCTATCGATAGCAACCTAAAATGTAAACGTGGATATTTATATACTTGTATTATCGTTATGTATATTTGGCATTTGAATCGTAGTTACAAGCCAAGAGAAAACTACAGAAAATATGCTAGGTACGTAGAGATAAATAACGTCATTCCCAGGCCCGTGCCGCCTACATAGACGTATATAGTAAGACGAGTGCAGCCGTCAGTATGTGCCACCTTACGGTATCTATGTGTACCATTTTCTTTGTTCTCATGGAAAACTCGGTCTAGACAAAGTGTATCTAAAGTAGCTCTCTTCAAACGCGATAATTAATAATTTATCTTAGATTGGTTACCATAACCTCAAAAGATAAGTAAGTAGGTATCTACTAGATTGTCTAAAAAATATTTCACATTATTCCGGAGTAGCATTAAATGGATATTTATATAACATACTAGAAATCCTTCAACTAAAGTCCTTTTACCACCTGCAGCTATTTATCAGTAAATTGCTTTCGAGAGTTTCGCCATTGCCAAGCATCAAAAGCCACACACACAAAGCCACCTAAGAAAGGTTATTGTGTCAGACAAGTAACTTTCGCATAAACTTAGTATCTTGAAATATAAACTTTGTTATGCACTCATTAAATTGGAGTTGTGCAAAGAAAACACTAAATTACCAAAATCTAAAGCCTACCCGGTTTATTCTCATTTTAGGTCATTCACTCGGTACGTAATTTTTTTAGGAAGTTATGTAGGTACCTTCAAACAAGTTTCAAAGCCTTCTTACACTTGCAAGAATAAGTTGCTGAATAAGGTCATTGAATCTCCAGAACAATCACGGAGTTAAATGTGAAACGGGGTCACTGCACTTGAGTCATATCTCACGTGTCGTTGATCAAAAGGCGAACATGTATAGGTAGAGCAGACCCGTACAAAGACATACTAAATTGCTAAATGCGTACTGCACAACACTTGTGTGTAATGTCACTGCGTAGTTTGTTTGCGTGTAAAACAGTAGTATCCTACACAAGTCAATGACACTTTGCACACTGATTTGTACGATTAAAAAAAGCATGCAAGAGCATGGCTTGTCATAGTACGTCCTGCCAAAGTTGTTGCGTCCACCACGTAAGTAACGGATCAGTCCGACGTCGGTCAGCCGCATATCCGCCTGCTCCATCTCTCCATGGCGAACGCTTGCTTTCTGCAACATCTTTAGGTTATTACATTAACCTTCCCGTCGAGTAGGTACTTCTTCTATGGTTATATTTTGTTATACCTAAATTAATACTGGGTATATGAAAATTTTCAGCATGTTGAAAAAGCGCCATTATAGATCTATTTTAGGTACTACAAAAACATTGTATTGCAAAGATATGTCAGAAAATATTATTTAATCATATTCCATTATGTATACTTTTAACTTAACCCGGGCGAAACAACCACCAGGAATAATGTTATTATTTAACGTTTCAATTGTATGTCAATCTAGCTTGAAAGTTATCAGAACAATCCAAAAAAACCTAGTTATCAATATTCCAAATGTTCTTGTGTATCTACCTATGTATAATACTTTTTAAAGATAAGTGAGAGATATTTGTAAATAGACAGTACGACTCACTCAATGTAAAAAATGTGCCTGTTCAAAATAAAACTTATAAGCCAGTAGTATCATAGGTTAAAAACAAGTAAATGTATTTTGATGATAGATTAAAAACGTGTTATGAGTCAACCTACGGTTTCGGTTATCACTTTGGTTATGCGCAATTGAAAAATTTACGTCCTCAACAACAAAGTAAATAAACAATAACATGTGTATTGTGTACGTAACTACACAATAATATAGTTGTTACGTATTTTAATGTGTTTCTGGAAAATTATAATAACATACATACGCGATTGAAGTATTATGTGGATTATTTTCCTTTTTGTCATCACCTTGTAGACGTAATCTTTGTGCATCTACAATTTTAGAGGGCAATGTTTCGACGAACTCTTTTATCCCTATTGCACAATTTAACGCGCTGTTTACTATATAAAATGCATCTATACCTTTGATGAGAAGCAGTTCACCACGGTGTGGTTCACTAGTAATAGTAACTCCTACCACGTGCACCTCTCCTCGACAGGTACCTAAGCTGCCCTAAATCTCTTACCTAGGCGAGCCACGCGTCAGCATTATAATGTTATTTTTATTGTAGATGGACGTATACATGAAGCGGTGATCAGTAATGTTACATGCAATCAAGAGGAGCGTTCGCTACTCTCTCATATTTAGAATCATTTATATCTCTAACATCGAGGTTTATTATAATGAGCAATAACACGATAGTTACTATAAGTTCGAGAGGATATTCCAGTATCAGGACATTGTTACTATTTAATTGTATGGAACATAATATCACTAGTTACCGGATACTACAAATTGAATCAATCAGACTAATAAAAGTAGCTCTCAGCGCTTCTCCCATCACATATAAACTGATGATCTTTTTTTAGAAGAACCCTTCTGATCACGTCCACCTCTAAAAGAATACATTAATAATCAAAATCGGTTCATTATTATGAGCCACGAGCGAGGGCATATACAAACTAAAACTTACACCCCTTTTAGTTTGTGGGTCGCTCGACCTAATATTTTAGTAATTTTACAAAAAAGTAATTCAATTTGGATTTGATATGAACGACTTTGGATAACCGTAACAGCAAGTGACATTTATTTCCTTAATTGAGTTGATTGATTGTAAGAATGATTCCGGTTAACGATTGATGACGTATTAAAAGAAACTACTGACTAGATCTCGTCCGAGCCAATTTTCGGTGGTAATTTTTATGGTCACATCATCATCAGCCCGGAAGTACCCATTGCTGAGTATAGGCCTCCTTTCTTATGGTAATATACATAATTTTGTTTTTTCAATTTTATCATTCTCTTGTTTTAGAAGTTAAAGGGACGGCGAACACATTTTGGGTCTGTGGCTCACGTCCCTGTGGTGGACAGGTGGACGCACGCGGTTTATAGTATAGTCAGACAGCAAAATGAGTTTAATCCTTTGCTTTGCACGAAAGACATAGTAAATAAAGCGATCTGGCCTTTGTCTGGAACCGTTATAATTAAAAGTATCAGCCTATATACTGTCCCACTGCAGGTCAAAGGCCTCCATCATAGAAATCAAGTCATCGCTACTATGATGGAATTAGGCTTAATCACCACGCTTGCCTAATGCGGATTGGTGATCACAAACCCGAGCTATGTTCGAAAAATAAGAAACATACTTTTGCTCGACCCGGGATTCGAATCCGGGACCCCGAGATCACGGCCCGGTACTTAAACCACTAGACCAACGGGGCGTTTTAATTAATTATGTATTAATTAATAGGCTTGAAACGTGAAATATTATAATTATGTGCAGCATTAATGGAAATAAACTTTAACAACAGCAACGCCTTGTTGTTGAATGTACCCGGTACAAATGATTTTTAATAAGACTAAATTGACAATCAGGGGTATCACACATCGGGGTCTTACCCACGGACCCTATATTTTACCACTTAAGAAATTTTAAACTTTTCGATTTAGAAGAAATAATAAAAGGATAAGTTATGTAGGATTATTAATATACCTATTTTATTCGTAATTTAACAAATTTTAATCAATTATTTATGGTAAATAACAAAATAAAGCTTAAAAATAAGGAAATACTTACATACTACTGCATGAATCGCAGAAAATTTTACATTTTTCTGAAAACTATGATACAATTTAATTTATAAACAATTCGTAATTTCTTTCATTAATACAAATTTCAAATATCATTTTCTCTTTCCAAAAGATTGCAAAAATATAATCGCTGAAAATTTACAATAACGACTACTTAGATACAATAAAACGAACATCAATCACACAATAAATTAGTTTTCTTAATGCAAAGTAAAAATGTTTAAATAATGTATAAAAAATATAATGTTGTCGTTGTTGGACCCATTGTTTTATTTACATCTTACGTATGCGATACATTTGTTGACTTATGTATGCTTTCACTAATTCGCTAAATATATTATCAACAAAATATACAATTAATAGTTGACATCAAGTGCCCAAACTTAGTACGCCGAGAAGTTTGTTTACGAAACATATAAATACTGGTAAGAAATGTTATCCTTTAAGGAAAATTCCTAAATTTCTCAGATCAAGCTACTCAATTAATATGGCAAAACTGAAATAAGAGAATTAATTAACCCCTCTACTTAAACAGGTGATTTATTCTGTAGAGGCACTTCCTCAGGCGTAGTGCCGTTTGCATTTGTGCCGTTGCGCTCATTGGGTGTTTGACTGTTTGAGCTAAACCGTTTTTTGATTGAACTCCAATTCTTTTTTATTGTTATACCAGCTACTATAACCACCATACCAGCCACTACTAAACCTATTATACTCTTATCTACTCCACCGGTGTTAGTATCAGTTGTTGTAGCGCCTACTTTGACCGATGATTCAGTCGAACCTGTATCTTTAGGTGCTACGGCTATGGGAGTATCCTGAACTTCATCACTGGGTTGTTTATTAACTGCTGATCGAAAGGAGAATTCCTTGTTTGAAGACTCTGTCGGCGAACCATCACTAACTGCTGCTCTTGATTCAGTCTTTTCATTGACTTCAGTATTTTGTTTCGGCATATTTACTTCTGGGTCTGCGTTATCTTTGTCGGCAATATCAAGTGGTATCATCCCGGGTATAACTGCCAGATCTTCGATACTTTTTCCGTCATCTTGACATTCAAATAATTTATTTTCACATGATTCAGTACATACCTTGATTAATTTTGGCAATGCTGCACATAAATTCTGATTTAACTCTTCAGTAGATGATGGTAGTATAATTGTGCGCAGTGCCTCAAATTTTGAAATAACATCAGCTGATAATTCCTGGAAATGTAATGCATAAAAACCATTAATTACGAATAAATAATTTAATATAGAAATAACTAAGACAATATGATCCAAAGTAGCATCAAAAGGATATGGAGCGTTTTGAGTCACTTTATACTCTAAGGATTAGTAAAAAATATATGTTTACCGTTCTCATATCGTTGCCACTTAAATCAAGTTCCTCTAATTGTGTTAGGCCAAAACTATTCTTCAAATCATTTGGATATTCGATCAGTCTGTTGTTTTTAAGTTTCAGTGTGACTAGCACAGGAAGCTCACTCACCGACTGAAAGCAAAAACATTTTAACATAAGTAGGTTCATTTAAAAACATATTATGTACCTACCACTACTTCAAAAAAATTCTAACGTTTAGAAAATTCACTTACACCAGGAGCTAAATCCATTATTAAGTTGTCATCAGCATTTAAAGTTTTTAATTTTTTAAGTGTTGATATGTCTTTAGGTATCTCTTTCAACTTGTTTTTTTGTAGAAGCAAAACAGTGGCATTTTCATTGATAGAAGTAGGAAAATCTGTCAAATCATATCCAGAGCAATCGACAATGAAATCGTTAGAAGTTCCTTCTATCCGGCAAACACATGGTTTTGGACATAAGTCATTGTTTTCTGAAATTGTAGCTCCTGTGTCATCAAATATCATTTTTGTATGAGTAGTTTCTAATGGTGGCGAACTAGCTTCAGTGGGTTTTAGGTCCGATTCCTCTGGTTCTTCAATAACCCCGTCGCCACTACCGTCAATGACGTCGGAATGTTTGTCCGGAGGAAACTGGTTGTCGTTTTCTTCTGGAATCTGTAATTCATCTTCGTTTTGAGCGGCACCCGTACTAATCCTGAAATATAATTTTGCATTATAAGCACGTGACGCTATCGCTTGTAATATTATACTTTATCGTGCCGAAGTGACGCAAAATTGTTACTTATAAGTGAGAGATAAAAAATGCGATAACTGGAAGGGCGTTACTGAAACTTTTTTACATATTTCTATAATACTTTTTATATTATCTAAGTTTATAAAATTCTGTAATTTTAAGATAATTCAATATATCAAAGGCTTCCTTTTAAATTTATCAAATTCTTTCATTTAATTAAAAGTAGGTACAAATAAATAATGAATGACTCGTGAACTCATCCATTCATCTCATTAGAAAAAAAAACAAATAAATTTACTAATAGCTACACTTATTACTGGTAGATATATAATATGCACATAATTGTCTCAAATAATACAAGATATTTAAATACTTACGCAACAAGAGCCAGCAACAATAGGCAAAGATGTTTAGGCGTCATGGTCACTTGCAAATAATGACTATTGTAAGCCGTGCCAACTGATCACAGGAGCTGTTACCTGTTGTGGCACAAGTACCAACGGTGCTCACAGCACATAACTCACTGACACTTATAACTATTATCACTCAACGATAAGATTACTAGCATCATGGCGTAGCTTATCGCGAATCAAGCTTGATAACAACTCTGCAAGGTACGAGAAATTATATAGGGAGTGCGATTTCAATATCACCCGGAATACACACACGTGCACTTATTCTATAACACTAAGAATGGCTTAAACACTGGTACAACATTTCAGCACAGCATGCACAAAATAACATATTTTGCGTTCACAGCGCTCACGATCACGCCGATCGGCATTATTTACGCCCGATCCAGATTCTGAAATACGTAAAACCACCTATGTAAATAATTATTGCACACGCTGCTTCTAGCGCTCAATGACTGTTGTTTTGCCTCTGGTGTTGCTACGTATAGAAACGTCCAACTTCCTTAGATACTTTTTAAATCAATTATGTTTTCATCCTTCTGTATACCACTAACGTAAATTCTAGATATCCTCACGGGCCTCAAAATATCTCTGCTTGCTATTATTATCTTATTTTTTGTACAAAACTAGAAGTATCCATCGGGAATATTACGTATCCATCCATCGCCAATGTCGTATACATATCTCCGTATAATACTACCGCACCTCGCCTCGCCATTGCCGTATTCATCTATATTTATATCACTACGTAAACGTACGCTATTCATATACAAAACTTTATTATGTAGGTCAAGGAGTAGTAACGATTTTTTGCTTAAAGTCATATTGAAGTTTAATACCGAGCACGGGTCAGCGGGTGGTCTAATTATTTTATTTCCATTAGGGAGCAAGCGGCACATATTGATATTATCTTTTGTATTGTACGACAGTATTGCAATGGCGGCGACTTGGCGGACTACCTGCAGGCCAACCGGCTGCTCAGCGAGGGCACGATCCGGCTGTTCCTGCGGCAGCTGGCGGAGGCCATGCGCGCCATCCACGCCAAGGGGATCGTGCACCGCGACCTCAAGCCGCAGAACATCCTGCTCACGCACAACGTGGCGCCGCCGCGCACGCCGCACCCTGCTGAAATCACACTCAAGATTGGTGAGATCATCGTATCTTTAACAAGAATTGGCCACCCCATTACTATGAAATCGGTATCGGTAATATTTGCGGGAGATAAAATACATAAAACAAAATATTATTGGAACTTTTTACTAAGTGATTCAACTTTTAAATAATGATGTTTAATGCGATCGTCATAAATAAATGATTGCACTAGATTGTCTGATTAATCATATGATTTATTTCGATGACGTGTGCTGATGTGTAGAGCATATCTAACACTTCATGAGTTGCTTCAATAAATTTCAGAATAAACTCCTTTTAAAGCTCTGTGCTAATCTGTGATCCTTAGCGGTTATGTGGACCTAATTAAATGGCAAAACTATTTTATTACTTGTTATCTGCTATGATTCAACATCTTATTCCGTTGATGATGACTTGTAGTGAAACTTTTCTATGGTACGTTTATTTACCCTTAAGAAGTATTCATGCATGAATACTGACTACTAACGATATGCTGTGTTAGGCTGCGCAACTGCAATAACACCACACCTCTATGTTTAAACCTGATTAATAGCATAATTTATGTTTTATATCATGCGTTTCTTTCCGTGCAGCTGACTTCGGATTCGCAAGGTTTCTTGAAGAAGGAAACATGGCCGTCACTCTTTGCGGCTCACCAATGTACATGGTAATCTATCAAATAATCCGTACTTATACGCATATTTATTTTAATTAAAAACAACACACTAATGCTGAATACTAAATTGTCTTCAGGCTCCAGAAGTGATCATGTCACTGAAGTATGATGCCAAAGCAGACTTGTGGAGTTTAGGCACAATCGTTTACCAGTGCCTGACAGGCAAGGCTCCGTTCCAGGCTACTACACCCCACGAGTTGAAAGCTTTCTACGAAAACAGCGTAGATCTACAGCCTAAGTAAGTAAAATTACCTCTGTCATCAAGGTTTGTGTATCATAGGCAGTAAAATGTGTGTCCCTCACACACATTTTACTACTTTGGTCGTGTGTCTCTCAGGCAAACTATTCAGTTTAGGAAAAATAGATTATATCAGAAAACTTAATATCATTGCGAAACGTACGGGTTGGATGGCAAAGAGTGTCAATTCTAAGTATGGGGAACCCCCAAAATGTATTGTTTTTTTTTTAATGATAATCTTAATGCGGTTCATTGAGTAGTTTACTAAGTTTTAACAGTATAGTTCTCGGACAAAAGTGGCTGTGACTTACGGACGGAGAGACAGACAGACAATATGACGAATCTATGGCGGTTCCGATTTTTGCCATTTGGCTACGGCACCCTAAAAATCGGTTTAATGTTTTCAAGTGAAATATACCATAGACAATCAATAGTTAGATAAATGTAATTTGGTCCCTATCTAGACTGCATTCCATTTTTTTACGCTCCGAAGTAATATTGAGGCCTCGTGTCCTCTGATATCTGTTTATCTACTTTGTTCGACCTTCAACTGGAAGTTGCAATTAGATTACATGTGTATAATCTATTCGATACGATTTGAGATTTTGTACAGAAAGGTATTAATTTAGTATCCCTGGATTATTGTACGTACCTGTTCTTCATGAGAGGAGTAGTTTTACACAATACAAATATGTATATTTTATTCTAAGTTTTTCTTTAATTACAAATCATTTTTATTTGTATTTTACTGTCTTAAATTGTTCTGTTTCAAATTTGTGAGTGATGCATAAGACCTCTGTTAACATTGAGTGTGACAAAGAGATATATTTAAATTAGTTTAATTCAATGAGGGATACCATCTGTGACTGTTTAGAATGCCAGCGGGGACGAGTAGCGAACTGTGCAGCCTGCTGATCGGGCTGCTGCGGCGCAGCCCGCGCGAGCGCATGCCCTTCGAGACGTTCTTCAACCACTCGTTCCTGCAGCGCCCGCGCTACACCTCCAGTAAGCGAGCTTCACTTTGCCTTATCAACACACTTGCATTCGAGCGCATCCTTATCTCTAGCCGCTGACACAATTAATTAATTTGTTTATTATTATACACTTATCTTTACATAGGTACAATTAGGCCCGCCTTGTAGTTTGAATACCCTAATATCATAATCATAAGGTCACATGATTTGTAACTGGTCTTAAAATATCTGGAATCTTACGAATGAAACAAAAATATCCATTTGACCGAGTGAGTCGGCGGTGACCCCGCTATTGTTTTGGAATTTCAAAACTAGTTACTATTGCGTTGTGCCACTGTCCTAATGATTTCCATTGTCAATCATAGTTGCAATATACCTAATTATTCAAGTACTAATTAATTTATACTTTAATTTGTATAAATCTATTTGACAATGTATTATGTATCCCCTCCACCATACACAAATGATACTATTAAAATCTAATATAGTGAGATTATTTTATCAAATGCTATCAAAGCAAAACCGGTTTAGGTACACTCCTTGATTACATTATAACTATATGGACACTGCACTAAGGTTTGCCGGCGTATTAACTTTGCGTTGAGAATCAGAATGACTTATTTTCCGCAACATGTTTTACATACGATTCCACTTTCCACATACCGGGCAGGTAAATCATTCTTTATCTTTAAATATTGATGAAAGTCATAAAAACACTTAACCACTGATAAGAAAATAGTTTTCGACCGTAATATGAATATTATATTTTTTTATTTAAGTAGATTAACATTATATGTATTGGTTTTAACACCATTTTTTGTAATCGTATTTAATATTAATATTGCACTGTTTGTATTATTTTTCTATTGGCGCTGAACAGCCTGTTTGAACACAACTATTTTGTTTAAACATAAAAATATAATAATGTAACTGTAAAATACAAGCCAATAACGTGGCTCCTAGTAAACTGACGGTTTTCCTTACACAAACTAAGCATAGGCGCTTTACGTACAGCGCTGCGGCAGGGTCGCTTGCACTGAGCGCCTCAGTTACCTTTCTCATTTAGCAAGATGTCCAACTCTACATTCGCTAGAAACCGCCCCAGGAAATGCCAATGCTCGTTTGTCAAACCTGCTTCGTCCACTTAACACTTAATTCCTATTTCGTAAGGCACCCGTGTACACAGTGCTGTACCGATTCATTAACAGAATATGATTTTATCGAACTCATATCTAGTACATATTGTTTCATAATATTATTATTGTTATCTAACTATCAGGTGATAGTGATAGTTGATGAATATTGTTCAGGTTTGGACTCGGATCTGCCCGACATAATGGAGAGTGAGCTCGAGGGCCGCCCCGAATCTAACTGTTTCCTAGAAGAGGCGTGGCAGAGTCAGGGTACTTATACAGTCTATCAATATTAAATTTATGTCGCTCGCTACGTTGAGTTTGTGCATGGGGTGTGCTCTACTACCGTTTGCGATATGGTCTTCGAGTGCTATCATATTTTATCTATTTCTCAAATCATTAATCTAATTCTCTAAGCTCACAGATCAAACGTTGTGTACCACCTACACGGCTTGCAAGGCATGGCTTTGATTTGTACTTCTTCTGCCTTTGATAATAGTGATTAGGACGGCACGGCATATCATAGCAATGAAGAGGTTTTTAAATTAGGTATCGCTTAATTTTACGGCAATAACAAAACACGACATGGGTATTTTTAGCACGAAGATAGTTAAATATCTTGATCTCATAAGCTACGAGTATAATAGCGGATAGTACTATCATTTAACTATAACTTCCAAATTAACAATGACTAGGTAAAATCTTTTCAAACTCGTTTCCAAATATTTTTTTTCCCGCCACATGTAGGAAGCCTTATTTCTCAGGTGGACGGCACCTGACGTTCTCCAGTGTTGCCAAAACTTGAAGACTACTGCGGTAATTTATGAAGTGAATAAGTAGTTAAAAGTTACCGGTGTGCATTACAGCTGGCAGCGGAGGCAACGCCAGCGCGGCGGGCGCGGGGCCCGCGGCGGCGCGCGCGCGCCCGGCGCCGCAGCCGCAGCCAGCAGCCCGCGCCGCAGCGGAAACCACAACCCACCTCTTCTGGTAAGCAGACATCTTCCTTCAGCCACCTCACTGTGTCATCTTACAATCCAAATACCATTTCCTAGTTGCACACGGGTATTTCTCTCTCTTGCTCAATTGATACAAACTATTACACAATTTTACATAACAAAACGTAAGTAAAAAAAAATGCTAAAAAAGTTTCGCAAAGTGCAGTGTGTGACGTTTACTATTTTTTTAATCCCTGAATTGTTGCTTCTGCATTAATTTATTAATTCCGATTAAACAAAAAACAAACAAAATTAAAAATAGATCATATCAAATAATAAAATATGACAAGACATAAATCTTTGTATACAGTACCTATTGCACATCGAGTGAAAACACTATTTTGATAACCCTCCGCTAACCCGGCTGCCCTTGGAAACCTAGAACGGACTATCAATTTTATTATTGCAGTATATCATTGTCGTTTCCGCCATTTTTATACGCTAATTGTCTCGTTGTTGTGTCCGTGGGGTGTTTATATATAAAACACAGATTGTATTTGTAGGTAAATAATATTATTGTATCCAAACAATATTTCGTTAAGTGCGGGTGGGCGTAATGGTAGGTACCATTACGCATTTACTTTGCCTTACAAAATAGCTGAATCCTTCTTACAACTTGACTACTACGTAAACGGAAGCAGGTGTTAATGCTGTAACCTTCACTAAAATATTGTCTATAGTTTGGACTACACAAGTAGGTAATTAATATTCTACTAAATTCAACGGAAAGAGTTAAATCTACCGGCATCTCTTATTCTCTTAACGTGAAAGATTGTTCAGGACAGTGAAAATCATTTCATTTCACATCATCCTCTATTATTGTCATTGTAGCTTAATTATAATAAAGTACGCGTTGTACAATTTATAAGATCTGGTGGGTGTTATAATCTTATTAAGGTATATTTCGCATACCTATAACAAGCCCAAATACTAATTTTGGAATCCGGTATTATTTATACGGTGTTAAAGAAAATACAAAATGTTGATAAAAATTTTCTTAAAACGGCTATTAAGTCTACTTAGCAATGCGTGGTAAACAAATAAAATTAATAATAGTGCCTATGGTCAAGAACGTAAATATTTTTAAGTCGTTTACGACGGAATAAACAAAACAACGCGTGGTATTTAAAATAAATGAGTTACGACGAGAGTGCCGCGCCGCTGTCATAAGTTGACCTTTGACAACTTTACGGTCCTATTTAAAAATGCATACCTAACATGCAAGCGATCCTAGATAACTTACAATTTCTGTACATACAAATATCGATGCAAATATATTTAAATAGTTTTTACGCCTTGTAAATCTTGAAAAACCATTGACGTACTATATTATGTTACAGAAATTGAAAAAAAAACGTTTTTGTGCAATTTTTAGTTCGCTGGCTAAATTAGGATTATCCTGTATCTCAGGCCGTAAATAAACACTTAACATAACAACTTAAATACAGATTCAAGTACTAACACAATATTTCAAAATTACCTAACGCGCATTATTAGCACTACATTATTACATTATTAGCAATTAGGTTAGCACTACAAAATATTACGCTTCGTCTTTTGAAGTACGTATCCTACGTATATCGCTTCAAATTTTCATAGACCGAGACCGATTTGGACACTCCGGTGACCAAATCGGTGAGGTTTACAGGATCTCAGTATAAAAAGTGTTACTCTGTCGACACAGCCGAGTCGTCAGGCACGACCTGGGCGGACGAGGACGGGTTCGTGCTGGTGGAGGCGGAGAGCGGGTCGGCGGAGTGCTCGTCGTCGGGCTCGGAGGCGGCGCCGCGCCCGCGCTCGCTGGCGCTGCCGCCGCCCGGCGCCGACCCGCCCCGCGCGCCCGCGCACCCCGCGCCCGCGCCCGCCGCCCACGCGCCCCACGCGCCCGCGCCGCACCACCCGCCCGCCAGTGAAACCGCCCTTCAGTTTCGAGTGAGTCACCCCCCACCAGCACTGTGTACGCTTCGCTAGCCGTGTGATTGTGGTATGCCGGTTTGCACCCCAGCCGGGCTAACATGCGCGCCACGAGATAATTTGTCGACACTCGTATTGTGTCGGCGCAAGTTGCGTCTCGCTCACCTGACTGAGCGATGAGCGGGATAGAAGTATGCGCTCTCGCGAACGAGAGTCGACAAAATTTTGTCGTGGTGCGCATGTTAGGCCTACAGAAGAACTATTCTCGTGCACTCGACATTGAAGTCTTAGAACTTTGTATGGACGAATGTATTCAGTCTCTCAATTCGACATAATAATAAAATCTTTATTGTTCAATTGCGGTGTTACAATAAATTATTGAAGATGTTACAAATATGAAATTGATCTCGCAATTACCTAAATAGGCATACAATAGTCAATTTCGACGATGTCGCGTGCATGAGAATTGCCCTTCATGAAACCGATTCTCGCTTTTCTATGTTGAGTCGACTTCATGGAACGCATAGACCAATAGGAGAGCAAGATAAGGAATGTCGACTGTAATCTGCGTTCTCCTATTGGTTGTGCGTTCCATGAAGTCGACTCGACATAGAAGGCGAAAACCGAGAATTGACCTCCAGGGAGGCTAATCTGTTAGAGGTGCTGGAATATTTGCGCATTTAATTCCATCGGAACATCGAGAATTCGTCGTTTAGGTATATCGAGAACATTGGTTCGATAATATTTACAAACTGCGAACATTCTATTATCTGGTCAGTCTCAGTCGGTGACTGATAAATTAGTGACCGGAAATTCGGGCGCACTTTAATATTTTTAGCACTTAATATTTTTATATCTTAATTAAATCATATTTAATTATATATGTATGTAGTAGGAGTTAATTGATAACGTGAGCTTCGAGCGATTCCTCATGCGGGATTCAAAAGACATATCCATAACTATCTTTCTATATAATGACAAGTTTAGGCAAATATGCGTAGGCATAATTATAACGCAAGGGCATTTCAATATTACTTACAAAAAAGAAACTAAATGCTCGCAGGTCGAACCAGGTACGAGATGTTTTCTCGTACATTTTAAACAATGTCACGACCTAGAATTAAGTCATGAATATTAATAGCCTAACATTTTTGCTCCTTTGACTAAATAAGTTAAAATAATTTTAAAGAAATCGTCTTTTGAATTGTTAAAGTAGGTCTGTGTAGTAGTAACAATTAAATATTTGATGTTCAAAGTAAACATTAAAAAAAATCTAGAATCACATTAAATTTGCTAATACCAACGACAGCAACAATATTATGTTGCTGCTCTAGTCCAGACCCCAGTCAGCACCTTTAAAATATGTTGTAATGCTTGCCACTGTAATTTAATTGTTATTGTGCAGAGAATAATCAGGCCAGTAAATACTAGATACGTTGAGTTTGAGTTTATTTTTCGTAAATGTTTTCATGCTATTACATCTAACATTTTAACACTAGCCGCGCCCGCAGTGCATAACATGTAGTGACTAAACAAATTGTATTCCAGAACACCATCAACATGGTACCCAATAACAATGTACCGCGATCACAGCCCATTGACGTCCGAACCACAAGTCGCAACACAACCAACATCGGATCACTTTCACCACCTGTAAGTTGTACATACCTCTATACAAATTCATCGCATGCTATGTTATATTGCTCCGACTTGTACGTAAATCAGTGTTAAGTAGTCTGTAGCTTGACCAGCGGCGTAAGATGGGTATCGGCTGGCCCGAGGATGGAAGACTAATTTGCCGCCCTCTTTTCTTCGCACCTTCCTCAGCAAGGTTGAAGCGTGGATTTAACCCCTAAACCTAAAAATGCCGGTCCTCCAGTGCGTGTAGTAGGCTCATTTCTACTGCGACTCCCGTCCACGGATAAAGCTAGAGATTTTGCCGCCTCCTATAAAGTGCCGCCCGGGGTGGACTGCCTCCCAACATCCCAACACCCATTACGTTACGTTACTGAGCTCCACATAATAATGTTCTCTCAAAAGTCTACGCTGAGGTGGACCCGATGACCTTGTAAACTAAATTTTACGTTTGCAAGGTCATGAAAATGCGATACCAGCCTAGTGGGATATTTTTCAACTTAGCCGCTCCGAAAATGTGGTTTTGGGAAAAAAAAAAATGTTGTAAAGTATAAGAATTTCATCCTGACCTATTAGGAGAGGTTGGAATGTATAGGATCGCAGTACAATATTAAATCCACCAACTCGAGCCAATCCGAGACCTAATTGTAAAAGTGGATTTACGTGATTCTTTTGATTGTTGTGTGGAGTAACATGGTATGTTGTTCGGCGCAGGTGCCGTTCACGATGGGCACCCCGCGCTCCAGCCGGCGCCGCAGCAGCAACTCCGGCAGCTCCCCGCCGCCCTCCCTGTGGCAGGTCTCGCCCACCAACGCCAGCCCCCTCCGCAGATCAGGTAAATGCTATTTAATATACTATTTATCTGTTAAAAAATTCCGTGTCAGACCAAATTCCACTGGAATATGCCGATATTCCACAATCAGTTTACTCGTATTTTATATTTCTGTATATTCGTTATCAGTCTTCATGTGGGTAATTAGTAAATCTTCCAATCAGGATTTTAGAGCTAATGAGTCTGGTTATTAATGTTCTCAAGATACCTCGATAAACAAGAAAAGATAGTTAATTTGTTTTACCTCGTAATAATATTTGGATACATCGAGATTAATGAATTTGCTTATCGACCTACGATTTCGTATGAATAGTTTTGAGGCTGTAGCGCTTATTTGTCGTTTGTGTTTCTTCTATGATATTATGTTGAGGTGTGATGATGTGTATTTACCGGGGAAACGTCGGTTGTAGGATCTTCGCCGCCGGTGTCGCTGACGCTGAAGGCGAGCGGCGAGAGCGGCGGCGCCTGCTCGCCCAAGCGCAGCGTGGCGCTGCCCGACGCGCTGCTGCGCGGCCTCAAGCTGCTGCAGCCCGACCCGCCCGTCTACATCCCCAACCTGCAGGAGGAGACCATCCTCGCGGTCAGTATGCGCGGCCACACTAGCGCGGCCTCGGCTGCTGCAGCCCGACCCGCCCGTCTACATCCCCAACCTGCAGGAGGAGACCATCCTCGCGGTCAGTATGCGCGGCCACACTAGCGCGGCCTCGGCTGCTGCAGCCCGACCCGCCCGTCTACATCCCCAACCTGCAGGAGGAGACCATCCTCGCGGTCAGTATGCGCGGCCACACTAGCGCGGCCTCGGCTGCTGCAGCCCGACCCGCCCGTCTACATCCCCAACCTGCAGGAGGAGACCATCCTCGCGGTCAGTATGCGCGGCCACACTAGCGCGGCTATTAATAGCCTAACATTTTTGCTCCTTTGACTAAATGAGTTAAAATAATTTTAAAGAAATCGTCTTTTGAATTGTAAGTAGGTCTGTGTAGTAGTAACAATTAAATATTTGATGTTCAAAGTAAACATAAAAAAAATCTAGAATCCATTAAATTTGCTAATACCAACGACAGCAACAATATTATGTTGCTGCTCTAGTCCAGACCCCAGTCAGCACCTTTAAATATGTTGTATGCTTGCCACTGTAATTTAATTGTTATTGTGCAGAGAATAATCAGGCCAGTAAATACTAGATACGTTGAGTTTGAGTTTATTTTTCGTAAATGTTTTCATGCTATTACATCTAACATTTTAACACTAGCCGCGCCCGCAGTGCATAACATGTAGTGACTAAACAAATTGTATTCCAGAACACCATCAACATGGTACCCAATAACAATGTACCGCGATCACAGCCCATTGACGTCCGAACCACAAGTCGCAACACAACCAACATCGGATCACTTTCACCACCTGTAAGTTGTACATACCTCTATACAAATTCATCGCATGCTATGTTATATTGCTCCGACTTGTACGTAAATCAGTGTTAAGTAGTCTGTAGCTTGACCAGCGGCGTAAGATGGGTATCGGCTGCCCGAGGATGCGCAAGACTAATTTGCCACCCTCTTTTCTTCGCACTCCCTCAGCCAAGTTGAAGCGTAGATTTTGCCGCCCCCTAAACCTAAAAGTGCCCGCCCTCCAGTGCGTGGTGTACTAGGCTCATTTCTACTGCGACTCCCGTCCTCGGATGAAGCTAGAGATTTTGCCGCCTCCTATAAAGTGCCGCCCGGGGTGGACTGCCCTCCCAACACCCATTACGTTACGCTACTGAGCTCCACATCATAATGTTCTCTCAAAAGTCTACGCTGAGGTGACCCGATGACCTTGTAAACTAAATTTTACGTTTGCAAGGTCATGAAAATGCGATACCAGCCTAGTGGGATATTTTTCAACTTAGCCGCTCCGAAAATGTGGTTTTGAAAAAAAAATGTTGTAAAGTATAAGAATTTCATCTTGAGCTATTAGGAGAGGTTGGAATGTATAGGATCGCAGAACAATATTAAATCAACCAACTCGAGCCAATCCGAGACCTAATTGTAAAAGTGGATTTACGTGATTCTTTTGATTGTTGTGTGGAGTAACATGGTATGTTGTTCGGCGCAGGTGCCGTTCACGATGGGCACCCCGCGCTCCAGCCGGCGCCGCAGCAGCAACTCCGGCAGCTCCCCGCCGCCCTCCCTGTGGCAGGTCTCGCCCACCAACGCCAGCCCCCTCCGCAGATCAGGTAAATGCTATTTAATATACTATTTATCTGTTAAAAATTCCGTGTCAGACCAAATTCCACTGGAATATGCCGATATTCCACAATCAGTTTATTTTATATTTCTGTATATTCTTTATCAGTCTTCATGTGGGTAATTAGTAAATCTTCCAATCAGGATTTTAGAGCTAATGAGTCTGGTTATTAATGTTACCTCGATAAACAAGAAAAGATAGTTAATTTGTTTTACCTCGTAATAATATTTGGATACATCGAGATTAATGAATTTGCTTATCGACCTACGATTTCGTATGAATAGTTTTGAGGCTGTAGCGCTTATTTGTCGTTTGTGTTTCTTCTATGATATTATGTTGAGGTGTGATGATGTGTATTTACCGGGGAAACGTCGGTTGTAGGATCTTCGCCGCCGGTGTCGCTGACGCTGAAGGCGAGCGGCGAGAGCGGCGGCGCCTGCTCGCCCAAGCGCAGCGTGGCGCTGCCCGACGCGCTGCTGCGCGGCCTCAAGCTGCTGCAGCCCGACCCGCCCGTCTACATCCCCAACCTGCAGGAGGAGACCATCCTCGCGGTCAGTATGCGCGGCCACACTAGCGCGGCCTCGGCTGCTGCAGCCCGACCCGCCCGTCTACATCCCAACCTGCAGGAGGAGACCATCCTCGCGGTCAGTATGCGCGGCCACACTAGCGCGGCCTCGGCTGCTGCAGCCCGACCCGCCCGTCTACATCCCCAACCTGCAGGAGGAGACCATCCTCGCGGTCAGTATGCGCGGCCACACTAGCGCGGCCTCGGCTGCTGCAGCCCGACCCGCCCGTCTACATCCCCAACCTGCAGGAGGAGACCATCCTCGCGGTCAGTATGCGCGGCCACACTAGCGCGGCCTCGGCTGCTGCAGCCCGACCCGCCCGTCTACATCCCCAACCTGCAGGAGGAGACCATCCTCGCGGTCAGTATGCGCGGCCACACTAGCGCGGCCTCGGCTGCTGCAGCCCGACCCGCCCGTCTACATCCCCAACCTGCAGGAGGAGACCATCCTCGCGGTCAGTATGCGCGGCCACACTAGCGCGGCCTCGGCTGCTGCAGCCCGACCCGCCCGTCTACATCCCCACCTGCAGGAGGAGGACCATCCTCGCGGTCAGTATGCGCGGCCACACTAGCGCGGCCTCGGCTGCTGCAGCCCGACCCGCCCGTCTACATCCCCCAACCTGCAGGAGGAGACCATCCTCGCGGTCAGTATGCGCGGCCACACTAGCGCGGCCTCGGCTGCTGCAGCCCGACCCGCCCGTCTACATCCCCAACCTGCAGGAGGAGACCATCCTCGCGGTCAGTATGCGCGGCCACACTAGCGCGGCCTCGGCTGCTGCAGCCCGACCCGCCGTCTACATCCCCAACCTGCAGGAGGAGACCATCCTCGCGTCAGTATGCGCGGCCACACTAGCGCGGCCTCGGCTGCTGCAGCCCGACCCGCCCGTCTACATCCCCAACCTGCAGGAGGAGACCATCCTCGCGGTCAGTATGCGCGGCCACACTAGCGCGGCCTCGGCTGCTGCAGCCCGACCCGCCGTCTACATCCCCAACCTGCAGGAGGAGACCATCCTCGCGGTCAGTATGCGCGGCCACACTAGCGCGGCCTCGGCTGCTGCAGCCCGACCCGCCCGTCTACATCCCCAACCTGCAGGAGGAGACCATCCTCGCGGTCAGTATGCGCGGCCACACTAGCGCGGCCTCGGCTGCTGCAGCCCGACCCGCCCGTCTACATCCCCAACCTGCAGGAGGAGACCATCCTCGCGGTCAGTATGCGCGGCCACACTAGCGCGGCCTCGGCTGCTGCAGCCCGACCCGCCCGTCTACATCCCCAACCTATGTCCGAAGTATGTAACTATGTCCGAAGCTACCGCTTTAGAGCCCAGGGACCTCTAATGATCCAAAGTATTAACACACAGAATCCAAAAACTACAGATGTCACATCCCAACAACATCACACCCAAACAAGTGTAATCATAAAAAATCTGGTAAAATACGCAATTGCCTTTTTCTTGTACTCCAAATCCCTACTGATCTACAGTGAGCGTGTCCTAAATGTATAGTTTGGCTAATAGTTAGCATGCATTTGGTTGCGCAGGAGGAGCACAGCAAGGTGTTCTCGCAGCTGAACTTCGTGCTGATGCTGGCGGAGCTGCTGTCGGACCTGGCCGTGTCGTGCGGCGCGCCCATCGCCGCGCTCATGGACGCCTCCGACGGTGAGCCCGCTTGCAACAACATCTCTTTAATATCCTAATCCTTGTCAATTAATTAATAAACGTTGCCATGGAAACCTCATAGCATAGCATCGTGATTGGTTACCTTCGCGAAAATTCCCCTCAGGGCTTACAAAGAAACGCTTCCGTAACGAACCACGACATACGTACTTGTCGCATCTAAAACTGATGCTGACATTTTTTTATTTTGTGTTGTAACAAGGCGGAATAAATGATGTCTCTGAATCTGAACAAAACCGATTTCATTTAACCAATCACATTTGGTTAAATGAAATCAGATTCGGTTTTGTTTAGTACGTGAGAGACTTGGAGCACAATACTCGTCGCACTCGACATTGAATTCGAATTAGAGATTTGTAAGGGCGAATGTATAAAATCACTAGATTAGATTAGAATTAGATTTGATGTCGAGTGCACGAGAATTGCCTCTTTGAATTTGAATAACATAGACGCCGTTCGTTTGTAGAGCGCTGCAACGAGAGCGTGCGGCTGGGGCTGCTGGTGCAGGCCATGCAGGCGCTCGCCGCCGGCCTGCGCCTGGCCGCCGCGCACTACCGCAACCGCACGCTGCAGCCCACGCCGCAAGTGCGCAACGGTACGACACGCCATGCCACACACTTCTTCACACGCCACACACCACTCACACGCCACAACCTCTCAACACGACCACACCCCCCCCCTCCCCATGCCACATACCTCCCTCTACACGCCACACATACGGAGGGGTATCGGTGAACATTTACATCCCTTTAACCACGTCTTCTACCAACCATTCGGATCAACATGTTCTTGGAAATTCGACAAAAATTTTTTTTGACTCCCCATACAAAATGACCTACAATTTACTGCACATGCCCTAAATATTTTTAACATTTTATCTATCGATTGCACTTGGAATCTGCTTTTAATAAAATTAGTACAGAAATAAATAATTTTATAATTAATAATGTAAACCACGTTAAAGTGTCTATTGGTAATAAAGAATTTTTTTACTTTAAATAAGTTATTTATTTAGTTAATCATTTGCTGATGTCCGTGAGCGGCGGTGATCACTTACCATCAGGTGACCCGCATGCTAGTTTACCTTATTTTTTTCATACGAAAATAGAAAAAATATATATGTAATCAAATTTGTTTGATTTGTTTTCAGTCGTGTCCCTGATGAACGGCAAGTACAAATGCATAGTCAACGAATCAAGGAGGCTCCACGAGGCGGGCGTGACTCCTGCCGTCTGTGATAAAATACTCTACGAGCACGCCATTGAACTGGTGAGTGGCTGTGCTTTTCTATTTTATTTTATGTAAATGGGGGCTGGCTATCGCGTAGATGGCGTACTGTAGAACTGAGGTCCATCTATGCTCTGATTTTGACAGATGCAAATGTCAAGTTTCTATACATTTTGCATCTGTCAAATTGAGTGATAATGTATGGGGATGACACATTGACATCTGTCAGTTTACTCCACATGATTAAAAATCAGAGTTTACACGGTGATTGATTATTTTTGATGCGAGATGTCAAAGTGTCACTGAACAACCAATGACGTTGAAGTTTCACCTCAAGTATAACAGTACGCCATCTAACGGAATTTTCACTCCCGATAGCCCACATAAATCCACTTATTTTAATTATAATAATTATAGTTACGGTAGACAAAAATATATTTTAAAAATACTGTATCACTTCAGACACTATAGTTGATGCAGTAGTGTGTAGTGAGTGGTGTAAGAGCCGGTGGTTGTTGCAGTGTCAGATGGCGGCGCTGGAGGAGCTGTTCGGCGACGTGAAGGAGTGCGAGCGGCGCTACGTGTCGGCGCAGGTGCTGCTGCACTCGCTGGTGCAGCGCCACCCGCTGCACCCGCACCACCGCTCCACGCTCTCCAAGTGTGAGTGCGACATGCCCTTCTGTATTTATCAGAACCTAACCGTCGGCCACTTCTTTGACCAAAGTTCTAAAACGTCAGAGTGAATATTATGAATGAATATGCTTTTTATTGCACACAAAACAGAGGTATAAAACTTAAAACTATGTTAGTCATATACCGTCTTTATATTAAAAGAAGCCATTTTAATTCTAAAATCCCAAGGACCCCAACATAGTAAAAGTTGGCCTGTCCCGGTTCCCGGTTTTTTTGTTGTCGATACATGAACATAATTTTATTCATTTATAATTTTTTTAACCCATTTCTAAGGTATGATAATGAAGTTCATAGTAACAAAATATTATTTATCACACATCTCATGCATGTTATTCTACCCTGTGTCGCTGACCGACCACCCTAGCCATGTTTGGCGACCCAATGCATCGGCGAAATTATGTGGAGAAATAAAAAGCGGCTTTGCATTGATATTATTAGTTGTGATTAATAACTATATTTTTCGATTTTAGACCGAGACGCAGTACAAAGGCGACTGAACTGCCTGAAAGGACCTCGGAAGATTATGGACGTGAAACTCGAGGCCGGGATCTCATAATGCAATATGCAGCCAGCGAAATAGTCATAAGCACACTCGACACAACAAGAAAAGTGATTTTATTTTGTTCTCAAAAACTGACTCAGTGAAGGACAATTAAAAGATATAAAAAATGTATAAAAGGAAAAAGTGAGTTATATCAATTATTAAATCACTGTATACAAATTGTTTAGAAATGAATGAAGATTACCAGAGATTGCAATAGTGAATTATATTTTTTTATGTGCGGAACAGTGCAAAGAAAGTTCATGTAAGTTGTAGCATATATTAGTTGTAATAGTTAAACGTTAAATGCTGGACGAGACCAGCAATCGCTTCGGAATTAATACAATATAGACTAGGTGTGTGTCTTGCATCCCTTTGAAATAAATGGTTGTATGTATTCATAAAGTTTGTAATGTAGTACAAGTATCAATCAACCTCAAAGCAACTAAATTTCAATAACTTGTAAAAAATATCTCTTCAGTCATGTTAGGGTTAAACACCAACACAACTTAAAAAATGTAAAAAAAAATGTAGAAAAAGTAGTATTTTTTCCAAGTAAGTCACATAGGTAAATTAACATTTTATTATTATTACCAACTGTAGTGTATTATGTGAAATGGAAATTATAAAGTTATATCTCAAAATAGACATAATGCTATAGAGATCTCATTATCGACCAATAACAATTATGGCATTTTTAGGTTAAGCTCTTTAAAAATACGAGTGTTTTAATTTTGTGTCCTACTCAAGTCATTACTCTTCTTATTTTGACAAATTGTGATCATGTATTTCCACCTCCTAAAATAATGTCCAATGCTTTATTGAATTAAGAATAAAGACTGTTGTATTATAAATTTTTTGTTTTGTTTTTAATAAATACTTATTTTTTAACATCATGATATTGGCATATTATTTTATTCTCATAAAAATCTCATAAACAAAACAAAAATCATGGATGACTAAAATAATAAGACAAAATGATGAAATTTCCTTTATTTAAAATTGCACAAACACTCCAGTTCCTTGTTTCAAATATTTATAAGGTTTAACTCGGTTACGACCCCTAACTGGATTGAACATCACTTTGTCTGGTGGAAATTCAGATGATCCAGTAGTTTCCAGTAAAATATCAAGATATGTTAACAGTTTCGTCATTTGTGTAGAAAGAGTCACTTGCTTAATGCCTTCTGTACCCCAATCAGTATTAATGGCTCTTTCGATGTCTCTGATGTCGTCATTAATGCCTACATGGTGTGTTCCATTCCAATGAAGTGTTAATGAAAAAATCGGAGCTTTCTTAGGATAATCACTCCTCAGAGCCACCAATGCAACCAATTTGGCAGATTGTCTGGTAATTATTGCTCTATAAAGCATGTCATTGCTATTAACTATACCTTCTGAAATTAAAAATGCTGTGGACGGTGATTGGCTATATTCTGGCCAGCCTATAGACTGCCATTGAGTCAAAGAACCAGAAATCCTAATGGGCCATGATGTTCCCTTAGCAGGTAATATCTTCCCAGATTCCAGATCCTGTAATTCTTTCATTAACTCTACTCTTGATTTCAATCTCTTTTTAAGAGTTAAAATAAAGTTTTCAACTGTAGTAACACTCAAAGTTGGACACGGCTGGATAACTTTGTTAATTTTTTTTTCATCAATTATTGTAGCCATGAAATCTAAACCACACATTCTCTGTGCCCAAATGTATGGTCTGCCAACCTCTGCAATGAAATGCTGAAAATCTTCATTTATTCCTGCAGCTTTGAGGAGATAGGCAGTGGCAGGATGTGGAGAATCATTTCCAGTATCAGAGGGATAGAGTTCATTCAAAATGCAATGCCCATTTAAAACATCAGCTGCAGAAACACCAGTAACTGGTTTTGGTAGAGAAACTGTGAATTTGACAACCACAACTTTTAAGTTTACTAGGTAGGAGAATATTAGGTTCAAGCCAGTTCCATCTTGAACTTTTACTGTAACCTGCACATGTAAGGGATGTTTCCTAAAAACTTCCTCCTTTTTTGCTTTAGCTTTTTCCTCTTTGGATATTTTAGATGTCCTGTGATGGCGTTTCTTCTTTTCTCGCTGATCGTCGTCATTATTATCCTGATCAGAGTCAGAATCATTGGATACAACCAGTTCACTTTCCACATTATTGAGTTGATCTAATCTTCTTGCTTCATCCTCATCTCCTGATATAGCTGCAAGTAAAGAGTCAGGTTATGCATCATTATTCCTTATTTAATATTAAAGAACTCCAACAATAACTAAGAAATACTCACCAACTGTAACTGTTTTAGCCCCTAGAGCATCAGAATATGCACTAGAATTAGCATAGAGTAGGAACAATGGTGGAGGCAGCAGTGAAGCAGCCCTGGCTTCATCTCTTTTTTCATCTAATCTCAGGGCAAGACATTCCTGCAAGGGCTTTGTAGCTTTGAGGACATCCCGAAGGTGTGGTGACAATGCATCTAATCTTGAACGAGCAGCAGCAATAGCTGCTGCTACTCTCTCTTTAGATGATACTAGCTCATTACAAGCCCCAGCTAGCTCACGACGCTGCTGCAGCTCCCACTCTAGCCGGGCTAATTGTAGTTGATGTTCATCTGTTTTAGTAATGTCCTGAAAAACAAATTTAAATTATTTTTACTAAGAAAACACTTACTGCTTACAATTTTTAATATATAAATAATTAAAAGCTTATTACAAATTAGAAGTAGAAAAAAAGAGTTATACTCACAGGTCGAGACACTTCTTCAGGAGCATCTCTGTAAAAATCTTCAAGTGGCACAAGTTCAATCTCTTCATCTTTGGATTTAAACTGAAGACATTTAGTGACTTCTTTGTTAAGATGATCTGCTTCATATAGTAGGTTTTGAAGAAGCAAGTGTGTGGTGTCCACCCTTTGCTTCTCTTTGTGTAATGCATCACGGCCAGATCTAGTACGCACTTTTTCCAATCGGTTCAATTTTTTGAGGGCCACTAGATGCAAGGAAGCTTCCACTCTCTTAGCATTTATTTTTTCTTTAGCCTAAAATTTACAAAGATATTATTTACTCTAAAAACACACAAAGAAACGAGAATATCAAATTATCAAAAAAACAATCTTAAAACTAATTAACAATTGTCCAGACTAGTTAACAACTTAACCAAATATTGGTAGATATAGTGGGTATCTCATACCTCATCTGTATCCTTTGTTTTTAACTCCGCTATGTCTGAAAAGAGTTGTCTAACATCTTGGCAGATTTTCTTGAATAAATTGGCATCCTTTTCGGCGGGTCGCAACTGTGCTTCAGCTTCTTCGAACTCTACCACACGCTAAAAAGTAAAATATAGTTATTTAACATTCAAAATTTGAAATTAAACGCCGGTATATGCATTAATGGTCTTAGTAAAATTATAACCTTATACACATCCACTGGTGTTTGTTTATTAGAGTCACTGGTCGAAGAGCTGGAATTAATTTTACGGCGCTTTTTTGCAGATACATCTTCTTTTCCCATCGTTTCAATTCCACGACGCACAACAAACTTTAATTCGCGATTATCGTGTTTCTTAGCGTCCTCTCCTTTTTTGCAAAGCGATTTTTTTGGAAATAAAATGAAATGAATGATGATTGATGAATTAAACTGAATGAATGGAAATTCGACGGCTCGACGCCCGACGGACGAATAGTAGTGTGGTAGCGATAGCGATAGTGTGGTGATAACGTTAGTATCCCTATATAGTTAGCCCAATCGAAAACTTTGGCCTTTGACGATATTTTCGATACTATCGATAGTATCGATTCAAAAAAAATATGTAATAGATCGATAGTATTGAAGCATGTTGATATTTTCGATAGAATAGACGCGCTATCGACTGTTTCAAGGTCAACTATCGATAGTGAAACTATCGCTATCGCAACAACACTAACGGATAGAATAAGAATGAATGGAGTAGAATATGAGTCACTTTGATCTGCAGATTAAAAAATTCAGTCCTTTTATATAATAATGCGGCAGTGGCGCCATCTATTAATTTCATGTTATTCTTCCTACCTTCAGCTTCCGAGTGTCTTACATTATGTTATTACATCAAAGATATTGGAATGCCAATTAATAACTGTGTATAGGTACGTACGTACATACATAATATATTGAGCATATGCATAGGAAATTCAAATGCAGAACCAGAAGCCCAATTCTCGTTCACTCGATAAAAACATTTAGAATGAACGTATAGAAATTCTCTCATTCAGGAAAATGGTAATGGTGCACGAAAATTGGGCTCCTGTCTTACGAGTGTCTTTTACTAATTTTTTTGACGATGAGTAATGTTAATTGAGCTTATTCATAGGAAATGCAGAACAAGGACCCCAATTCTCGTTCAATCGATTAACATATTTTGTAAACATTTTGTATGAACAAATGTATGGAAATTCAGTATTCAGTATATCGAGTGCACGAGAATTGGGCTCTTTGTACGAAATAAATACCATAATAAAGCTGGAGGCACGAAAGTATGCGAATGACCGTTATTTTGCGCACTTGTAAAAAAGAAGACTTTCTATCAAAATTGGTTTCTGCGCATAAGTTCTCCACTTTCTTGCCTCTGACTATATAAGTCATGAAATTTATTTTTGATGAACTATTTTATATAGGGCTACCATACTTTAATGACGTAGGTAAGCGGCAGTGGCGCATGTCTTTCTTTATTCTTTTCCTCACCCTTTGATTATATATTATTTATAATCAAAGTCCTCGAGTTATTCGAACCCAGATTCTACTATTTGGGTGATTCGATTGTGTGGTCCACAAGTGGTGTTGTGACTCTACTCCCGTGCAGGTGTTGGGCGACGGCAATCGCTTACCATCAGGTGGTCCGACAGCTCGTCTGTTACCTATCACATAAAAAACACCCTCGTATGGAAGGCGCGTTCTTACCCATTATTCTACCATTGCATCGCTTTGAATAACACTGTTTAGTAAAACCACAAAATATTTAGACCAGTGGCGAATTTACACATAGCCGTCACTAAACTATAAAGTCTCCGCTCAACTCCACGCAGCACCGCTTCTGTAGGAACGCACCCTAATGTTGTTTCATAAGTTAGTCGTAGGTATAAATAAAAAAAATCGATCGCCTTGGTCGGCTTCAATAAAACATAGTGATTACTTGCTCAGTGGGCCTCAAGCTTATGCTCTAAGGCCTCAAGGGTTCGATTCCCAGAGCCGGTACAATAAGTATATATCGACATTTTTATATGGGACTAGTGGCCGCCCGCAACTTCGTTTGCGTGAACTTTATGACTCTTGACTTAAAGATGATTATTTAAATAGAATTTAACAAAAATATTACTTATTATAATAAATGTTCGTTTATAGGTTAATAGATTTTTAAGGCGGCTCATTAATATTTTATACGAAATGCTAAGGAATGGAACAACTTGCCGGCTTTTGTATTTCCAGAGAGCTACAATTTGGGTGTCTTTAAGTCGAGAGTGAATAGGCTTCTTCTGGGAAAGCACGCTACATCTTAGACCTCATTGTCACTCTCCATCAGGTGAGATGAGGTCAAGTGCAAACCCCATTTAATATTTAAATATCAACTTCTAATGAACCCCCAAATTATTTTTTATTCCATTAGGGGATGTAAGTATTCTATTAAAGTTTGAATCTTATATTTTATCCATCAATTCTGTCAAAGAATGTGTATGCAAAAGTTGGAGTAAATTGGGCCAAGGAATCACGTAGTCCCATGAACAAACTTTGAACCCCCTTTTCGCTCCATTAGGGGTTTAAGTTCGGAATATCCTTCCTTATAGGATCTCATCCAAAAATGCTCATCACATTTGACAATTTTCCATTCCATTTCATTCCATATTTGTTATAGTGTAGCTGGGCTCTTAGAGGTCCAAACCAGATGTTCCATGATCTTTGATTTTTTTTTCATGGCATCATAAACTGCTCATCAATCTGAACAACTTTTGTTAAGGTGCCACTGACCTACCTCTTATAGTTTAGCTGGGCTGTTGTGGTTTTACATCATGGAGCCTGGTCTTCAAAATGTAATATACCCTATAAGTTGCCCTGATATTACAGCTATACAATCAAAAAAGTTTCATTCGAATTGGTTGAGTAGTTTCCGAGATTAGCGCGAACAAACAGACAAACAGATAAACAAACAGACAAACAGACAAACAGACAAACAGACAGACAAAAATTTTAAAAATCATTGATTCATGTTCTGTTACTAAATATAAATAATAAAAATTTCACTACGGTATTATTTTTAGATTTGTCAAAAGCGTTTGACCTAGTAAATCATGAACTACTTCTAAAAAAACTAGAACTAAATGGGATCCGAGGACCAGCAAAAAATTGGTTAAAATCATACTTAACTAATAGATTGCAATGCGTGGAAATAAATCAAATAGCGAAAACAGGCACCACTTCAATCATTCACACTTACAGGTCTGATCTTATACATAACAACTATGGAGTTCCGCAAGGAAGTATTATTGGACCACTCTTATTCTTGCTCTATATAAACGATTTACCCGACGCTACCAATTATAAAACAATTCTTTTTGCCGATGACATATCAATTATAGTCGACACAGATAAAACACAAACAATAGAACAACACAAACCGACATATCTCATACACTAAAACATATTATTGACTGGCTAATGAAAAATAATCTTCAAATTAACTTATTAAAAACAAAACTAATGAATTTCAATAACTTTCAGAATCATATCATCACAATAGACTTAGAAGGACACACACTCGAGAATACTAACGTTATAACATTTTTAGGCTTAAACATAAATCCGAAACTCACATGGAAAGAACAGGTAGAAAAAGTATGTTCTAAAATAAGTAGATTTGCGTTTGCTCTATATAAAGTCACAAAAGTAACAAATATTAATACCGCTCTCTCTGCATATTATGCGTATGTAGAGTCGATTATTAGATATGGGCTGCTGATCTGGGGCAACGGTGCAGATGTGCAATCTGTGTTTGTAGCTCAAAAAAGTTGCATACGAGCTATCTTTAATATCCCCCCCGATGTATCCTGTAGACCATACTTTAAATCATTCAATATACTCACTCTACCCTGCATCTACATTCTAGAAACAGCTACTTTCGTTGCACAAAATAAACACTTGTTTGTAATAGCTAAAAACTTCTCAAATAGAAATATTAGAAATCCCAACAACTTAATTATTAACGTAGCACCAAATACAAGCCGGTTCCTAAGGAACTGTTACATGATGTCTATTAAAATATACAATAAAGTACCAAATTCTATCAAATTACTTCCCCCATACAAATTTAAAAATGGTTTAAGAAGTTGGCTACTAGAGCATTCCTTTTACTCGGTAAAAGAATACTTAAACTTTAAATAACTTAAATTAATATATCTATAAAATATTCCATTTTTTGTCTTATTTTAAACGATGCATAGTTTAATTTGTCCTTTTACTAAATTGGTAAATATTAAGTAGTAGAAAATAAATAAATTAAGATATTAAGCTCCATGTAATAGTATAGGTATCTTACATAAAATTGCATGCTATTTAACATAGCTAAACAGGTACAAAGCAACATGTTTTAAATTTACCATCTACAATGTAAACACCCTGTTTATATGGCAATAAAAGTATTTTGTTTTGTTTTGTTTTGTTTTGTTTACTGTTTTTTAGTCGTCCTAAGTTATTTTGAGATAAATATCTTCAATGTACAGACACAGCTTTTTTACATTTTTATTATATGTATAGATTAAAATAAATACTTACATAGGTCCAAAATCTACATACCTACTCACAGGTCGTATTCATTCATAATAAAATTGCTATTAAAACGAGATAAAATATTATGAAGTAGGTAGGTACCTATAATATTTTATTTCGGTGTTGATCACTTACCTTTAGGTGAGCCGTTTGCTCGTTAGTCCGCTATATAGTAAAACAAAATGCCTCGAAACAAATTGGATTAGCCATCGAAAGTAAGGTACAAAGCAAAAAGGGTTTTTATAGCCCTAGCATCGATTCTATACGATACGGTCGTCTCCAATAATTATTCAGCTAGGTAGGTAAACTAGCTCAGTACCGAGCACGCCAACATAACGTGCTCCTGACGTCACACTCACAGCCAGAGCATTCACTACAAACCGGCGTATCGTGACCGCGGCGTGCTGTGTTCACTTACCGATAATGTTAATGTTGTTTATGCATATAAACACAAACATAATGAATTACGCTTATTAGTGTTTTATGCATCTTGCTTAACGGTTCTTCTATCATTTATTCAAAATGTCGCAAAATAAAGCAGAACTTCGTATCATTACCTACATGTGTCCGACCCATCCGGTGCAGCTGTACGAATTAATCATGGAACTCCTGGAAGAATCCATGGGATGCTACACCAGCTTGCAGTATGAAAGCAGATCACCCGGACCATTTGAAGATCGACCCGATCCATTCATGGCTGGCAAAGTCGACATAGGTGAGTACCTACCTAGTTTCATTTTGTAACGTTTTTATAGGTGGAAAACGTTGTTATTTGTTGAAATGTCAAGGTTAAAGATAGCACGGGTCTTCGGGCTATAACTACCTAATTATTAAATATATACTACCTAGTGTCTTTTACTTTCCACTCTCTTTAATAAATGAAAAAGCAAACTCCTAGGTTCATTCATCATCATTAGGTACTATAAATCCATCCCGAGCGGGCAAGAATACCTTATTTTCGTATTACTTATTATGTACAGACAGCCTCACATCAGTTTACCACAACCTGTCCAATTTCCTCATTTGATATTCAACTTATCGTGTTTGACAATAAGATGACAATCCATTGAAGAAAGTTTTGTATACATACATACTTTGATGTGTGTGGCTCTGCGTACAATGGGGGGAGGGGGTAATATGTCCCCTGTAACCTCACTCTCGGGAGGAGGGAGGCACGTGTTGCTTGAGGCTGCCTAGCCCTGGTGGCCCCATGAACTTACGATGAATATCTAGCTAAAATATTAAGCAATTTATAGAAGCCGGTGCATGCTTATTTCCTTCAAGCGATGATTATGATACCTACTAATTGACCAAATAAAAATTATTTTCAGCGTTTATGACAGCTGCTGCGTATATGAGGCTTCGTAAAAAGAACAATTCGGCAATTGAGTTACTACCGGTAACCCCGGTCTTCGCGCACCAGATGAACGTTGAAAATAAACCAGGATACTTTTCCGACGTGATCATTCACAGCGATAAAAAGTAAGAAACAACCATGCACTAGGTCAAATCAAATCAAAATATCTTTATTCAATTTAAGTCCTTTACAGAACATTTATGAATGTCAAATTTTATAATCTACTGCTGTTTCGGAAGGTCAATTTCTACCGAGAAGAATCAGCAAGAAACTCAGTAAAACTTAATCTTTTCAAATTTGTTATCATAAAATTAGTACCTAAGTAGGTAAAAAAGGTGGAATCTCCCAGATCCGCCAGATTGACCAGACCGGGAATCGAACTCTGAACCATCCGCGCGGGAAATTTACTCTGAACTTTCCACGCTTGGGCTCAACCAACCCCCTGGTAAGCACTGCACATCTAAGCCGCCAATTTTCTCCCTCTAAAAGGGGAAATCGGCACGTTTTGTTTACGTTAAGTACCAACTTAGAAAATTAAACACAACAAGCACAACATAAATTCACACATCTCATACCTACATAGACTACATTGACCTGACTCCGTACTAAGTAGCCTAAGCACTTGTGTTACAGATATCAGACAACAGAGGATCACAAATAATTTATTAGTTAAATTACATATATTACACCCAGACACTGAACAAACACAAGTGTTCATCACACGAAACCCACAACCTTTGGCGCATGAGGCAGGGTCACTACCATATCCGCCCAGTCAATTCAGTAAAAAAGACATGAAGTCACATGAAAAAAATTACCCTAAAAGGGCGTGGTTTGCGGTCTTAGATTCGTATTAATCGATTTAGGTGTATATACCTACCTACTTACAAACAGTTTAGGAACATCGAATGGAATTGATAAAAAAATTATCATCAGACATGTCATTGGCTTCTGATAAGAATGGTAACGTCGTTCTATTATTCCATTCCATATTTACTTTCAGATAACTAATGTGTCTTATCTCAGTATTGTTAGATTCATTTGTATCGAGTGCTTAGTTACAGTTTGTATTGTTACAGAGCCCACAACGTAAATACTTTGTTAGACCTTCGGGGGTGCACATTCGCCTACAGCAATGAGGAGTCATTCAGCGGAAGTAAAATTGTTCTGAAGACATTGAAAGAAAAAGGAGAAAATGCGTCTTTCTTCGGATCTATACTCAGTATGTATGGTTTAAAAAAAAACCCTTCCGATATAACATTATTCTAATCTAGGTACATATACCCATCCTCAAGAATATTAATATCATGCAATTAAAATTACAGAATCTGGTTCGCACTTAGCATCAGCTCAAATGGTATTGAGGAAACAAGCAGAGTGGGCAGCAGTTGACTCTACAACACTTCTGTATTCGAAAAAGTTTATGCACGATGGCGGAAAAGACATAACACTTCTAGAAACACTAGGTCGCCTCCCTCCGTATCCTATAGTGGTTAACGCTAAACTTGAAGGTAACTAAACCAGAATTTATTTAGTATGTTTGACTAATCTTACATAACTAAGGTGTACCTACTAATATTTTTCCCATTATATTCGTACTAGCTTTTGCCCACGGCGTCGCTCGCGCCCCTCACTTCCCTAAAAACGGGGCAAAAAGTAGGTAGCCTATGTTACTCTCCATCCCTTCAACTATCTCCACTTAAAAAATCACGTCAATTCGTCGCTCTGTTTTGCCGTGAAAGAAAGACAAACAGACAAAATTATTAGTATGGATCTGTTAATGCAAAGATTTGTGTATTAATTATTTTATTATTTATAATAATAACAGTCAGGTGAAAATAAAATGGGGAAATACAAGTGTTCGAAAAATATACCTATAGAATGTGGAGATAGCAAGGTACATTTTTATTTAAACTAATGAATTGAATACTATTTTACAGATAAAGTAAAGGATGCTATAACGAAAATCTCTGCTTAGTCTACCACACACTGCAGAGTGGAAGAAGAAATTTGCAAAATTCGGAATAATAAAATTTGAAAGCAATAATGATGGCGCTTACGATGGGCCGGCTGCACAGGTGTGGGCCATCTCGGGCGAGAAACTCAATGTTAGGTATTATTAGAGTGCTGCTTGTAATCTCACTATTGTATGTCTTGTATATTTTATATACTGAATACACTCCTAAATAAAATTAGCTAGTATAATAATAAGAATGCAATTTTGTTAAAAATATTTTTTATATACTTTTTTATAAAAAAATAATCACACTGTTTCATTTTCAACATTATTTCTACTGACTGTACTTTAGTCCTTTTCCGATTTTTGTAAGACAATATTCAAGGACATAACTTGTTTCTGCTTCTTGCCTGACTCTACTAGAACACCACGAGGTATCCTGATGACCGCTAGAGCACGCGGAGGTTTTTGGCTTTCAGGTTTTGACGGGTCTTTCTGGAAGCATTATAAAGTAATAAAATACTCAAATTAAGTGTAATACATCCCACCACATTTATGTTTAGTAACTAGCCTACTTTAAGTGATCAATATTTAAAAATAATACTTCAGCACAAGTGCCACAAAAGGCATTGTTTTGGCAAGGCAATTAATAGAAAGATAAAATATTAGTTTTACTATGTAACTACTAGAATAAATATTGTGCAGTTAATTAGTTTAATTAACCTTCTCTAGATTGTAGATGTTCATAAATGCTATACAAATAACAACATAAACCAAACAGGACCTTGATAGTCTATAACTAAATTATATTCATATTTTATTGATCTACATCTTAAACTGTCTACAAAATTTGCAAGTTTTTATACGATTCCACCGCCATTAATATGGTCAATCTCTTCTTCTGAGAGAGGTTGCCTTTGATAGCGAGCTGGGAGGTCGATGTCAGGGATAGCGCCTGTGCTCATTGCTGCTGCTGGCTGGCTCTGTGGTGCCTGTGGCTGAAATGAAACGGTCAAACAGTTATTAGGTACAAGCAATTATTAACTAGTAAAATTATGTTATAGGACATAATTACTTGCATGTATAAGAGTGATTTTTTTTTCAATAGCCTAGGAACCTGTTGTAAAAATAGCCTGTCTATCGATGGTACAAATTTTAATGCCGATTATAGATATAATAGTAAAATTCATAGGTATGATAACCAAAAGTTTTAATATTTTATACCTACCTCAATTATGTAGGTCATCATTGATAAACTTGTAAGAATTTACTGTGTATTTAATTAGGTACAAGGACATTGAATATGAAGGGAATAAGATATGATTCATTCATTAACATTCGGGATCTTTCATTCAAAAGGTTATCCACATTTATGTTTAAAGTTTGTTGGATTTACGCAACTAATTTTTGACGAGCTACCAAGATACCTGTCCGTGATTATGAAATGTTTGTTTGTAGAGAAATAATCTAACAATCCAAATATTTCGTAATGTGGTGAAGTTACATAAATAAGCGAAAGACCTACTTGAGCAGCCGCAGCCGCAGGAGCAGCGGCAGCGGGCCCTGTGGGCGGCCCGGCCGGGCTTCCCAGGCCACCTTTTCGGAATTTAATCACCGGAATACGAGCGAGCACTGCTGTAGCTCGGACCATGATTTCAAGCAAGGAACAAATGTATTTTTGTAAATTTTACAAACAGAAAAATTTTGACTAATATTTTTTGGTTGACGTTTGTTTTTGACAGTTGTTAAAATAATTTGACGTTGACGCAAACAGCTGGTGTTATCGGTTTTTTATTCTCTTGTTTCGATTCACAGCTTTGAGTCTTTGTTAATAGACAATAAAATGCGTTATGAAAACCATACTCTATGACATGATCGGCAGTGGCGCCCTCAATTAATTTCATTCTTCTATTATCCGTTAGATATCGCTAGTGTTGTTTATGACGGAAAGGAACTCATCATTACAATCAAAAACATTTAATTTTATATAAATTGTCAACTTCCTTCCGGAAATTATCGGGTATTTCGCGCCAATATAGGTACCTACCTAGCTATATTCTAAAAACTTCCTGTGAAATAATTATGAAACTTGTGAGTGCGTAACATTCAGAATTCAGGGAAATTGAGGAGCTGTTACTTAAAATACTTATTAGTTTAGATAAAACATTTATTTTATCATATTGTGAACAGCTGAATATTCAACACAGACATTATATTGCACAGCAAGAATTTAAACCAAATTAAATAAAACCAAAAGAAATAATAAATTATTTTTCATACATACAGCCATCAAATATTCTTAAAAATAAATTTAAACGAAGCAGTATACTTATTATAAACACTATTGTGCTTTCATTCAACATTCACTATACAAACGCATCTCTTTAAATAACTTCTTACTACTTGCATATAACATAACGTAAGTTGAGATAGTTTGTATAAATAAATTTAACAGTTTATACTTCAACTAGGTCCAATTAGGATACACAGTAACATCACAAGCTAATTAAATAATTAGTAAAATGCTTCAATTCGAATCTCTAGTGTACTTAGACGGGGTTGCGGAAGTTCTTGCCGGCGTACTTGGCCGCGGCGCCGAGCTCCTCCTCGATGCGCAGGATTTGGTTGTACTTGGCGAGACGCTCGGAGCGGCAAGGCGCACCAGTCTTGATCTGGCCCGTCGACAGGCCCACCACCAGGTCGGCGATGAATGTGTCCTCAGTCTCACCAGACCTGTACGATTAAGCAAGTAAAAACTATGTAGAATTACTTACGCAACCACATCCATTATATTTATTATTGAAATAAAAGGTAATAAAAGAAGTATTAGTATCAAAATGTTAAGATACCTGTGGGAGACCATGGTGCCCCATCCATTCTTCTTAGCCAGCAGGTGAGCGTCAATGGATTCAGTAACACTTCCGATCTGGTTGACCTTCAGCAGCAAGCAGTTGCAGGCTTTCTTCTCCACAGCAGTGGCGATACGTTTAGGGTTGGTGACCTGATTAGAATAATATATTTTTAAGCTTAATGACTAAAAAATTAACCCGAAAGTTTAAAATAAGAATCTTATGAAACCGAATTTGAAACTTACAGTAAGGTCATCGCCGACGATTTGGATGGGGGTGCGCGCTGTGAGGCTGGTCCACGCCGCCCAGTCATCCTGGTCGAAGGGATCTTCAATAGAGACCATTGGGAAGTCCTTGCAGAAGTCTAAGTAAAGTTCAGCCAACTTGTCAGAGGGCAAATAATCTGCTGGGTTGGACTGGGGATTCTTGAAATCAAGATCATATGTTCCATTCTTGAAAAATTCAGATGCAGCAACATCCATACCAATTTCAATCTGAAAAAGTTATCACTCATATTATTTATACCACTAAAATTAATTAGCTTTACAGATAAAATAGTCATATTACATACTTTGCCAGTGTATCCAGCCTGCTGGATAGCATCCTGGATAAGATAAAGAGCATCCTTGTTGTTTTGGATGTTGGGAGCAAAGCCACCCTCGTCACCAACAGCAGTGGAGTCCAGGCCGAACTTTTCCTTGATGATTTTCTTAAGGTAGTGATATACTTCAGATCCCATTCGCATGGCTTCACTGAACGTGGCAGCACCTTGATTTTAAGAAAGATGTTGATCAAGTACTTCATTTAAGTATTGAATATTAAAAAGGAAATATCATTATGCAGATGATAACATACCTGTAGGCAAGATCATGAACTCCTGCATGGCTAGCTTGTTGCCAGCATGGGAGCCTCCATTGATTACATTGAAGGCAGGCACAGGTAACACAATGTTGGCATTGCCAGCCAAGTCAGCCAAGTGCTTGTACAGTGGCACCCCCTTTTTGGCTGCTCCAGCTTTGGCCACAGCGAGGGAAACTCCAAGGATGGCATTGGCACCAAATTTAGACTTATTTTCAGTGCCATCAAGCTTGATCATAAGTTGATCAATCTGTAAATAAAAAGTATAGTAGGGCAAAAATTAAAAAAGCCACATTTGACATTTTTCAAAATTCAACAATGTAACATGATTTTTTTTTTATGTTTCTGAAAGAATTTAAAGAGTACAATGTTTTTTTTGGTGAACGGAAAAATACCTATATACCTACAACTTATTTGTTGCACTGCAAATTCTAAAATAAGTTACATTATGAGTATGGCTCCAACACCAGGATTGTACTATCCTCTTCATGGTATATTATAATTAATAGGAAAGGCATAGCTGCATCTAGTGATTGTGGAAATAAGATTATAGTTTTTTATTGGGATGGCTCAGCTAAGTACCAACTAGTTGCACTTGATTCAGTGGAACGCAGGGCCAATAAACTGATTGGTGACAAGGACCTAGTAAGAACCAAGCTAGACAAAGTCAAAAATAAAAATCAAATATTACCTCTTTTTGTTCAGTGACTTCAATATTAGCTTTGAGCAGCTCAGGGGCAATGCTCTCATTGATGTGCTTGATAGCAGTAAGCACGCCCTTGCCGTGGTACTCGCCCTTGACATTGTCCCTCAACTCTAGAGCCTCGTGCACACCAGTGGAGGCGCCTGAAGGGACAGCTGCGCGGAAGAGACCAAGTTCTGTAACCTGCAAAATGTCAAAAAATATTTCTAAATAATAACAGCCAGTACATACTTAAACTTCAATGAATACATTTTATAATATAGTATATTTTATATTATAGTAATTATGTCTAATTAGAAAAGAAACCTAAATAGAAACTTACCAGATCAACTTCTACTGTGGGATTACCACGAGAGTCGAAGATTTGACGAGCTTTGATGGACTTGATCGGCATTTTGCAGAGAAGAGATGAGACACTCCTATTAAAAAATATCAGTTAGTTATTATTTAACAATACTTAACAAGTTTATCATAGTAATCTTCATGTAATATTACGAGAGCCGACAAGGTCGATTAAGGTTGTTGTCACCAGACGGGCCGGTATATATAAGTACACTTATTATAGAGATAGTACTTTACAATGACTTCAAATATATTATTAATCGTGTATTCTTATTTTTGACTAACTTATATCGTTTCAGTAACCACATTTGAATAAAAATTTAGTGTACTAACAAGAATATTCAGAAATTAAAATAAATGTAAATCAATGTTACATCAGCGGATTAACTTATATTATAAAGTGGAAGTGGGTAGAATTTAATAGTAATAAAAACAAATGAACTTATGATCAGAACTTACCGGAAAACAGTAAAAGATTCTTGCCACTCAAGAACCCGAATCTAAAGTCACTTTTGCAATTTGCAGATTGGCAGAAATGTAAGATTACGTAGAGTAGGACCAATAATTTTGACCTTCACAAGGTGAACATAGTGTTGTAACCAATATTTACAAATGAATTGAACTTTCATTTCATTTCATTCAATTGAAGATTTATTATTTAGGTAATAATTACGCAGTTATTGCATAAATGACTATGGATAAAAAGAACAAAATATGGGAAGGGTTAAGGTAAACTATGATTCGTCAATAAGTAAGTAAGTAGGCAGTGGCGCCATCAATTAATGTCAGCATGACTTTTTCTTGATGCATTATAAAATCGATTGATGTCCAATCTGCGTTTTCAAGTCGTGCGTCGTGAGACTAAAACCAATGGGTATAAATCAGTATAAATACTCTATGAAGTAAGGGGCAGTGGCGCCATAAATTATTTTCAAGACTTTCTTGATATTATAAATATATTTTTATATTATTCATTCTATCAAAATATGATGACTTTTTCCACAAAGTTTGCTGACTTTTGTCTATGATCAAAAGCGCAACAAACAACTATAACTTAAAAACAACACTATGTCAGAACAAAAAAAAAACTACAGAAAAAGTATAATGTCAAACAAACAAGTGTCAAATTTGTGAAATTTGTTTGATGATTTCTGAATTTTCTGATTTCTGTGTTAATTTTATCATTTCCTCTTTAATTTCATGAGTAGGTTTTTGTAGACAAAACCCAAAGAATTTTTAAATTAGTCTCAAAGACCTACGATGTCAATATCGACTGTTCCAAGCTAAATAAGTTGTTTAATATTCACTTCAATATGAGCGAAAAGGAAGCAAAGATTGAGGAAAAAAAACCAATCCTCATAAAAAATGCTACTGATCTTCAGAGATTGAAATTAGAAAAGCTCATGAAGAATCCTGTAAGACAACCCAATTTTATTGTTTCTGTAGGAAATTACACATTTTGTTTGTTTAACTATAAACGTTATATTCCTATGTAGGAGAAGCCAGTTATACTGCCAGAACCACCAAAACAGAAGTCATTGGCACCTCCTCCTGACTTTGTACGCAATGTAATGGGCTCAAGTGCTGGAGCGGGCTCAGGGGAGTTCCACGTGTATCGTCATTTACGCCGGAAAGAATATGCTAGACAAAAATTTATTCAAGAAAAAAGTGAAAAGGTAATAATTGGCAGTTTAAAAATAAATGCAGTGGTATTGTAGTTCCTGGCATAAGCCATTATTAGGTGCAATATCTAATTTGCATGTAACACAATATATTTTCTTGGGCTACTAGGTATAAAATATATTATAATAAGTAAGTGTATGATGATTGTAAGTTAATTTGCTATTTTCACAGAATTGTGTATTTATATGTATTATTTTATACAGATCATTCACTTGTTATTTCTAGGAAAAACTAGATGAAGAGTATCACTTAAAACTAGAAAATAATAAAAGATTAGCTGAGGAAAAAACAGCAAAGAAAAGGGCTAAAAGATTGAAGAAAAAGAAAAATGCAAAACTGAAAAAGAAAGAGACTAAGCCTGCTGACACTAAGCAAGTCACACCCTCACAGTCTGATGAGAGCTCCGATGAAGACAGTGACAGAGATAGGGACGAAGAAAAGGATTAATGTTGTGATTAAGTATCATTAAAATATTTTTAGTACATATGTTTATCTATATTATAATGAGTGTAAACAAGCTGCGTCTGTACATTTACTATATTTACTTCAAAATCACTTGGGGCAACTAAGAAACAGTAACCAAATCAAATGGCAAAAAACGGAACCCTGATAGATTCGTCATGTCTGACTGTCCGTGTGTCACTAAATATGGTTTATTGTATAGTTATGTGACTTGGGTACCATATGCTTCTTATTATAAACAATGAGGCTAAACTAAGTCTTGGTTTAAAATTATTGCTGTCACTGGAAGTTTCAGCATCAATGTGTTTAAACTAAGACTTAATTTAGCTCAAAAATTGCGTTTATTCTCATCGAGTCACACTAGATCCTGTCACACTGACTGGTTGAGAAAAAATTTCGCATTGCGTAACAGTGTGACTTGACGCGAATATTTATTCTCATCTAGTAACAGTAATTATTAATAGTGTTACTTGTTTGGAAAAACATTTCTCAACGAGCAACAGTCTTAACTATTTTGACTCATCTGAACAACCTCAAAGCTTTGTATCTTCTTGAAGTACTAGCTAGTGCCTCAGAACTGCTTTTCTTATGTGTACTTATTTTTTGATGTTCACCAACCAGCTAGTCAGCTGGCTTGAGTGGTTGATGGTAACAAAATAACATTATACATTTCTACCAGAAAATAAATATGAAACATACATACATAATGTTTAGAATATATTTATTAAAAATCGAGAAACATTAAAATAATACATTAAGTGTTAGGTTCCTAAGGTGCCATACTACTGGACAGACGCCATAACGCTGTCCTCGTTCTTCTTGAGTATGACGAATCCCTCCATGACGGGCGAGAGCGGGATGTACTCGTCGGTGGCGAGCTCGGCGCGCTCGCCGAACGACAGCAGCACCGGCGTGGTGTGCGTGTGCGACCCGGCGATGGTCTTCGGCGTGCCGGCTTTGCCGATTACGTCCACTGCCTGTAAACATGACAAAGTCACTCTGAATCATTTCACATTGTGACGCGATAGCTTCTAATATATAGATGACATAGGCTTTCGGATAGTGACAAATGTATGCAATCCTTCTAATGTCTATCACACAGAATTTTCAATATAATTGATAGGTTTTACGTTGTAAGGCTCAAGACAGTAGACACAATAGAAAAATAATTTAAAGGGCAAACGTCGCGTCGTAAGAGACTTTAAATAATTATGACATTAAAATTAACATTAAATGTTATTTACCTGTCCAACACGCACGCTCACATTCAAGGGCTGAAGATTTTCGTCGAGAGTCACGAGCCAACGGGGCTGCATTGCAGTGGCCAGCACATACAATAAGTAGTGGGACTTTCCAAGGATAACTGAAGAAAAAGAAAAGTTTTTTTTTTACATTTAATGAATATCTTGAATGATCTTAGTAAGCCGGATCGTATTAAAATTCAGCTAGTGTTATCAAAACCTGTTCTGAAACGAAAAAGCCTCAGTGGTTTTTTGAGGAGTTTCCAATGAGTGGTAAATACTGCATCCAGTTTAGTAGTAGTAGTATAGTCTGCGGCATGAAACTATAGTGATGACCTTGAGTGAGAAACCAATTTTAATAGAAAGTCTTATTTTTTACAAGTGCGCAAACTAACGGTCATCGCTATTCTTTCATGCCGCATGCTATAGTAGTGCCACGTACTGTTCTTGCAATCGAGGAAGGCGGTGAGCACGACGAGCAGGCCGGCGAGCGCGGGCTGGTTGACGAGGCGGCGGTCGGCGTGCGCGGGGCACAGCGTCACGGTGCCCTTGCCGGCGTGGCACAGCCCCTGCGCCAGCCGCACCATGAACAGGTGCACCGGCGACTTGCCGTGGTACAGCGCCAGCGCGCGCAGCATCGTCGCCAGCCTGCACAGCGGACACATCACACATTATAATCTTCTATACTTTTTATAAAGAGGTTAATCTCATATTCCACGCCAGGGCTTATAGGTAAACCGAAAACACGAAACACTTGCGTGATACAATCAACGTCCAGCGCCATCTCTTGGTAGACAGTGGAACTATTGTATCGAAACGAAGTGAGGGCGGGCCACTAGTAAATAAATAAAATGCACCAGACAATCACACCAATCAACCCTGTACTATGAGTACCAGGTGACGATAACCCAGAGCACCCACACCCAAGAAAATTTAGTTTCCTTAATTGACTTGACCGGGAATCGAACCCGGGACCTTTCGCGCATCGGGCGAACACCGTAGCCACTGCGCCATCGAGGCCGTCGAAAATTTAAAAGCAATACCTGGCGTTGTTGGTGCCCGCGCCGACGAGCCCCATGGCGAAGATCGCGTTGTAGGCGACGTCGTTGTCGGAGTCGTGCGAGTACTTGTTGAGCACGTCGATGACGGCCAGCTGCGGGTTGGAGATGGAGCACAGCGCGATGGCCAGCGGCACCGCGCGCCGCACGGCCGGCTCCCCGTAGCGGCCCTGGACGGACGAAGTATGAATTGAGAATGTTAATAGGCAGTGGCCCCCGAACTTTTTGAACAATTTGGGTGTCTTTAAGTCGAGAGTGAATAGGCTTCTTCTGGGAAAGCACGCTACATCTTAGACCTCATTGTCACTCTCCATCAGGTGAGATGAGGTCAAGTGCAAACCCATCTCATATAAAAAAAAAACAATTTTTTTTCTTTTCTGTCGGTTTTACGACAATGATGACCCATAAGCTGCTGGGAGACCCTCTCCCCCCTCCCCTCGGACTAGCATAATTTTTTTGAGGCGCGAGACCCCTTGCACCGCGAGGTCGTGGGCGATGGCCCACATCGCCTACGCCTTGCGCAGCCTCTGTTAATAGGTATACAAAAACGCTTTAAAATGCGCAAGAGGACATGAGGCGCCTTAGTGGGTATTCGGCACTAGCAGAGATAAACACTGCAAAAATAATGATGTAGCTTGTTAAAAAAAGTTTATCTATGTAAAAGAGTATGTCTGACCAGTTGTCCGAAGATGCGCGTGCACATCTCGGCGCCAGTCTCCTCGGCGAGCGCGATGACGGCCACGCCCAGCGTGGCGACGGCCTGCACGGACGACAGCTCCTTGTTCGCCTCCTTTTCCTTGTCCTTCTCCTTGCTCTTGCTGTCCTTTGATGACTTGCCTAAACATTACATCGAGACTTAATAACCTGCTGGCTTTTGTAACCAGCCGACCCATCACGTACAATGGACCGAAAGAGAGTCCAAGTACGGAAAATGGAGTCCACTTTACATCACATTACAATAACCTGCCATCATCATGCAGTCATCGTGGCAGTCTTGGGCTGGGAAAATTTTATATTTTAGAGCCATCGACATAAGAAGAAAAATAACCTGCTATATTTAGTGCCTACAAAAATACTACTTGTGCACAAGTACACCAAAATTACTAAGTATGCACCAAAGCATATAATTTAGTGTAGGCAATTAACTAACCTAATCCATCAAAGGTTTGGTTAGTTTGATGCACAGTTAAATTCGTGGTAGTCGATGTCATAAAGCACGTTTGTAATAGGAATCGTACGCGTGATTTCTTGGACGATGGATAGTACGAAATACACTCAATTATCCTATTTCAGACCTATGCGTCTGCCGTCTGACATATTTGTGTTTAGTCTAATAATTTATTTAATGACAACGCAACATTCACGCATAATGATGTTAGTAGATAAGAATTATCTCAATGATACTAACCCTTGCTCTTATCATCTTTTGAACTGCCTGAGGAACTGGTGCTGCCACTAGCTGTATCCTTGGCATCCTTTTTGTCTTGTTTCTTGAAAGCCGTATCCTCAGCAGATGATTGTTCATTCTATTAAAAAATCAGTTTTGAATTGAAATCTGTTACATATCATCCTATAAATTGCTTTACTGCTTTCCAAAGTCAATGCCCAATTTTATTTAGTATCTTATATAAAACAATCACGGTCGTCACTTAATCATATGTGAGAAAAGTGGTGTGTGGTAGGTTCTCTAAATCAAAATTTTGTTGGTTCTTTTGTGCCTGTCAACCACACATTTGGATCTTGGATCTTTTATTTATATGAACGTACTCTACTCGCAACAGTACTAACATCAGTCTCGTAGTGCTTGGAGCAGATGTGCAGCATCTGCTGCACGACGAGCACGTCGCCGGTGCCGGCGTAGGCGCACATGGACAGCGTGGTCTGGCACAGCGACTGCTGCGGCTCGGGCAGCACCTCCAGCGCCGCCATCGTGGCCTCCGTGCGCTCCTTGCAACCTGACACACAATTTACATTATTTACGTCAATCAATCAATGCGACTGCTCGAAAGAATAAAGTCCGATTTGCAATATCCTACTACTATTATAAAGGCGAAAGTTTGTAAGGATGTATGGATGTTTGTTACTCTTTCACGTAAAAACTACTGAATGGATTTGAATGAAACTTTACTACAATATAGCTTATACATCAGAATAACACATAGGCTACAATTTATAAAAATATATTGTGTAGATTGTCCAAAATATGACGGTAAGTGTCAATAATTAACTCCACGCGTACGAAGTCGCGGGCGGCCGCTATGTTTAATACAGAAGATCGGACTTTATTCTTCGGAGGAAGCGAATGGAACTTAGAGTAACCCCACACTTTGAGCGTCGACGTCTTTTCGGCGATCTCCCCACACTAACGTTTTTGGGTGTTGCCTCTACGCGGTGCCCGAAAAGCAAGACAAGCCGGCAAGACGACAACGCTCAAAGGACGCAAGTGTGGAGTCACACACACACAGGAGGAAATATTGGACCATTATATCGCATAATTATCTTGGTCACATAAGAAACTCACCCAGAATACCATAATATGTAAGTAAGTTTACCGGAAAATGAAAATTCGGCAAACGACATCGGACTGCCATCAAACCACCGATAATTTTTTTATTATATTTAGGCATGGTCCAAGGCTAGATTCAAAAAGCTGATGGCCAATCCTCATTAAAGATGAGAAGCCTTGAAAAAAAAGAAGCATTCACACCTTCCAACGTTAATTAACCTTGACAGTAGCTTGAACATGTTGCTAACTCTTTCTAAGTCAATTTTATGATTAGGGCAACTACATGCGCGACTTTTCTGAGAGCTTTCACCGTAATCATTTATGACAGGTAATTACTGTGTTGTACTTACCTAAGAAACATAATCCAAGTCCTAAGTGCAAAAATCTGGCATAGGTTGATGAATGCAGGTCTTTGTTATCATCAATAAGACGTTGAATAATGGCGCAGGTAACCTGTAATATCATAGTTATTATTATATGGAATATAAAAAGTAAAAATATATTCAATCAATCAGCTAAGGTACCATTAACATTACGAATTGACTTCAACACAGCACCAACATAATAACATATGATGATGATGAGGACAAAATATCCAGAGGCGTAGAGGGGCAATCTACGGCGGGGGCGATGCGTCCCGCAGTATGTAGATGTTCTTTTCTTTAGGGGCGTAGACGACGACTATTGGGTGACGTCACAGAGCATGGTCTCGCGCTCCCGAGCAAAGCTACACGATGATGACACGGTACTCACGTCGCCATTGCAGGAGCCGACGGCGATGAGGCCGCAGGAGATGGCGGCGAGCGCGCAGATCTCGGCGGGCGCCGCCGTGTCGCTCAGCACCGGCAGCAGGTGCGACAGCACGTCCTCGCGCTGCGTGCCCGCGTACGCGATCCCGAGACCTGCATGCACACAAAATAGTGCTCACACTCATACTCCTATATCAAACTTTAAAAAGCGTGAAATAAGTAAAATTATGTGTTTAAGTTACAAACGTCCCTAACTATCCATAAGGAAAAGAGTTGCACCGCATGAAATTTTGCACGGTAACATTAGATATCCTATTAATTTATTTAAAACTTAATTGCATATTTTTTTATTCCAAGAGGCAATCTCTACCAGTAAAATTCTTGCATTATGTACTATTATGTAATGCTACGTGAACATATTTTTGTTCCTATTTTAGGACTTCAATTAAATAATGTAAAGTATTTGCTAAAAACAATTTGGTTTATATAAAAGATACAGCATTAGGATTTAGAAGAGTGAAAAACCTTCAGAGTTTTGGTACTTATTATATCTGAATGTACAATTGTAGGTGGATCTAGTAACTCACCTAGCACACTCCCGATCCTGAGGTTGCTGCTGGAGTGCAGCACGTAGTCGGAGAGCAGCGCGAGCGCGGGGTCGCACTCGTTGCGCACGCCGCAGTTCACCAGCCCCAGCGCCAGCAGCGCGCCCGCCTTGATATGCTCGTCTGCCGTGTACAGGTACTTGTCGATCGGCGTCAACCCGCCGTCCACGTCCCACAGGTGGATCATGCCCAGCGACGCCGCGGCTGATAGCATACCTTAAGAAAAACAGTATTGATTAGTCAACTGATGACGTCATAAGATAATATTAAAAAAGAAAATTGTCTTCAATTTACAAAAATTACCATGATCTTTATTTTTGTACATCCATTTGTTGCCATCATCGGTTGTGACAAGTTTATCACGTCCAAATCCAGCATTGACAAAAGCATTAACAAAAGTAGCCGATAGATTCTGTCTAGCTGAGTCAACTGGATGTTCTGCCAAGAGTGAGGGACGAAGAGCTGATCCTGCAGACTCTAGCCAAGTCTTGTATACTTCTTCTGGTGTTTTGGGTTCCATTATATCAAGCTAAAATAAATAAAAATAATTATAATAATTGTTTAGTTATGATAACTACACATGAAAATGTTAAAAGGATGTTTACCTCTCGGGCTAAACTCAAGAAGTGGTCATTGATGTGTGCGTTCAGAAGAATGGTGCGAAGATCTTCATCCTCTAATTCCAAAGGCACATATTGGCGTGCCAGCATGTAGCACAGCTGTTTCTTTATCAACCTTTAAAATAAATATTAGTATGTATATAAATTATTGTTCGCATTATAAAGTCACATAATGATGGGTAATGGTATCTGCTAAGTAAAAACATAGCAGATATGATTTGTTTTTGGGACCTGTTGAAAGATTGTAATATTAACATCCATGACAGTTATTTAGGTACTTACGGATCATTGCACTGATTGAAGACCTCTTCACATTTGGCTTTGTCATGCAATTGCATGGCAACAAGCAGTGCTCTGGGATATTCCCCAAAACGAAGGTATGTGTCAAGCACACCCTGTAGGATTTGAGTAGATTCTGGCTCAACAACATAGCTAGCACAACTGTAATAGAAGAAAAATTGGTTTTAGTTACAGAGTAAAAGTAAACTGTTATTTTTGCATACCAGTTGAATTTAAACATTTTAATAAATAGGTAGAAATGGACCTGAAATTTATATTAACATTTAGAATAGTGATAATTTTTTTACATAAGGAGATTGAATTTAATGATAATAAATGAATCATTTATTTACCCAATAAGATAATGACAGACTCGAGGATAGTTGCTCTGGTCCATGTGCTGAGTGAGAAGGTCCAGCCTATCAATTTCCATAAGCAAATCGCAGGCCTGAATCTCAGCAGAGTGCTGCATGTCAAAAGCTATCACATCACGCACCAATGGTAGGAGAGTGTCCATATTCTCCACATTCCATTCTTCAGCTATTTCACCCTCTAGTTGTCTAAAACAATAATAATAAATGAAACCATATTTTATTTACATTGGAAAAATTATATTCTGGCATCCATCATTCAAAATATTTAATAATGGATGCTATGATTTTGTATATAATTATATTATTTGATTATGATTTCAATAAAGTAAAGTTTACCTGACATATTCGTGACCCCAATCACCAACATTTGACATTGTACCAAGAAGACAGTATTTGAGACACTCTCTTTTCTCTGCAGCATCCTAAGATAAAGATGTAAATTTTACACATATAGTTTGTAACATTTATTTACTTAATTGACTATATTTTGGAATTTTTATGAATAACTTTAGAAAAATTTAATAATTAGTCAAATATTACATACCACTGACCCGCTGACTCCCATCGCGAGGACTGAAACAACATCAGCGCAAAACTTCTTTGTTTTAGCATCCTTAATTTTTTCATAAACTTCTTTCAGTGCAGGATAATGTTCCCTTAGGAATTTCAAAGGCTTTGGTACAGATGTCATCGATGTTGTAGACGTTCTTATGAGATTGCTAAGCATCTGTAGCGCTGGGAAGTATAGGTCTACATCATTTCCCTGAAATGATATATAGGTTAGAAAAAAATTCAACATCATCTAAACAGCACAAAGTAAATATCACAATATTTACCACAAGCTTTTCCACTAGCATGTTAAGCTCTTCTTGGAGTCTCTTATCTTCTTCCGACTGGAAAAATAATACATAAAAACATTATTTATTGGCAAACAAATAGGTAATTTGGAACAGAGATCGGCCTAAAGAAAATTTTACCAAATCATCGCTCGGTGCAGTTGCAGGCTCTGTCTTTTCCTTTTTAGTATCTTCTGGCTTATTCTTGACCGTCATTTTTGATTAATTTCTGTACTTAATTCAATGATTTTAAATTCAAAGCAGGACAATTATCAAAAAATGCAATCAACTTCGTGAGTTTTCGATTTTGACAAGTCACTGCAAAGCTTGGGGATACAAGACCGAAAAATTTATTAACTGCTACTTTATCTACCATCACTTTAAAGTGTTTTTTGGTAGATATTGGATGAAAAACATGCGACTTTCGTGATTCGTTTTCAAGAAGGTTTTCAAGAATTCTTGACGCATTATACCTACCAAGTTCCGACTTTTGTCGGCCGCTCTAACGTCATAAATCTATCAATAAAAAAATCGTAAAATTCTTGAGGAACTATTATCGCAGTTCCAAATTATAACCAATGGGGTTACCATACTCTATGACCTAAGCGGCAGTGGCGCCATCAATAAAGATTACTTTCTTGATGTGTTGGTGGGGTGGAACCTTTGAGTAGACAGCCATATACTCAAAGGGTGGAACTCAAAGATTAAAATTTTTGTGGAACTCCGCTTTGAGTATATAGCCATAGTGGCTGTCTACTCAAAGGGAACTCCGTAATAGTTCCTCAAGAATGACTTTATTGACAGAGTATAAGTCCGCTTCTGCTGTTATCCCCTTAACAACTTCCGTTTCCTGTCTAAAGTTTAAAAAAAATCGGATACTGTGTACAATTTTTCATTTAAACCTGCTTTACGTAGGTAAAGCATAATTTAGGTTTTTAGTTGACGGAATCTTTTATTCTTATTAAGAATTTGGAAGTTCTTATTCTAATTAGAATAGTTAATGTTATTCCGAGGTAGATTGAAACCACAAAATTAAAGATGACAAAAATATTCAATCGCAACACTACTTGTTGGTTTAAAATAAATTTCAATTTGATATTACCCTCATACCTACTTTGATTTAAGCGCACGAATAAATCCATAATGTTTATTGTTGACCTTAAAAACGAATATTTCGACTTCCTTTTAAATTATCATCTTGTTTTGCAACGATTCCCCACGCAGTAGGTAGACGGGAGGGACGAATAACTCAACATTATTTAGCATAAAGATAAATCGCCAGCCCCATACTCAGTTTAAAGTTGATAGCGGCCCATTTTTATGTTAGTATCTTTGAAGCTCTGACTGCGCTCACGCTGGTCTTAAGTTACAAGTGCGTGCTCTGGGAGATAACGTAATAATAAGTGCTACTAACGGTTTTTTATATCTTCTTACTAAAATTCTCGAGTGAACATACGGTAGGTTAATGTTAAAATTAATGATTATGTGCTTAATTGTAAATAGCTAGCTCATATTATCTCCACCTCGATCACATAAACCTTATATACAGCGTGAACGCGTTAAAAGTGTCGCCGCCCAGTGCCCACCGAAAGCTCCATTCCCCTATTTGGCATTTTCAGGAAATTAAAACCAATTACTATGGATTAAGGTTGAAAATAAAATGTAGTGACGGCATTTTCGAAATTCAAAATATCTACCTAAGCTAGCCTGTACCTATACTTATGCTTATGTTAACTAATGTTAGCGCTGTTGGGATAACTTTTTTCAAACGATTTCAGTAAAGTATCTCCATAACCATTATAGAAGTTATGTGGGTGTTTCCTTCGTCTAAGTTTTGTTATTCTAAAATTCATGTATTTTTTTTTCCACCTACCTGCAGGCAACATGCAGCGAACTTTGCGATTAATATGTAAGGAGAAACTATTGTATTGCAAACGACATAATGTGACGATCGCAGGTGCCACTATTGATGATATGCCACATGCTAAAGGATTGCCGATCGTCGGCACTAAGTTCGATTTTTTTCTAAAAGGAGGTGGATCGATGTAAGAACAGCACTTTTTTATATAAGTACCTATAACTTACTTCCTACCTCATTCTCATTTTAATCTCCTTTATTTACAATCCATAGGATCTTTTACTTCTTCAAGTTTTTTTTAACAAAGGCTACCTACATAATAATAATTGCAGTGTGTTGATTTTCAATAAAATTTATAGGTTGCACAAATACATCGATCATCGACATAAGCAATTAGGACCAATATTCTACGAAATATTAGGGTCAAGTACGAAATTGGTATTTGTAAATGATCCCACTCTGATAAGGACTCTGTTCTTGAATCTGGAGGGGAAGTATCCAGCGCATATCTTACCAGATCCGTGGGTTTTATATGAGAAGTTGTATGGATTTAAAAGAGGCCTTTTCTTTATGGATGGCGAGGAGTGGCTGAATAATCGGAGAGTAATGAATAAACACCTTTTACGAGAAAATTCTGAAATATGGCTTGAAAAACCCATTAAGGCTACGATAGGAAATTTTGTTGATACATGGAGAAAGCAAGCAGGAAATGATAGCTTCTTTCCTAATTTAGAATCGGATTTATACCGACTTTCTACGGAAGGTGAGTTTTTATGTAAACAATATGTCTGCTATTAACTGCCATAAAAACAAAACAACTCTCAGTGTTATTCGGTCATCAGTATGGTATGCCAGGTAGGATATTTACTTTATTTTTAAACAGGTTGGCGAATTAATTGAATGTCAGATAGGGCAGGCCAGTGAATGACCAACCACGTCGGTCGACAGGTCCCACAGGGTAGTCCGGTTCTCATTAACTACAACTCACTCCAAAAATGAAGGGTACATACCTGCATACAAACTTAAATTTTGTTCGATATACATTTTCCCTCATTTCAGTTATAATCAACATTTTATGGGGTACAGAATCCATAGCACAAAATAAATATTATGAGGAAATTCTGGTTATGTTTTCGGAATCAGTTAAAAAAATATTCCAGACTACCACTAAATTGTATGGACTACCACTAGAATGGTATCAAAAGCTGAATCTGAAAGCATGGAGAGAATTTAAGGATTGTGTGGATTCGTCTATATTACTTGGTAAGTGTAGGTATAAAGTTATTTTGTTAGTTGGAAAGCATTTTTTCTTAAAAGCTAAGTACAGTCACACACAATCAGGTGACCACAACCTGTCAACATTCCTTGATTGATCAACCTAATGAGTATGACGGTAAGATGAGAGTCGATTGAAGAAACTTGACAGTTTTGTATATCTACTTTGAATTGAGGTTCTACTACCTATTACATAAAGGATACAATTTTTATCCAATTTCAGCTCGGAAAATTGTTGGCGAAATATTAAAAAATAAAGAGCGCAGTTGTGGTTTAATACAAAAGCTTGTACAAGATGATATAACCGATGAAATTATTACTAGAATTGCCGCGGATTTTGTTATTGCAGCCGGTGATACCGTAAGTATGAAGCATGAATAAAATGTGTACCTAAGTAAGTAATAGTCATAAATTTAACAAAAGCTATTATGGTCAATATATTGCCTTCTTTACAGACAGCTTATACGACAGCCTGGACATTACTTCTGCTCTCACAAAACCCTTCGGTAAAAGATGAATTAGTAAACGATCCATCAAAAGCAAAGCACATCATAAAAGAATCAATGCGGTTATATCCAGTGGCTCCTTTTTTAACAAGAATTTTACCAAAAGAAAGTGCATTTGGATCATATAAGTTAAAGAAAGGGGTGAGTAGATATTTTTTACGTATTAAAAGGAGTATACCGATTGGAACCATGTGTCACTTGAGGAACTATTACGGAGTTCTATAGGGCAATGGGGCTACCATACTTTATGACGTAAGCGTCAGTGGCGCTATCAATGAATTTAATGATTTACTTATAGCTCGCGCGATGTATTTGTTAATAATAATTATAGTAATGGTTATAGGCAGCCGCGGCGTTTGTACTGATATACTATGCCCTTTTAACTTATAGATACGGAAGACAAAGTTCCTTGGGTTTTTTACGTGATGTGGCAGACGAGCAAATGGATCACCTGATGTTAAGCGATTGCCGTCGCCCATAGACACCTGCAACACCAGTATAGTAACAAGTGTGCTGCCAACCTTTATCCCCCTTCCCCCCAATTGGGCCTCCGGTACCCTCACTCACTCGACAAAACACAGCGCAAGCGCCGCTTCACGCCGGTCTTCTGTGAGGCCATGGTATCATGGTATCCGGTCGAGCCGGCCCATTTACGCTGAAGCGTGCGTGGCCCACCCACGGTCAAACTATTAACGACTACCTACCTACCTACTTACTTACGATTTATTGTTACTATTTACGAAAGAAAGGAAGGTGAAAAAAGTTATACTAGTAATAAAATCTTCTAAAAAAGGAGGGTAATAGGGTTCAAGCGCGGAGTCTAATAATTTGATAGGATTATTCCTAAAAATTGTATATTAAATAATCCGTCCATTTTATAAGTCATCCTTTTCTAAAACGGAGCTAAATTAGTAGAATCCGAGGCTATAAAAAGTTTGACATTAGGTACGTCAGTAAATCGTCCGGTAAAATAAAAATGGTCCGATTGGATTTGAAGTTAACCTAAATATTTATTTACTAATTTTAACTATAAATAAATGCGAAATAAATTTACATCATGAATTCAATTAAATTAGCAAATGGACTTTTTAAAAACACCTATAAGTTAAACTTTCGAAATTACAGTGTTTTATGTAATAACAACACAGATATAAGACAATATGAAGTGGTTCCAGTGAACAGTAAACTTTTACGAATTAATCAAACTTTTCCGATTGTGTGTCAACATAGAAAATTCTCCGTAGAAGGATTCGTGAAGTGGCAACAAGAAACGTATGCTAGTATATCTAACAGTCAATTAGTCAACTTTATGCAGGATGGATTGTTGTCTTATCATGAAATAACTGGGCTGTCTTGGTGGTCTACTATAGTTACATCTACTATACTTATTCGTGCACTGACCACCTTGCCCCTCACCGTTTACCAAAACTACATTCTTGCAAAAGTTGAGAATATCAGTGTGGAATTCAAAGACATTGTAAATGAATTAAAAAAGGAAGCAGCTATGGCTAAAAAAGGCTTATAAATTGACAGATAAACAAACAATGGTTTTATACAAAAGATCTCTAAAGAAACAGTGGAGCAATCTCGTAGTTAGAGACAATTGCCACCCATTGAAAGCTACTATTGTAATTTGGGTTCAGATCCCAATTTGGGTGTGCATGTCATTTGCACTAAGGAATCTAGTCTACATGCAGCCTGGTGATGCTGCAGCCTTAGTCACAATAATGGAAATGTCAGCAGGAGGAATCGGGTGGATCCCTAATTTGACTGAGCCAGACCACTCATGGATATTACCTGTAGCCTTTGGGCTGACTAATTTATCAATAATTGAAATGCAGAAAATGTCAAAGTTGAGACAACCTTCAAAAATGTACAACATATTTACAAATGTATTCAGAGTATTTTCTATAGCTATGATACCTGTAGCAGCTAGTGTCCCATCCTGCTTATGTCTATATTGGTTGACTTCAAGTAGTGTTGGACTGGTACAAAATATGATTCTTATTTCACCAACAATAAGAAGAAAGTTGAGGATTCCAGAGGCACCCAGTGAACTTGATGATCCCTACAACCACATGAAGGATGAAATTAGACATAAAATCAACAGAATTTTGCCTAAGAAAAGTGAATAAAATATACACATATTTTGCAATACCTGTTTCATTTCACAGTATTGAAAGTTATTCTCTAATATGTTTTATATTTTAAGTATAAAATTCTATGTGTTTGTTCTCAGACACCAATAATTGCCTCAATTTATACTTCTGGCCGAGATGAACATAATTTCTCTCGCCCAAATGAGTTTTTACCATATCGCTGGGATAGGAATGATCCAAGGAAAAAAGAGTTGGCCAATCATGTACATACAGCTTCATTGCCTTTTGCTTTGGGTGCTAGATCTTGTATAGGAAAGAAGATTGCTGTTATACAGCTCACAGAAGTTATAAATCAGGTAAGTATTCATGTTATCAATTTATAAATAAATTAATAATCACTATAAGATGTGTTTGACTGAACTATAATAAAGAATTAATGTGAGACAATGCTGCAACAATTATAACCAGCCTAATTTTTACTGTTTCTTCTCTAATAGTTTTGTTCTACTGTGCTGATCACAACTACTTTTTAGGATATAAGAAAGTAGAAGTCTTTCTTATACATATGTATTGTGACAAGGTCCTAAAGTGTGTACATATTTTTGGAGTTGACTGTACCTAGCTAATTTTAAAATGTTCTTTTGTTACAGATTGTAAAGAATTTTGATATAACATGTGAAAATACCATGGAAGTAAATGCCATAACATCTCAGATACTCATCCCAGATCAAGATGTAAAATTGAAATTAACAATAAAGTAAAAAAAAAGAATGTAAATAGACACCAGTAAATATGATGAATTTAATGACTGTTATAATTTACATCAAATCAATTACATTTTATACAAAAAAGTTACACAACGAAGATAGAATTTTATTCTTTATCTCATTATTTGAACCTTCATAAACCATTTCTTGGGAATGTGCTCATAAAATAAATTAATGCTCTTATTTACAATAAAAAATAGGCAGTAAAGGCAGTAGCAGTTCATCCAAAGGCAAGATAAAGAAATGCATTTCAATACTTAAAACAGATGTGTAAGTTTCTTAAATCTATAGAAAAACATGTTATTAAAATTTCATAAACTGTAATCTACTTGAAATATTGTGTGAATAAAAGTTAAGTATATTTAGCATTATGTACATAATTATATTTATTACCTTTAACATAACAAGATTGTGATGGCAAAACAAACACTTAACTAGCAAACTCGGTGGGAATTTTCTAGGGATGGTCTCATTATTTAACTAATTGCCTTCTTATCATTGACTTGATATCGTCTAACCACTGATCCTTGTATTCTAAACTTAAAATAGTTTGAAATGAGCGCGTGCGTACTGACTCTGACATCTTTCCTGTTAGTAAATAAGCCACAGATTCAACACATAAAAATCCCATACCCTTACTCAAGGACCAAATGTAGATTTTGTCTGCAGTTTCTGGCGTCAATTGAAATTGTAAAATAGCACTACTTAGTAATTCTTTTAATTTGTCAAATAAATACCTATCAGCTAACAGAAGAACTTCTAGATTAGTTTCATAATTTTTAGCCATAGGAAAAATCTGCACATCACATTTGGGATTGTTTATTCCACAGTGTAAAAGTGTGAGTAGATATTCTAGGGCTGATTTTGATACATCTGTCAGTCGTACACACTTTTCAACAGACTCTTTGAAACATCCCATCAACATTGCACTGAAATATTCGGAATTCTGACACAGAAACACTTTGTTTGCTTTTACTGTAGATGAATCATCTAACTGAAAGGTGACTATTTCATCTGCAGAAAGATTATCTAATATGGGATCGTAACTAACGTAAACATGATCTTTAAATCTATTCTCTAAAGACTTTGGGTCCTTTATATGAACATTTGTAGCAAGCTTGACTAGAGCAGTAACACAATCTTGAATATCTTCTTTTGAGTCATCTATAATTGTGAAAAGGAAATTCAGTGCGCTGCAATCAATGAAGTATTTTTTCAATGGCTTCTCAGTTCTGAAAAAATAAGGAACAGATTATTTTGGGGTAAAGAAAGTATATAAATTGAATATTTAGTGAAAGTAGTACTAATACCTTACGATGTATGGTAAAGTTAAAGATAATGTCTGCTTCATAGTGGAATTGCCTTTTAACAGTTGGTAACTAATTTCACCTATGCCATAACTTGATTCTGCTAGTATTGTTAGTTGGGTCAATAATTTTGCGCTTAGTCGAACAATCTGAAAAGTAAACCACTTTTTATTATTACATATTCAACTATAATTCAATAAAAAGGTTCAAACATTTAGATTTCTATCCTATAATTACCAGATATCTGAACTCACCTGCTTACACTGTTGACATTTAGCAGGAGGATGTTTAGAGCTGACAGACATATTATGTAGCCTCAAAGCCAGCCTATGTCTTAAGATACTCATCAAACACAAAGCATTGCTGAAACAGAGACATAATAATTAAGGAAAAGAAAAAAAAACATTTTATTTCATATCCCGGCAAAAGTCGTAAGACGTAAGGAGTGGGAGTTTGTGTAGGTACTTAATTACTTGTTCACATTTTTAAATAGACTTCTGCACAGGCTCTACTCGTGAATGAATGAATGAATATACTTTTTATTGCACACAAAACGGAGGTATAAAACTTAAAAACTAGTTATTACAGAAGTAATGTACAGCAAAGGCGACCTTATCACTATAAGCGATCTCTTCCAGGCAACCTTAAAGGTTAAACCACTTGAACAAGCTAACACTACAACATTTACCTAAGGTTAGTAATCAAACCGAAGTCAACAAATACCTTAAAACTCTGGCCAATATGCGAGCCGCCCTGCCCAAAGGGCGCTTGCACCTCTCGACGTAGTCCAGCAGGGCGTTGAGGCACTCGCGGCCCGTGAGCAGCTCCAGCGTGTGGTTGGGCACGGGCTCGTCGCGCGCGCTGCCGGCCGCGCCGCACGCGCCGTGCGACACGCGGAACAGCAGCACGAGCACGCACGCTATGCGCGACGTTTTACTGTTGCTCTCTATTTTGGTGACATCTGATGATTACAAAATATTAGGCATGAACAAAAACTAGCTAGTTCCATAGTCATAATTATTGTCATAATATTATTTAGTGCATCATATCATAATATGTTAACAGGTTATGGGGGCTATCGCGTGTGAAAAATCCGCTAGATGGCGTGCTTGAGAACTGAGGTCCAACTTCGACGTCATTGGTTGTTTAATGACACATTGACATCTTACATCAAAAATAACCAATCACCGTGTAGATGGACCTCAGTTCTCAAGTACGCCATCTAGCGGATTTTTCACGCGCGACAGCGTCCATTAGTATAGCATCGAGATGAAAAAGGTACACGCTAATGGATAATCGATTAGAGGGCTAAATTTTGACTAGTTATTTTTTTTACGTGATAGATGGCACACGCACAGACGGATGGTAAGCGACATTACGTGACAATATTAATTAGGTATCTCTTTTAATAAAAATGCCTCAGTCTGTGACTGACTGATCTAGTGCTGAAACGACTGGAAAATATGGCTTTAAATAAAAACATACGAGAAACAATGTGGTGGCCTTCAAGTCAGATGGACGGTTTGTACCAGTTGGCTGGCAGGAGCTGGCTGGGAGAGGTCGAGCATCGATCGTGGCGAAAATTGAGAGTAGGTAACGATGTTTTGGACTGCGAAACGCTGACGATGACGTGCAGTGGCGTATATGGAATAACTTAGAGTATACCTTCTAAGGGAGTTTCTCCATCAACACTTTCGTCATCCTCCATAATGAGCTCGTCAAGATCATGCGCCACCTGCGCCGCGTCCAGCTCCGCCGTGGCGTTGGTGGCCACAGTCATCTCCACGGAGTCTCCTTCGGTATCACTGCACACTGGTGAGTAACGCCCCGATATTTCCGAATCTGAACTATCTGGAAATTAATACACATTTTTCTTATTTGATTCAAACAAACATGAGTTTTACAGCTGGATAGCAAAAAGGTAAACTATTATGTACCTTCATTTATTACGCTAAATGGCGATTTTGGACTAGCAGAACCACTTGGACTCCATTGGTAGTTATTCCAGAAAGGACTTGTGTCTCCACTGCTGACTCCTGATTCGGGACTCCAATCCCACCTTGTACGCTTACTCCCAGAGGCACCTGCATATTCTGGACTAAATCCAGATTGGTTTCCATCAGAGTAAGGTGATAGTGGTCCCTGTTCCGCTCTTCCTCTGTCAGGACTAAGTGGAGCTCGTGAACATGATGGCTGGGTATTTGAGGGCCATTCAGGGCTTTTCGGCTCCCAGTAGACGCCAGCTGACCAGTCTTTGCTGGCCATTTTTATCAATTGCGATTTCTGGAAAATTATACAAATACATTAATGACAAATAATAATCATGTTAAAAGAATTAATATGATACTTACTTTTTTTGTAAGTATAGGGCTTCTGGACCTAGCTCTTTTTAGGCACTTACGTCTAGGTAATGCACTTTCGTCTTCACTTGCGCTGTCGTCCGTAGCGTCACTATCTACAGCATCGACAAATCCAACAATCATATTGTCTCTTTCTATCACCACTTTTAACTCATCTTCGTTCTTGGACATCAGTTGATTTTTCCGTCGCGAAAATAAGTTTCCTTTCAGTTCCGCATTGACAACGGAAGTTGTGGTTGATGGTGGCGCTGAATCTGTTCTTGTTTCAATAATTGTTTTCTCTTTAACTTTAAGTGAATCAACCGCTTCCGTTAACATGTCCGTATGTTCCATATTACTGTGTTCAAAACCCATAGTTGTTAAATACTTTGTGAGTTCATCAGTTAATAGGCTTATGAGACCTTCATTAACAAGTATTTGGAATGCTGTAAAAGGAATTTAATCATGACATTTATTACTCCAGTCCAGAAGCAGGCTAATGATAATATATTACATATTAATTAGTTCACAAGCTTACCCGTGTCGTCGAACACATACTGAAGCAAAGCGTGCATAGCATGGGGGTTGACTCGAGCGGCGGCCACTAGAAGAGGAAGACCGCCGCAATGTCGCAACCTGGATCTATTCACTGACTCGCCACTGAGTTGCGCCAGAGCACGGGCTGCACCCTCAGGCCACCATGATACATCTGAAAGTGATATATGAGATTGCACATAATGATATATGATATTGTGTATTTTTTTTTATTAAATGTACATAAGTATTTATTTTTTGTGTTTTTCAGAAGTATTGTTTATTTTTTCAGAATTTAAAGCCTGTGTCTTTTATTAGATAGAGTAAGGATTAAGACACACTACACTTTAACTGCAACATCGAAATTGTGAATCACATTAATTTTGAAACTTTCCATAAATTCATATACACTTTGTACCTCAAAATCTTGAATAATAATACCTCTTTATCTTTCTAAACGGTGGACTAATATGTTTCACCATTTAAATATGTTTGAAAATTTTCATCTAATTTTATTCCATTACTTTAATATTTTATTTATATAAATCTTTATTGTTAAATTGCGATTTTGTCATCTAGTTCGCCAAATTACCTATTAAGGCATACAAAGTCAATGATAAGTTTTTGTAATACTATTTTTTGTATTCCATAGTATTCATTTCTATTTCATTTAATACATAGTTCATTAAATTAACGTTAGAATAATACTAGTTAAGTCAATTAATAATACTACATAATATTTAAAATATAAAAATATGGATATTACTAAGAATCTTACCAGAGTTCTTTTGTCAAGATACCAACAAGACACTCTACCAAACCAGCTGTGCCTAAGAGAGGTCTGCATGAGGAAAGGTAACAAAGGTTCATCAGACATTTTAGAGACAAGGACTCAAATGCCTTAGTTAATGCCACAAGACATTGGTAACCTCTTCCATCTCCTTGTATCTATAAACAAAACAAGAAAAACACATAATATTGTATGAGTAATTATTATAACTAGGGGAGAAGGATTATACAGTTTTATTTAATTAGGTGTAATAACATAAAAATATGGTACCTGTTCTGCACATTGAATTGATGAATGGGTGGTGAAATAGCCTAAACATTTAAGGATTCCTGTGATCAGTTCTTCTTGGCTTTTCCTCAGGCCTTCACCAACTTTTAATGCATTATTGGCAGATTTTATAATCCCTGCTAGTTCACATTCAGTTGTAATCAATATAGCAATACTTCTTACAGCATTCTGGGCAAGCATTTCTTCTCTTTTATCTGCTACCATCCATAATTGTCTAAAAATAATGAAATACATGATTGTTACCTTTTTTTCACTGATACTTCAACAAATACTAAACTAAAACAATAATATTTTAATTTAGAATAGTGTTACAAAAAAAACAGTACCTATGACAAATACCTCTAAACACAGTACAAGTTATGAATTTTCTAATATTCATAACTTGGACTGTGTTTTGCATAATAATATTATGCACTGTTCCTACCAGTATTTAAACTGGCATCTATAACTAGGCTTGGACTGAGATTAGATGTATAGTTGGTTGATAAAACTTATTTATTAAATTACTATTAACTTAAAAAAAATGTGTAACAGCAAATAAAAAACTCCATCCTCCATCCAGGCAGGTTCTGAAAGGACCATGTTTATAGAACCATACTTGTAAAAGATATTATGTATAAAAAGTTTACTTTTCCAATACTTATAATATAATATTCATTATTATAATATAACACATTACAAACGCTTTGAATTAAAAAAGGGTTCTTTCCTAAGGTATTTGATGGTATTAATTAAATAAAATTCTTACATAGGTATGTAATGTACAGGCGACTAAACTTAATCTTGACCCATCTTTCCTTTTCAGATCTTTACTTTCCCACTCCTAAATGTAATTGTTTTCTTTTCTTTTATATATGTGATTCAGGTTTGTCGACTGTACATATTTTTTAGGATTTAGTTACCTTATTGCTCTTACGGCCATACTAAGTGTGGCATATGATGTGTTTTTATCTCTGTTTTCAATAAGGTTAACAAGTGCGGCAACAGCTCCATGACTGTGTAAAGCCTCTGCATTGCTATTTCTCTGCGCCAAGTTTCCAATCACTCGGCAGGAGCGGCCCACTATGCTGTCGCGACAAACTGTCTTCAGTATGGAGACAAGTGGACCATAAGCATTTAATTTCCCAACCTTTAACATTTGAAACGTAAGATTAGAATGTAGACCAAAAACATTATTTGATACTCAATATTATTATAGTAAACAAGGAACAAATTCTCGTCAGCCAAAAGTTACATCGAAATAACCTTTATTATTTCAAGTTACAACTTACCGCTAAGCTACTTTCTTCTTCTAAACAGCAATTTCCAAGAATGCTCAAAGTAATATCTAGGATTCTTTCATTTGGTTTGCGTAAATGAGGCAGTAAATAATCCAAACCACCATTCTCCCGAAAGAGCTTTATTCCGTCATCATTAGTAGTGATTTTGCTTCTTATTTTAAGGAGAGTTTCCTGCACACGAGTTGAAGACGTAGATTTTAGCCCTTCTATAGTAGATTTAACATAGTTTTTGTCCATTTTGAGCACAAAAATAAAATCATAACAAAATCGAAGATCTTTTTTCGACTTTTTGACTGTTTTTGACAGGAAAGTTTGACAGCACAGACCAAGTTTTGGTCTGTGTTCGTGTTCTATCATCTATGGTTCCCAGTAGCTGTCACGTTTTTTTTTCACGATTTGCGATTGTAGCCTTGGGTAGCGATTATGTGCATGAATGCATGCAAGATCCATAGAGCAGTAGATTGCAGGTGTATACAATTTATTTTTCTACTGTAGGTAGTTTTTTTTACCTGTGGTAGGAAAATGAATTTGCGATGACAGGATTTGTGATACGTTTTTTACTCTGAAAAGTATTTTAGTTGTAAAATTATTACAGAACAAATAAATTCTAACATAAATTGGTCATGAAATCGTTTTGTGAGAGATGAGTGTCTTTGGAGATTTTCAGCGTGTGTGGGTGCAACGTTTTCCTGAAAGTGCTTTGCCAGCCGCTTGGGAGGAAGATGTCAGGGCCAATTTGGCTAAACACAAACAGAAAGTGGCTATACTTAGAGAAGAATTGGAGAAGGAAGAGTTCTACGTCGAATATTTAGAAACATTATTATCAGATGTGGAAAAACATAAGGCAGCTGCTCAAGGGAACAGAGGGGCTCCGCCCTCGGGAGCTGACGTGATCGAACCTGATGATAAGACGTCTGATAGCAAACAGGTGAGTTCTTAATAGTTTTGGCTGAGATCGACTCATGGGCTTAACTTTACTCTAATAAAAGAGTAAATGATAAGTTGGTGGTAGAATACAAAACCAAATATCTAATTAGCAATTTAACACAAATCTAAAATTGCCAATATTAATCATATTATATTTTAATCGTGCCTTATCAGTAGTATTAGTTACTATATTGATGCAAGATTACTACAATAGGTCAGGCACAATTTATAATGTGTATCTATTGTTTGGTAACAAAATATACACAAAGGATTATGCAATATTTATATCATGGTGTCAAAATCACTACAATGGAATAAGTGGATTGAGAAAATGCTAATGAGAACTGTATTCTTATTAAATTTTATATGTTGTATTTCTCTTAACAATCTGAAACTATTTTTATGAAATCAAGCAAAGTTTAAAAATACACAGGCTACTTAACTAATGAATGCATGAACCAACACAAGAAAGCTGGTATAGAAAATCCCAAAGTATAAGATAAATTGCTCAGTAAGGTTTAAATTAATTAGTAACAATAGTATAAATAGGTACCATATTTTTAATAAATTTAAGCTCATCAATTTATTTCTTTCATTTGTTTCTCTAGTAAGTAATTTGCCATTAAATCTCAAATTTTGCTACACTGAAATAAATACTATCCTAATTAAGCAGCAAAAGAAAATTAATCGACTGATGCTCAAGTATTACAACAGCAGGAACTGTTTTTTTTTTCATTCAGCAGATAATCATTACCATGAAATCCATATGTAACATAATAATTTATTCGTAACTGTGTATTGATCTGTGAAGCGTATGAAAGTAACAGTATTCATGCAATTTGTAATTAAAATGAGTTAGGTGTTATGCTGATAAAATAGGTATTCCAATTTCTGAATTACTTTTGAATAATTTGACTGTGTTTTAGGATGTAATAATTAATATAATTCATTTTCAAAGTAAGTTTTATTTAAAGAACTAGTCTTAACAGAAATTGCCCTTATTTATAAAAAACATATGAACTTAATGAGGACAATAAAAGTTTAATACCTATTAAAGCATGTTTAAAATGTTAATTAAACCACTTTCAGCCTTGGCTTATTATGATTCATCAAATGTAATGCAACAAATCATAACATTATTCTAGCATTTACTTTAGACTACCTATTTGAATATGATAGTATAGTTTAAATGGGAATTATTGCAGCATTATTTAATGAAGAATTTAAGCTGACAAGGTAAAGAAGGTAAAAAGGAATCTAAACTCATCTCAATATATTTTTTGTAGAATTTGGCTTTATTAAAAATCAAATGTGTTGAACCTTTATTAACAATAAAGTTATTACTATTTTGTATTAACTATATATATTTTTTTCAGTTTTTTGTATAATTTTTTTACATAGGCCTCTGAATTGAACATGTTTGTAACAAAATTAGGTGAAATAACATATTGTGTGGATATCTGTAATTAAATAACCAACCCTGATGTAATAGTATGTAGCATGTTAATTGGAGTTTGATTCAATTCACTTATCAATTAGTTCAAGTGTATAAGCTCATTAACATATAAACATGGTCAGTGTGTAAATGTGTATGTAATAAAGTGTGAACAGTTTCAATTCATTCATTGTACAGTGTGTCATTTTGTTAATTATAAACATGGGCACGTCACTAGTGTAATTAGTAAATATCCTGGTAATTGGATATTATTGTGCCTACCTACGTAACATTTTATTAGTGACACATACCTATTATCTTTCAAGGGTATTGGATTCTACCCTGTAAACTTAGGCTCATGCAAAATTTCAACTTTTACATTCATCCTAAAATATTTCTTTATTATGTTGAATTATGTTTTCAAACATTCAAAGATCAAATATTTCCTTTGACACACAGGGTTCCAATACTGACTCATTATCAAAAAAGAGTGAAGTAAGTATTGCTAGCAGTAATAAGAGCGATGACTCAACAACTGAGACAGCTGAGTGTGAAGATGTGCAGCTAAGAAACAAACCAGTACATCTGGCCGAGAGAAGTTCTGTGAATCAATGCATCAATGAGCTCTCTTCCAATCTAGCTGCAGAGGCAGCTCGTAGAAGATGTAACAGTGAAGTAGTCCAGAGATCAGAAAGTAATCGAGATATTAGTGGTAAAGTATTTGACTATTTTAAAAATAAATATGTAATTAATTATATTTGTTTTATAAAAAAAACTTTTTTTAAATTGTTACAGCTGTAGATAAAGCGAGTCCCACCCATGCCAAAAACCGTCCAGCATCACAAACTGGTGATTTTGTAACAGTCATCGAAGTAAATGGTCTGAAATTAGCAGAAAATGCAGCTAAAAAGGCTGAAGAGTCGTCACCGCAGTCGTCGGAGAGTAGCCCCGTCGATCCAACTGCTATTGCCAAGAAAAAAGTCCCACCTAAGTATGGAGGTTTTTGATATTAATTTTGTTCTTTCTATTCTATCTGATTGTGTTATTTTACTATTGGTACTACTCTTTTTTCGCAGACCTCCACCGAAAGTGTTCAGTAAAAGGGGCGCATCTCTGCCAGAATCTGGTTTCATCGAGGATAGTCCGCCTTCTTCACTCGGGAGAAGAATCCGAAATGCCGAATCCCGAGAGTCTATTCCCAGTCGGGCGTCTACTCCTTCCATCAGTGAGAGGGTGAGTTTAATACTAAATAAGGTTTTTTTAGTATTTGAGATTAGGAGATTGATTTAAACTGTCTGGAGTAATTTTAATACATTAACTGGATTAAATGCTACACTTTTTGAAGAAAAGTTCACTCTTGTCTAACCTAATTTGTTATTCACTGTTGCGTTGCGCGTTAGACAAATCAATTATGAATAATAAGGTAACATAGCTTGTATTCTAATGTTATGTTAATTGGTTTTTACACTATCACTTAAGGGAGTCACTATCCTTTTGTATGACTCTTAGGGTTTTCATTGCATGATGTATTATTCATTAGTCAAAGATTCATTTTCCTTTTGCTTAAATATTCTTATTCCACATAAAAAAATATTGATTTGTGATATAATCGCGATTACGATCACTCCTTCAACTTTACTTCTAATAGGTGTAGTTACTACATAACTCAAAATATAATGTCTTGTGTTATTCGGGTACCTATCCTCTTTCTGAGTAGTTTTACGACTAATAAAATATGAACGTAACTAAAGTGTTTTATTTCAACGAAACTTCTAAAAATGTTTAAAGGTGAAAAGCTACGAGTCCATCAACTCGCTCTCGTCGGAGCGCAAGCGCTCAGGCGGCGCTGCGACCCCCCGCTCGATTGACGAAGAGGTCACCTCCACGACGCCGGACTTGCCCGACGCGGACGCCGACAAGTCGGCCCCCATCTCGCTCGAGAGCATTCCTGCGGCGGTCCCGCTCACAGAAGACGAGCCCTACTACGATCAAGTGCCTGTTGATATCAACGATGGCGAATATGTTTATATACAAGCAGGTTGGTAATTTTTGGCTAAGTTACACAGTACATAAAGAATCTACTCCTATGCAAAGAACCACGCTTTTTACGATTTATTTATTAAATAGGACATTTAATTTTGAAAATATTGACCTCAGTCTACACAAAAACACTATCACTTCTAATTAAAAGCTGTTATAGTTTGTGACTGATTTAAAATGGATTTTTGTTATAATTTGTGAATCATGATATTGAATAATATTGACGAAAATAAATGATAGCACGACTGCCGCTTACGTCAAAGGGTTTGGTAACAACATTGGAATGGTATTTTTTTATCATAATAAATTCACACAACATCTCATACATTGACCTGACTCCATACTGAGTAGCTTAAGCACTTGTGTTGTGTTACACATATCAGACAACACAGGAAACAAAAAATACAATAAATATTATCTACACCCAGACGCTAAACAAACACAAGTCTTCATCACATAAATTGTCCAGGGTGGGGATCAAACCCACAACTTTTTTTGGCGCATGAGGTAGGGTCACTACCAAATGCGACTCGTGCGTTTGCGCGTTTTTTTTCCTCAAATATTGATTATCACGAGTTTATTACGACTGGCCGGATGGCGCATTTGGTAGTGACCCTGTCTCATACGCCAAAAAGGTCGTGGGTTCGACCCCCACCTTGAACAAACATCTGTGTGATGAACACTTGTGTTTGTTCAGTGTCTGTGTGTTATATGTATTTTAAGTATTATAGTTGTAATCCTCTGTAGTCTGATATCTGTAACACAAGTGCTTGAGCTACTTAGTACGGAGTTAGGTCAATGTATGAGATGTTGTGTGAATTCATTATAATACAAGAATACCATTCCAATGGTGTTACCAAACCCTTTGACGTAAGCGGCAGTCGCGCCATCATTTATTTTCATCAATCTTCCATTTATAAAATAACATTATTCACAATAGCAACGACAACATCTCAGTTGTGTGAATTTATTTATTTATTGACGCGTGGTACGTGTTGCTCGCTCAGGGGGTACAGCGTCGAGCGCGGAGGACGCGTCGAGCGCGAGCGGCTCGAGCACGCTGCCTTTAAGCGCGACGCCGTCCGCGCCCACCGCGCCGCGCGCGCCCGACTCCCCGCCCAGCGCCGCCGCGCCCAACTACGTCAATATACACTACTTTATACAGTTAGTAACATGAACAAACATAAAGTAAAATAAGTAATGTATCAGCCTATATAAGTATATGAATCTGTGAACATTTCTATTACAACATCTTCTATCAACTATTCTGAACAACATTAGTTCTACGACTTTTGAAAATTCTTCAAAAAACTATTCTACTCCTCGTACAAATGAATAAGTCACGTGACTATTATTTGTTTTTTTTATGTGGCAGATGGCGGATGGGCTGATGGTCACCTGATGGTAAGCGATGGCCGCCGCCCATAGACACCTGCAATACCAGTAGAATCACAAGTGCGCTGCCAAATTTTAACCCCTTTTCCCCCAATTGGGCCTCCGCCGTGCCCTCACTACTCGACGCGACTATGTGTGAAAATTAGATATTTTTTATGCGAATTTCCAAAAGTTATAAAACAAAAGTTGTTCAGAATGATTGGTTGAAGACGAGGTTGAAGGGATGTAAATGTTCACAGATACGCCGCCCTGTATACTATCCAACTGCAGGGCAAAGGCCTCCATCATAGAAATCAAGTCATCGCTACTGTTATGGGATTGGGCTTAATCACCACGTTTGCACAATGCGGATTGGTTAACACAAACTCGAGCTATGTTCGAATAATTCGAAACCTTACTCCCAGGAATCGAACCCAGGACCCCAAGATCATGGCGCGGTACTTAAACAATTAAATCAACGGGGCTTTAGCCTCAGCAACATAATGGCCGGGTTTTATAATAGATCCGTAGTTACCTAACTACCTACAGTTAACTGTTTAACCGATTAGTTAAACAATTTTAATTTTGAGTCAAAGTGATGACCTATTATATGAGTTAGTTTTTAAAATTAAGTTCAGTCGAACTACGGATCAAAACCCTGGCCCTTACGTGCCCTTACCGTGTTATAATTTTGACATGGCATGTCAAAACGACGATGTTACAAAATAAACGCTGTCGAAACACCTTACGCCGTTATGATTTTTATTGGTGTTTGTAGCCTAAAAGTCTAAGGAAACTTAGGATAAACAGTGGACATCTTACACTTTAACATCCATATATCTTATTTTGCTAAAGACCATATTATATTTATTGAATTGTATTGATATAGACAAGGGGGCGAAGGGAACGAGCCCAGTGAGGTGGGGTCGGAACTGGCGGACTCAAGCGACACGCCGCTATTGCTGCGCACCATATCATCTGACACCGAGGCCAGTGCCACGCCGCCTGCCCTGAGGAAACTGCAGCACCAGGTAAGTGTACATAGCTTACCTACCTACCTATCAGCCTTTATTCTTACCCACTGCAGGGTAAAGGCCTCCATCACAGAAATCAAGTCATCGCTACTATGATGGGATTAGGCTTAATCACCACGCTTGCCTAATGCGGATTGGTAATAACAAACCTGAGCTATGTTGGAAAAATTCGAAACATAATTTTGCTCGACCCGGGATCCGAACCCGGGACCCTGAGATCATGGCCCGGTACAAACCAATAGACCAACGGGGCGTACATAGCTTAGATGTGATGTGAATATTAATAAGGCTAAATATCTTACCATCTATATTGTTTGATGACCGGAATCGGCGATAAAGTTATATTTCGCCTGATTTATTTTTATTGCCACTGTGTGGTGAAAGGATCGGCCAACCTGCGTTACCCGTTAGACTGTCTTCGCAGGTTGTTGCGCCGGACGCAATAGGGAAGTAAATTCTACTCCACACCGGGAGGCTCCTATTTTGCAAACCCACCGCTGCTCAGATGCGGAGGGGAATGGGCGTCAGACTAACTAATCTACTACTCTAGCCGTCTGAACTTGTCGTAATCGACAATTTCCAGACTCCGGGCGGAATGAAGATTTCTTAACAAAAAATACTTAATTGGCCTGAGAATCGAACCCAAGATAATCGGTCAATCTTTGGGTTTGATTCTCAGGCGGAAGCGGCGCACTGGCGCCGCTTAAAAAGATGCCTTAACAGGTAAATAAAAATAAAGTTTGTAGTATTATTTATTTATGTAGAATCTTATTTATTAAGCTGATTTCATTATCCTCATTATTACCGCTACTAGGATTAGGTTGATTTGTGTCGTCTGTGATACGTTCTATAAGTATTTTGTTCCGTTGTGGCTGTATTTTAAAATTGAACTTGTCGGGCGAGTTGTCCTCACATTCTTGCGCACCAGTCATCAAGCTGTATTTACAGTGCTTAAGATTGCAGTTTCCGTCCTCACAACTTGTATAATAGCAAACCCCGTCAACGCATAAAGACTTCATGTTCAAATTACTGATAAGATTGTTGGTAAGTATTGTTGTGAAATGTTCCAACATGGCTTGAATGTGCTTTGTCATAGCTGCGTTCATTTCTTGTAAAAATGATAAATTGGTTTCTGGGTGCAATGTTGATGGAGCATCTGAAAATAAGATGATTAGATATTACGTTATAGGCTCAATAATTACTTTGTAAACCTAATCTGTATTAAGAGCAAATCGCTTATGTATTTTTTCAACAAATAAATAAACATTGTAATTCTCATACCTACATTGAACTGATATCTGATTTTATTAACCCTGGTACCAAAGTTTGAATCTTATATATTTCGAGTGAAATAAATTAATGGAAACAACATCCATAATATACACTGGCCCTGGTTAACTAACAACGAAGTTACCTTAAACACCCCAACTAAATGCTAACCCCATAATCTGTTTCATCAAAAAACATTTGTATTAGTGCGGGAATCGAACCCACTTGTGCTAGAACCATTTACCGGGTCTTTGCGTCATCGCGGAATCCCGCAGAACACACAACATGCTTAAGCCATATAAAGAATGAAAATACATAATCATGTACGAGTATATACGGCGAATGGTCAATCAGTTAGTTTAATAGTATGTTTAATAAAAGCCAGAGAGCCTTACGAAGCGAACGTTACGACCGAATCGGAGCTCCCCTCCCATTCACTGCGCGCACGCACACTTTTGTTTGAATGCGACATACTCTCATTGGTTACGGGTGGCTTCGTTATAAGCCACCAGATTGTCTTTCAATATATCATTTTTTATTTTACCATATAAAATTGACATAGGTATCTATGAATAATCCAATCGGTTTTTCGGTAAAGTAGAGTAAGTCAAGAATAAAGATTTTTGTCATTTGCAATTTATTAGAAACCTTCTGAGAAACTTTTATTACTAACCTTAATGTGACGACCGATAAGGGTCTAAGACTTTTCAAGCGTTGTGTTCACTGTTGACGACAATACGGCTTCGAGTTCTAAGGGCCGTTCCACTTCTTGTTCATTTGAGTCTTTAGCGACCATAGGAATTGAATCTAGTTCAGGAACTTTGGTCGGTAGGGCCTCCGGCGCTATTGTGTGAACTTCGATCTGCGGGACAGTTAGCTTTGAAGTTGTTGTCGACTGCGACGTTACTGGTTCATCGGGTACTATAACTGTACTGATTTCCCGACATTCGCCTGTTACCTTGGTGTCATAGATGTTGCAAGTCCTGTTCTTGCAACCGTCTTGGTCACAGTTCATGGTTGTACAGATTTGATCGTTACACCATACGGTCACATTGCGTTTCCCGATCTCTACATAATCGTAGGGTCCGTAGGTTGTAGATGCGATGAGTTGGTCGTGAACAGGTACAGGCTCATCCTCTTTTGAACCCCACCAAGAGAAAGGATATGTTACCCATCCCCACAGCGTAGAACCGATCCCGCGTCCCTGGGTTAATTGGCCTGAAAGCGTTGGTGTTAGTTTAACAATGATGACTCATGAGAACCCATATGTTATGTACAATTTTATAACATTTTTACGAAATGTGATCTAAATAAACAGGTTACTTACTGTCGGCAGCTGGTTTGCTTAAACTTTTATGCACTATACACACAATAACGAATAAATATAACCACTTCGTTCTGAACATGGTGGACGGTTCAGAGTTTAGATGGGAACAAATGTTTGAACAGTTCCCGCTTCCCTTTATATACGTACCTCGGAGAGATATGCGCCTATCTGTGTCGAGATAACATTTAACTGGGAATGTTTACCTAATGAGAAACAAACGACCATACCAGAGAGGCTTTTAATTTTTTCCGGAATCTTATATTATCTTAAAGTTAAACAAGATAGTTCAGCTTTTTCGTTTTCTAGCTTTGGAGTTATAAAATTTAATTGTACATTTTTTTACATCATACATACTTCTTTCCAATGGCCATTCTTATTAACCGTCATGGCTATAAGTTACCAAAAACTTAGTTGGGTACTTATGGCAATTCAGCCAGTTTTTCTTTTTAACTTCACAGAGCGTACAGTGATCCTTTATGTTTGGGCATGCCAAGAGCAAACACGCGTTAGCTTTACAATTGGTTAACACTTTTATCTTTGTCCCTGGTTGCGTTGTGTTCTTGTGTTGTTCTGAAGTCAAGTTGTTTACGAGGCCCTGTATAAATTCGGCGTTGCTGTCGTTGCCGTTGCCGTTGTTATTATTTGGAGTATCTCTGCGTGTTAAATTCTGATTTGGTGCTTCACGTAAAGCTGCAACGTGAATGCTTCTCATACGTATAATTTTTTTTAATGGAATGTGCTTTTGTTCAATTTCTCCGTTAGATTTAAAATCAATTATTTTTAGAGAAGGGCTGCTTAATTGTTTCCATGGAAAAATATATTCTGTCCCATTATTCTGTGATGTTAAAAATAGTAAATATTTGTAGTTAAAACTATTGAAACAATAAAAAATAATTGAATCGCTGGAATGTGTTAACAATTCAAATTACAAAATGATGGATAATAAATATTCATGTAAATAAGGGATTACTTACCTCTGGTATAAACCAGCTGAACAAAATGAGTAAGACACCAAGTCTGGCTGATGCATTTATGATTTTTATTAGTATAGGTACACGTATATTCATCTTGCTAACTGAGTGGGTACTACGTTTGTGACATTTCCCAACTGTATTACGGTTACTTATCAGAAGGTAAACATTATTGTTACATGCTTCTATTTCCCAAACAAGCTAATTTTTCTTAATGTTAGGACAATGTCCGGTTTTACTTAGAGTTTTGGCAGCACACTTAGTTTTTATAAAGGTTTTTTTTGATGTTATAAAACTGATGCACTTAGAACTTATGCAGAGAGTTACTTTACCATATAATTGTCCAAACATTTTGTCTTGCAGTATATCTACGATTTCGAAAGCCACATTTGAAGGCAAATCCAATATGGACTCCATTGAAGCTACACTATCTGAAATAAGGAACATATTGGATAAATTAGTTATGTTACTTGTTTTTTTATACCTATTTAAATTGTCTGATTTATTTTCTTCTCTGTGTACTTACCTGTTTTATTTGATCCAGAACAATGCCCTATGTGGTTAAATCTTTGCTCTGGCAGACAAGTTCTATGTATACAAGTCTTTTCTGCACATTTCATAGAATGGCAAATTTTCTGTGAGCAGAGCGTTAAAATACCATTTATATATTTACCCACAAATGATATAAAGGTTGGTGCTACAGTATCTATGTCAGTCCAGTTAACATGGCCAAATATAGCTTGTTCTAAAGCTACTGTACGATTTTGGCGTATTGTTTCTTTGCTTATATTCAGTTTAGCCTTTTTATTTTCCCTTTCAAGAATTATGTCTGTAATATTTTTTGCTTTTAAAAACGTCGCGTTCTGGGAGCTATTCGGCCAATATAAAAAGTCTGAATCTGAGAATAATATCTTTTCAGGTTTTTTGACATTGCTGATAACTTTTGTGTCTTTATGACAAGGTTTATCCTGTTTTAATATAATGTTACTTGTATTTTGAACTAGAGACGAATTATTTTTCATTACTGCGCTTAATTCTCGTTTTTTACGCACGTTGTTTAATGTTTTATGAACATCTTCTGTATCCTTATCATTGCTATGGGAAATGTTCACCATGAAAAAAATACTGTCTTCATATTGTGTCGTATTCTTAAGTAAAGGAATCTCCGTAGTGGTAGTTGTGTAATTACTAGTTTCTAGTAAGTTTTTCGTAGTATTTTCTGTCACGTTCATTCGGCGCGTTCCATTAGAAAATTCGGTTTTTTTATCACTAACACTCAGATTATGTATTTCGTTCAGGATTGGTTTAGTCGTTTGGGAAGGTGCAACGTTAACATTGTGGAATGATATGAGTTTCTTGCGATGCCTCTTGTTATTATTAGCACTTATTCTGGATTTCTTTTTTTTGTGGATAGTTATTTTTCGAAATGGTGAGGATTCATGTCTATTTATAATTTTAGGAGCCCTTTTATATCCGAACATATTTAAGGGTATTGGAAAGTTAAAAGACGTCGTAGGCAATCTTATGTTTGAAGTCAGTTCTTTAGACATATCTTCATACTCTAATGTGCTGTCGCGATTGTGTTGTTGATTGTTATAATTGCCAAGCGCTTCCAGATTCTTTGGTAATTGAATATCAACCTTTATTTTGACGTTAACCGTATTGGCAGTGTTACTCATATCGTCTATAAGGTGCTCAAATGGATTTTGGGTAAGCAATATGTTTCTATTATTATCCGGATATTGAGATTTAAGTTGATTATTATTATTTGGTGTCGTTGAAGACCTTATAAGACACTGTTTGCAGTTACATTTGCACGGTATTTGGTTAGACGGGCAAATACATGATGATTTTACCGGTTCGTCAACTGGTTTTCGTAATAAAGGTGGTAAAGTTAGTGGCTTTTTATCGATAGGCACTTTGTCAGCACTGGGGAGATCTTCAATAACTCTTTTCGGGTACATTGTATCTTGTACAATTGAGCTTTGACCATTGAAGTATTTTAGTGGTTGGGTTAAAGGAATGAATAAGTCTAACGGACTAGTGAATGTTGTTGGGGGAAGTTTGAATATGCTAGGATTGTAGTAGCTATTAGTATTATAATATTCATTGTACTTATCATATGTAGGTACGTGAGTTTTTACGAAGCTTTCGCGTCGTAGGAGCGGTACTTTGTTTTTGGTTTGATTTAACTTTTCAAAGTATATTCTTCTCTGGTCATGCGCCTTGTCCAGATAATGTTGGTATTCTGATAATAAATCCTCAACGTTTTCATCGCTTTCACTCTCACTGTTCGCGATCATGCTGAAAGGTGGGTTCTAGAAATAACAATAAATTACTTAAGTAAAGCAAATATATCTATACACTTTTTATGACGAAAACTGTTGTAAAATACATACCAAGTTTTTATTCAGTTCATTCATGATATCGACTACGTCGCTAAATATAACTGTATCATAGTATGGTGTTATTTCTATACGTCTTACTTCAGAACCTGCAATGTGAAAAGGTACACTTAGTTATTTATTTAATTACATTTAGAAATTTAAAAAAGAATATGTTTAACTTACTTTCGGATTCATTGCAACTGATGAATTTTAGAAGAGAAATTGTAATAAAAAATAACTTGAATCGCATGGTTCAAGTTTCCTGCACGGAAAAGTGTAAAGCTAGTCGTTGCCTTGCGATTAAGCCTAAGTTCTCAACGTTTACAGTTTTATATCGCGTGTTTGCATAAACACTAATATGTAACACCCATTGTGGCTGATTGTGTGGGATGTTGTATAACTTTTTGGGGGAAATGGAGATTATGTTTAGGTTTTCGTATAAATATTATACTCATATGACATTTTTACATACCAATTTTACGTAGGTATTGGGTCAATGTAAGATTTTGGCTGGCGAAAATTGGAACTCGTCCACCTATTATGTTGACTTTATGTTACTTAAGTATACGATTAGGCATAGTACAATACGTAATACTTGTTTTTGTTGTTAACAGGAGTCCAACAACAGCAACAATGCCGAAGCCGAGCGTCTTACTATGCACCGGTGCATAGTCACTAGTATTATTGAAAGCGAAACAGTTTACGTAGAATGTTTATATGTCATGGAAAAGGTATTATCATTAGCAATTGTTTTCATTAATTTAAAAATCGATTGTTTTTTTTCATGTTTTTTTCCTGCTTTCAGTATATGAACGCTATAAAAGCAACTCTATCTACTTCTCAACCTGTCATTACGGAAGAGGAGTTTAACACAATATTTTACAAGATATCTGAGCTGCATGAACTGCACAAAAACTTTTTAGAAGGACTGAAGTCAGCTGTTGCTAGTTACGAAGAGCCTCTATCGGTTGGCAGCCACTTCAAGAAGATGGTAGGTTAATGCTTTGCTACCTTCCAAATGTTCTCTTATGAAATAAAATGTAATGCTAATTCATGGTTCTTAGATTTGGCATTAACATGCTGATTACTATTGCAGGCTGAAAATATAAACATCTACGGCGCCTTCCTCCATAACTACGGTCGTGCGACCGACGCAGTGCGACGCCGCTGTTCTACGTCGCAGCGGTTCGCGGACCTTACAAGGCAGATCGCGTGCCGAGGGCAGCCCATGTCGCTCGACGACTTGCTGCATAAGCCAGTCGCGAGAGTGCAGAAGAATGCTCTTGTGCTGCACGTGAGTGTCCCATGGTATACAGCATAGGTGTCACCACTATCTCTTGCATTCGCGGACTACCCTCAGTAGGGCAATGGGAAAGTTCCCACCTGATTTAGAACCTTATTTGTCAAAACATAAGAGCGAAAACCAATGTCATTTTTCGTTGACTTATATCCTATTAAGTGTTAAAAGGATCGCGTAGGCAGACCATTTGTAACAGAAGCTGTTGGTGGTTGAAATTCGAATATCCAAGTTTCGAAAGTAAGATAGGTTACCGGGACATTACACATGTAGATATGATGCAGCGTCAATGGTGTTTGAAGATTGTTTTTTATTTTTCAAGTTCCTTTAACTTAGTACAAGATATAAAATATACATGGAACATGATGTTTTATTATGTTGGTAACTTTTGTTTCAGGATCTCATTAAATACACACCTGCAAGTCATCCAGACCATGCAATGTTAACGGATGCTTTAAACATGACTCAGCATTTCCTCGACGAGTTCAATATTATACAAACTAAATCTATGTTCCCAGTAAGTTAATATTGCCCATAACAATAACTATGAAACTATAAAAGTGGACATTGACTAATATTTTTTATTATTTTCAGAATGCTGACCGCGCGCAAAGGAGACTGGTTAAAAATTCCTTCATAGTAGAACTGTCTGATGGTCATAGAAAACTGAGGCATTTATTCCTATTCAATGATGTTATTGCTTGTGCCAAATACAAAGTGAGTACTATGAGTACAGAGCGACAAAGATTTAGCGCGTGGCTGACTGTTATTGGTTTATTATACTTGTTATGAATTAGGTAGATTAGATTATAGAAGATGCTAAAGTTTTGATTTACTCCATGCAATAAAAACTCCTTGTTGCACTAAGATTTTATATTGAACTAATGTGTTTTCAATGTAGGTATTGCAATTTCAATGAGATTAAGTGCACATTGTTTTATAAGAAAACGTTAATGCTTTATTTGGACTAAAATTATCACTATCATCGACGTACTGAAACATTTTCGTCAATATGATATATTGTATTATTACGTGTAAGTATGTTAAGTATTGAAATTTATAAGCCGCCATCGATCTTTCTGCCTCGCCTAATGGATGACTGGTAGAGAATGCTGTATATCATTAAGTCCGCCAATTGTACTTTTTTTTGTGGAATAAAATAAGTTAGGAACGCTAGAACTGAAAACCTGTAATTTAAATTTGTATCGTCAGTATCACGGTATGCTCTGCAAAATCCCGTCACATTGGATGGGAAACTTAGGAAAAGCAAATGACACAGGACTAAACAGTTTCATATTGTCTTTAGGCTTCCGGGCGCGACAAGTTCACATTCGAATTGAAGTGGTTCATCCCGCTGCCAGACATCGTGGTAGTGGAGGAGGACTCGGCCGGCGCGAACGCCAACGACGCGCGGGAGACGTCCCCCGCCAACATCGTCGCGCTCAAGTCGCAGGCCTCCACCGTGCGCGACCAGATACTGGCCGAGGAGAGAGCCGCTCATGACGACAAGGTATGATTAGAAGAGTAACGTTCGAACTGACGTGTTCTATTCCGTGGCCGAACGTCATGCTTGTAGAGAGGTTAGCCAGCGCGAACGCTAAAGACGCGCGGGAGACGTCCCCCGCCAACATCGTCGCGCTCAAGTCGCAGGCCTCCACCGTGCGCGACCAGATACTGGCCGAGGAGAGAGCCGCTCATGACGACAAGGTATGATTAGAAGAGTAACGTTCGAACTGACGTGTTCTATTCCGTGGCCGAACGTCATGCTTGTAGAGAGGTTAGCCAGCGCGAACGCTAAAGACGCGCGGGAGACGTCCCCCGCCAACATCGTCGCGCTCAAGTCGCAGGCCTCCACCGTGCGCGACCAGATACTGGCCGAGGAGAGAGCCGCTCATGACGACAAGGTATGATTAGAAGAATAACTTTCGAACTGACGAGTTCTATCCCGTGGTCGAACTACATGGTTATGTAGAGAGGTTAGCCAGCGCGAACGCTAAAGACGCGCGGGAGACGTCCCCCGCCCACATCGTCGCGCTCAAGTCGCAGGCGTCCACCGTGCGCGACCAGATACTGGCCGAGGAGAGAGCCGCTCATGACGACAAGGTATGATTAGAAGAATAACATTCAAAATGACCAGTTCTATCCAGTGACGGAACTACGTGGTTGTAGAGAGGTTAGCCAACGCGAACGCTAACGACGCGCGGGAGACGTCCCCCGCCAACATCGTCGCGCTCAAGTCGCAGGCCTCCACCGTGCGCGACCAGATACTGGCCGAGGAGAGAGCCGCTCATGACGACAAGGTATGATTAGAAAAATAACATTCGAATTGACGTTATTAAGAATAACATTCGAACTGACAAGTTCTATCCCGTGGTCGAACATCGTGGTTGTAGAGAGGTTAGCCAGCGCGAACGCTAAAGACGCGCGAGAGACCTCTCCCTCCAACATCGTCGTACTCAAGTCGCAGGCGTCCACCATCCGCGACCAGGAGATCTATTTTTGAATTGTCGTCCCACTAAAATATGTTTGACTCGCATGATTTTTGATATCCGCATTATTGAATCATTCTAAAACGAGCGTTTGCAACGAGTGGTGTAAACCATACATTATTTGCTATGAAATCAATAAAGAATTACAATTTATATTTTTTGAGTATGGCAGGTTATATTAATTGTATTTTTCAATGAGGGTTTCATAACATAACTTCATAATTTTGACATGATACGTCAGAATGTAACCAATCCACTCGTTGTTGGACCTGACGTCAACGTAACGCCATCTATCGGAATTTGCACTTGCAAAAACCCTCATTGGTGCTAACATCTACCCAATGTTTCTAATATACGTAACTGAGGCAATAAATGATTTGATTGATTGAATTTTAGAAAATCCGCATCGGCGGGCGCGGAGCAGCGGAGAAGCAGCGCAAGAAGCTGGTGGAACTGGAAGGGCAGCTGGTGCTCGCGTCGCCGAACCTCGTGTTCCGCGTGGGCGCGCGCGCCGCCGGCTCCGCGCAGCTGCAGCGCCAGCACGTGTTCTTCCTCAGCTCCGAGTACGAGCGCACGCAGTGGATAGACTCTATACATGCGCTGCAGGTGACATAATACTCACTTTATTATTGGACTAGTGGCCCGCCCTCACTTCGTTTGGAACATTCGTTTCAAAAAGCTGGTGGGACTGGAAGGGCAGCAGGTGCTCGCGTCGCCCAACCTCGCTGCTGCAGCGGCAGCACGTGTTCTTCCTCAGCTCCGAGTACGAGCGGACGCAGTGGATAGACTCTATACATGCGCTGCAGGTGACATAATGCTCACTTTATTATTGGACTAGTGGCCCGCCCTCACTTCGTTTGGAACATTCGTTTCAAAAAGCTGGTGGAACTAGAAGGGCAGCTGGTGCTCGCGTCGCCGAACCTCGTGTTCCGCGCAGCTGCAGCGGCAACACGTGTTCTTCCTCAGCTCCGAGTACGAGCGCACGCAGTGGATAGACTCTATACATGCGCTGCAGGTGACATAATGCTCACTTTATTATTGGACTAGTGGCCCGCCCTCACTTCGTTTGGAACATTCGTTTCAAAAAGAAACTGGTGGAACTGGAAGGGCAGCTGGTGCTCGCGTCGCCCAACCTCGTGTTCCGCGCAGCTGCAGCGCCAGCACGTGTTCTTCCTCAGCTCCGAGTACGAGCGCACGCAGTGGATAGACTCCATCCACGCGCTGCAGGTGACATAATGCTCACTTTATTATTTAACTAGTGGCCCGCCCCCACTTCGTTTCGGGACATTATAGTCGGGCCGTTGTATCATGCCCGATTTGACAATACCTTTTTTTTATTTTGCATTTATCCTTGTTATTCTTTTAAATAGAAAACTTCATTTCATAATGTCAAAGGCACCTAATTATCTAATTATTTGTATTTTATTACTTAAAATAATTTGAGAATAAAAAGAAAACGTAAAAATTCCACTCAGTATTACGCGTTTACAAAATTACGCCGTTTGACACGTTTTCAAAGTGATCATGATACAACGGCCCGACTATAGTTTCACTCTGTACCAATAGATGGGGCTGAGTGTCGATTGCATCACGCTAGTGTTTCGCTTTTTCGGTTTGTATAATATAAATTGTAAGGTGCCCATAGAATTTACCTCTTTACACCAAAGATTTAAAACATAGATATGCCCTCGCTATACTTTGACCGCGCCGATTTGAGTCGAACCTCAAATAACCTAGTGTAACTCAACTGGGATTAGCGCGTTATAGTTGCCGTTTGCACACGGTGACAGTTGGACGATACAGCTGCCTGGATTTTTGACAGGAAAAAGCACTCAAAATGCTTTCATGTGCCTTTTTATTGTGCAAGAAAAATACTACAAATTCAATTAAAGCGAATGGTGTAACATTTGACTCGTAAGTATTTATATTATATCAATTATTTAATTTATTTTATTTTGTTGATAAAACATCAAAGTCTGATCGGCCAGCGCGTGACAGAGAGAGTAGTATTGGCAATTAATGTGAGACAAAAAGAGACAACATCATTATTTCGGTGACCAATATACTTAGACCCGCTGTAGTACTCAGAACTCAGTTGATAACAGCTCATTTGTTAATGGTTTACAATAACCGAGAAAAGTACGGTAGCGTCAGCAGTTTCGATAGGCATTGTTTTAATAGCGGTCAGATATAAAATAGCAATTTTATTTCGACTAGAAATCAATAAACATGCGAATAATAATTACGTAGTAAAATTTTGCTGACCGTATTTTATCCTCATAGATAGTGACTTTCGATGACACGCACACGTCATGTCATCAAAATATTGCCTCGTTTTTAGGTGTCAGGGCATATCTATGATTTAAATCTTTGCTTTATACATATTATTATTGAACAAGATATTAAAATACATTAGAATGTAAGTGCGATTGAGAAAAATTAACGCACGCTGTCTCTTCCGCACGTTTTATTGCTCCGCCTGTCAAAAGTCTTACCATTTAGTATAGTGGAGATGGAGAGACAGGTCATATGCGATTATGCTTATTCATAATCATCGTGCAGTTTTCGAGCTGTTAATGCTATGCCTAAACAGGTAACATGATGTACTGTCACTTTTTATTCTCCACCTTCTATCACATTCCTGAAACGCAATAAACACTTGTGTTGATGATGTTGAATCTAAAATAGATATTTTCTTTTAGGCTTCGTCAGCTCCTCCGGCCGGCTCGAACACGGTGTCCATGCTGGAGCTGCAGGCGTGGGTGACGGCGTGCCGCAGCTACCTGCAGACCGACATGGGCTCGTACCTGCTGCGCAGCGGCCGCGACGACTCGCTGCTGCTCGGCGACCTGCAGCTGCACATCGGCGGCATGACCGCGCCGCTCGACACCGCCGCCGGTGAGTGACCGACCACTGTGATACAGGGTAAACCCTGCCTGCAGACCGACATGGGCTCGTACCTGCTGCGCAGCGGCCGCGACGACTCGCTGCTGCTCGGCGACCTGCAGCTGCACATCGGGGGCATGACCGCGCCGCTCGACACCGCCGCCGGTGAGTGACCGACCACTGTGATACAGGGTACACCCTGCCTGCAGACCGACATGGGCTCGTACCTGCTGCGCAGCGGCCGCGACGACTCGCTGCTGCTCGGCGACCTGCAGCTGCACATCGGGGGCATGACCGCGCCGCTCGACACCGCCGCCGGTGAGTGACCGACCACTGTGATACAGGGTACACCCTGCCTGCAGACCGACATGGGCTCGTACCTGCTGCGCAGCGGCCGCGACGACTCGCTGCTGCTCGGCGACCTGCAGCTGCACATCGGGGGCATGACCGCGCCGCTCGACACCGCCGCCGGTGAGTGACCGACCACTGTGATACAGGGTACACCCTGCCTGCAGACCGACATGGGCTCGTACCTGCTGCGCAGCGGCCGCGACGACTCGCTGCTGCTCGGCGACCTGCAGCTGCACATCGGGGGCATGACCGCGCCGCTCGACACCGCCGCCGGTGAGTGACCGACCACTGTGATACAGGGTACACCCTGCCTGCAGACCGACATGGGCTCGTACCTGCTGCGCAGCGGCCGCGACGACTCGCTGCTGCTCGGCGACCTGCAGCTGCACATCGGGGGCATGACCGCGCCGCTCGACACCGCCGCCGGTGAGTGACCGACCACTGTGATACAGGGTACACCCTGCCTACAGACCGACATGGGCTCGTACCTGCTGCGCAGCGGCCGCGACGACTCGCTGCTGCTCGGCGACCTGCAGCTGCACATCGGGGGCATGACCGCGCCGCTCGACACCGCCGCCGGTGAGTGACTGACCACTGTGATACAGGGTACACCCTGCCTGCAGACCGACATGGGCTCGTACCTGCTGCGCAGCGGCCCGCGACGACTCGCTGCTGCTCGGCGACCTGCAGCTGCACATCGGGGGCATGACCGCGCCGCTCGACACCGCCGCCGGTGAGTGACCGACCACTGTGATACAGGGTACACCCTGCCTGCAGACCGACATGGGCTCGTACCTGCTGCGCAGCGGCCGCGACGACTCGCTGCTGCTCGGCGACCTGCAGCTGCACATCGGGGGCATGACCGCGCCGCTCGACACCGCCGCCGGTGAGTGACTGACCACTGTGATACAGGGTACACCCTGCCTGCAGACCGACATGGGCTCGTACCTGCTCGTTGCCGCTGCTGCACATCGGGTCTAACTGCAGGGCAAAGGCCTCCATCATAGAAATCAAGTCATCGCTACTATGGTGGGATAAGGCTGATTTACGCCACGCCACGTTTGCCGGTGATTCATTTATGCGGATTGATGATCACAAACCCGCGCTACGTTTGAAAATACCACACATAATTTTTGCTTGACCCGAGAATCTAATTCATAATCGTAAATGATACAAAAATTTTAAGAAAGTCACCAATATACGAGTAGGAAGAAGAATAATTTATAACCTCTTCCTTATGATTTATTTTGTTGCCAGATTACTATGTTGTGGTAGAAGTGGACTCGTACGGGCATTACTTCCGCAAAGCGAAGTCCAAGCTGGTCTGCCGCAGCGCGCAGCCGCGGTGGAACGAGAGCTTCACGCTGGACCTGGAAGGCTCTCAGAACCTCCGTCTGCTGCTGTATGAGGACGCCGCGCGCCCCGTGCTGAGGGGCAAGTGTACGCTGAAGGTCAGTTAAGTTTGGTTGAGAATCTTCTAGATTTGGTTGAGAATCTTCTGTAAATCGAAGTCCGAGTTGAACTGCTACAGCTGCCATACGTTATGGAACGAGAACTTTTTTTATCTTGCAACAGATAGGCATTTGACCCCTATCACAACCTGATGTGAAGTGAAGCTTCACCCCCCTCCCCTAAAATGGTGGGTATGAAAGGGACAAAAAGCTATCTATGTTACTCTTTATCCTTTTAACTATCTCCACTTACAAAAATCACGTCAATTCGTCGCTCCGTTTTGCCGTGAAAGAAAGACAAACATACAGACAGACAGACACACTTTCCCATTTATAATATTAGTATGGATTTACATAGTAATTCGGGTGCGTATTGTTACAGCTGTCCCGCGATTGGGTGGCGGAGAGCGCGGCGGGCGGCGTGGCTCGCAGCGTGATGCTGGGCGGCGGCTCGCTGCCGCTGCGCCTGCGCCTGCTGCCGCCCGAGCGCTCCGCGCGCCGCGTGCCCGCCGCCAAGCCCGGCGCGCTCTTCGGCGCCAAGATCACGCACGTCGCCAAGTGAGTCACACACACACACACAGCGCAGCGTGATGCTGGCCTGCGCCTGCTGCCGCCCGAGCGCTCCGCGCGCCGCGTGCCCGCCGCCAAGCCCGGCGCGCTCTTCGGCGCCAAGATCACGCACGTCGCCAAGTGAGTCACACACACACACACAGCGCAGCGTGATGCTGGCCTGCGCCTGCTGCCGCCCGAGCGCTCCGCGCGCCGCGTGCCCGCCGCCAAGCCCGGCGCGCTCTTCGGCGCCAAGATCACGCACGTCGCCAAGTGAGTCACACACACACACACAGCGCAGCGTGATGCTGGCCTGCGCCTGCTGCCGCCCGAGCGCTCCGCGCGCCGCGTGCCCGCCGCCAAGCCCGGCGCGCTCTTCGGCGCCAAGATCACGCACGTCGCCAAGTGAGTCACACACACACACACAGCGCAGCGTGATGCTGGCCTGCGCCTGCTGCCGCCCGAGCGCTCCGCGCGCCGCGTGCCCGCCGCCAAGCCCGGCGCGCTCTTCGGCGCCAAGATCACGCACGTCGCCAAGTGAGTCACACCACACACACACAGCGCAGCGTGATGCTGGGCGGCGGCTATACGGTCCAATATAATGTAGTTTTTAAGATAATTCATAACTTGCTTTCTTACTAATGAGAGTTTTTGCAAATGGAAAATCCGATAGATGGCGTTACGTTGACGTCAGGTCCAACTTTGACGACATTGGTCGTTTTGTACGTAACTTCGTAATTATGACAAGATACGTCAAAATGGAACCAATCCACTCGTTGGACCTGACGTCCACGTAAATCCATCTATCGGATTTTGCATTCGCAAAAACCCTCATTATCTCATACCGTTATTGTATAGATCAAAGTATATTGAATGATACCGTTTGCCCGCAGGAGGGAGAAGCGCAACATTCCGTTCATAATAAGCGCGTGCGTGCGCGAGGTGGAGCGGCGCGGCATCCACGAGGTGGGCGTGTACCGCGTGTCCGGCAGCGCCTCCGACCTCAACCGCCTCAAGAAGAGCTTCGAGACCAGTCAGTACCAATAATAATGCCAATCATAATCAGCAACCCACACTCGTCCAATGCTGGACATAGGTCTCCCCTAATGCCTGCAATTTACATTACATTATAATTTATATTATACTAGCGGCCGCCCGCGACTTCGTCCGCGTGGAAAAGTACTTTTTACCCCCCTTTTAACCCCTTACAACCCCCCTTTTCGCAATAAAAAGTAGCCTATGTTCTTTCTCAGGGTCTAGATTATCTCATCATTTAAATCCGTTGAGTAGTTTTGGTGTGAAAGAGTAGCAGACAGACAGACAGAGTTACTTTCGCATTTATAATATTAGTATGGACTAGCGGCCGCCCGCGACTTCGTCCGCGTGGAAAAGTAACTTTTTACCCCCTTTTCAACCCCTTACAACCCCCTTTTCGCAATGAAAAGTAGCCTATGTTCTTTCTCAGCATCTAGATCATCTGTATACCAAATTTCATTTAAATCCGTTGAGTAGTTTTGGCGTGAAAGAGTAACAGACAGACAGAGTTACTTTCGCATTTATAATATTAGTATGGATTATGTATTATCTTATTAGCTTCATAACAGATCTGCATTGCCTTACCCCTTGTTAATTCGCTGTATTATTCCTCTACCCCAAGGTTGTCTGGAAGAGTTCGCTATTAGCGACAAGACCGCCGATATTGTATTTGTAAATTACCTTAAAAACTACATTGTTGATTACAGACGCATATGAAGCCGAACAGCTGCTGAAAGAAGTGGACATCCACTCTGTGACGGGCGTGCTGAAGCTGTACCTTCGCGAGCTGCCAGAAGCCCTCTTCACTGACGCCCTGTACCCAGAGTTGATTCGCGCTTGGGGTGCTACGCAGGTACACATTAGTTATGTTCCGGATATCCGGGAAAAGTAAGGTCCGAAGCCGTTACTTTTCTTGCGGATCTTTTACTTGATTAATCTTGAAAAAAATAATAGGAATAAAATATAATATTACCTATCATACCTTATTATGACTGGCTCATGGAGGGATGGAGTAGGCAAATGTGATTCGGATTGTACATCGTGCACTCTAGCGCCGTAATGCATTTTTTAACATACCTATTTATTTTGTAAAACTCTTAAAGTGCACTCGAGTAGTTTTTTTTTTAAATTTGACCTAAGTTTCCAGGGTTAATTGTTTGTTAATTGAGAGTTTAGTTTCCAGAGGTGAGTCATAAGTGCTAATCTTTAAACCCCTTTCTCCCCCTGATTGTTCCTCCGGTGCCGTCACTGTTTCGGTGCAATCCAACGCAGACGCAGTTTCAGGCCGGTTTTTTTGAAGCCATGGTAGCATTCGGCCGAGACTACCAACCAACTCATGCCTCAGCGCTCCCATGGGCAAAGCGTCTTGGTTACATTTATTTTATTATAGTGGCCCGCCCTCACTTTGCTTCGGGCCAGTAGTTACAAACTGAACTAATAGATGGCGCTGGGCGTCGATTAGATCACGCTTGTTTCGTGTTTTCGGTTCAACTATAAGCCTTGACGTTGTCTTTAGAAGTTATCTCTTTATTAATACTATAGTATAGATTATTGCTATTGTCTTCCCAGGGCGCCGGCGCGTCGGTGGACTCGGGCCCGGCGCACACGCGGCGCCACGCGCTGCTCAAGTGCTACGCGCAGCTGCCCGACCTCAACAAGAACTGCATCGACTTCCTTCTCAACCACTTCGTCAAGTTAGTATTGTATTTATCAAAATGACATTTGAAATTGACCTCTAGGAATGAAAAAAATTTGTTTCAAATTCCCAATAAGCGCGATAGCCGTTAAAAGTGGCGAGCATTTGGAGAGGCCTATGTCCAGCAGTGGACTGCAACAGGCTGATGATGATGCGATAGCCGGCTTTCGCTTGAGGGGGGGTAACATTATGTCGATGTCACGTTGTTGCGCCTAATCATAATTCATACTGATACACTATTTGCTCAACTTCACCTTCAAGTAGGGGGTATCACATTATGCAATTTTGTAATACCTCTGTTGTGATATGAATTTATCTATACAGAGTCCAATAAGCAAACATTACTTATTATTATTTGACGGACTTAATGTTGCAGTGGCTAAGGTGTTCGCCCGAAGCGCGAAAGGTCCCGAGTTCGATTCCCGGTTAAGTCAATTTAGGAAACTACATTTTCTAAGTTTTCTTGGGTCGGGGTGTTCTGGGGTCGACGCCCCCAGTTAATTATAGTCATCTGGTACTCATGGTACAGGGGTTGCCCTAGTTTGAGACCAGGTCGTTTGGTGTGATTGTCTGGCGCAATTATTTATTTTATTAATAAACTCCAGGGTGAACCAGCACGAGGGCGAGAACAAGATGTCCCTGCACAACCTGGCGACGGTGTTCGGGCCGACGCTGCTGCGGCCGGGGCGCGGCGGGCGGCGCGGCCAAGCTGCGCACGGACCTGCTGGCGGCCGGCACCGTCGACGCCATGGCGCAGGCCGGCATCCTCTACTGCCTGCTGCAGCAGCGCCAGCTGGCCGCGCAGCTGTCCTCGCACCACCGCCCGCACAACGCGCTGCTGGACTAGCCACCCTCGGTCCGCTGTCGCTCCACGTCTGCACGTCTGTTCCGCCCCTGTCCTGTCCCTGGTACGTGGGTCCATTGCGTTTCACGCTTCCGTTGTCGCTCGAATCGCGACGGCCTCGTCTGTTCTCCCTTTCGAACGATCTTAGGAAAATCTTTACGGTTCAAAAATATCCCCCGGTCGGTGAGTTAGTATTCAAAAATTTATATTTCGAGTAACGAAAGAAGTTTGAGAAACAAAATTCATCTCTAAACATTATTTAATTTTTTTCGATTCTTCCGAACACCTCTGTTTATATCTACGCGTCTGATTGATTTTCCGATGAAACAGGATGACTCCAATTTTTGCTACGTAACGTGTTTAAGTTTATATGATTTGGAACATTGACCGTTTGCAAGGTCTATAGTTCTATTTTGTATCTAAACGAGAAACACTATTTTAACTGCATTTAAAAACGGAAACTATTGTTTATATTATAATGTTGCATGTGGTAACTTTGCAGTGTCTGTGCGAGTGATCAAATATCCTACGAATCATATTAGCTGCCTATGTATTCCATTTAAGTAAAAGACAATTTTGTAAGAAGTAAAACAATTTTTTGAGATATCAGCATCTTTAAAGTGAATGACGAGTTGTTCACCTTGCTGTTAAAGTACATTTATACAAACTTTTTTACAACCTGATATTTGTGCCACATGACAAATTTATTATAACATATTACATATAACATACATTCCATAATTGTAAAATACAGACTGAGTTTAGGAGTATCAATTAGGAAATATATCATTTACACAAAATTAGCATGTATTAGCTGCTGCATCACAATACAGTACAGTACATGTACTTTAAGTTATGAAGACTATCACACTATTAATATACCTACTGTGACAAGTGACCCACTCTTATATTAAAATCAATAACTTTTTAGTGTGGAAATTGTCTAACCATTAGTAAATTGGTTGAAAGGAAATAGTATGGATGAGTATTAAGAAAAGGGACCGAAAATTAATAATCATAAAATTGTTAGAATAAAATGGAGCAGACTGATATTGATAAAAATGAGTATTAGTATTTATTTTCTAAATAAGCGAAATTCCAATTCGATCAAAGCGTAATGTTTATATGAGGAGATTATTTAATATGCTTTATTATTACACAATTATCTTTAACCTAGTTATATACACAAGTGATGTAAAATAAGTTTATTTTCCATGTCATGGCAGGCTTCGTCCACATCGTAGCATTTTAAATGCTAGTCGTGTGTTAAGGTTTTTGTGTTCTGTAGCACCGCATTATTATAAGTGTAGTGTGTTCCGCGTCGATGGTAGTCGAACTTCATCTAAGGATTCGCTAGGGTTAAATGTGTTTTTTTTCACAAGTAGTTGTAGGTTATGGTGTTACTAGTACTTAAATATGAAATTTACCAAAAAACACTTAGAACAAAGTTAATCTCATATATGGATTGTGTTGATTTTGTTGAGACATTAACATTTAATTTACATCATTTATTTTGTTGAATAATATATTCATAGCTTAGTTAATTGAACACCATACTTTTTTATATATTACAACTTGAAACGTAATCATTTCTCTTCACCAAAGACCACTTATATTTAATACCTGATTGCTATTCTGTATTTATAAAAATGTATTATTTCCCTACTGTATTATATTACTATCAATTTGCATATGGTTTAATTTATATAGTGATAGTTATGGAATATAGAATGCATGCTTTATTTCATGTTACTGATTTATTAATTATGTAAAAAAAGGCTACAATGATTGTATGTAATAATTTTTATAGTTACAAGTATACAGCTGATTTTAAACAGTAGAGAAAATGAGGATTTACTAAAACAATTAATGCAACTTGGACGGAAATCGAGTGGTGCGATTTTCATCTTCTGCCTTCTATACTATACTTGTATAAGACTCCCTTCCTTAAAATATTTTTGCTAACATATTGCATAGATTTATAGCTTTTGGGGCGCATCACAAATCACTTTAGATTTTGTAAGGGTAATAATTGCACTTTGCAAATATTTTGAGTCATTATTTTTAAATAAATTAGGAGTACCTTTATTCAGACTGAGAGTGTATACCTGTGCTTACTGCTGCCAAATTTACTATTGCCAATTATAATTCTTGAGACATCTAGTTTGTCTAGACTTAAGAGCCTGATATCCAAACGATTTGCTGCTAAAAGTTGAGGAGTATTTGGCAGCTTCCTGCTGCCTTACAAATACATAGGTGATAGTTTCAAATGTTACCTTGTAGTTTCTGCAATTGTTTCAGAGTAAGTTTATTTTTCTAATTTAATTCATTCTAAATATATTATTGTGCTGGTAATTATCTTGCTGTAATATAGAATAGATTTACCCATTTGGTTATTATACAAAATATTGTATTTAATTTTTGTATATAATTGACACTAAAATGTAGTTATGTAACTTTCGCAATAAAATGTATTTTTAATACACCTTTACTTGTCGTTTTCTTTAAAATCCCATACATTTAGATAAAAGATTTTTCCTATTAGAGAGTTACAGTAGGTACTCTTATTATGACTAATCACTACTTTAATAAAACACTGTTATTACAAAAGGAAATAAAAGGTAGGGGCCTAAGTGAAGTTGGAAATAATAATGGTGAAAAAATACAAATTACTTTGATTAATAGTAATAATTTTATTTCTACATGATTTGTACCCAATTGATTTGTGCTTATAATCATACATTGTCTAAATTATTTAAATAGCCAAACAGTAAGTTTTTAGATACATCTACTATACTAAAACTAGCACCACTTTCAGTATGATAAATGTAAATTGCATTAAAAAGAATAATTACAGCTGCTAAGAATTTCGAGATCCCAAATAAATAGTAAGCTAACACAAGCAATCCTATATAAATAACTCCTCTTAGGAAGATATCTTTTAAAATATGATTTTTTAGTTCATTTTTAATGCAATAACCACTCCACAACATATGATGTGGTTTGCATGCTGTGCAATTATAGGGTCCTTCACCAGTGCAGTTAGAGCAGGAATCATCACACATTCTGCATAGATAAGAGCCTTCTAGGTTGATGCAATACTGATTGGCTGCACATTTGAATTCCTCTAAGCATTCGTCAACATCCATGCATAGACCAGATACCATTTCCCAACCAGTTTTGCATTCTTTACAGGCTCGAGGTCCATCACCAATACATTCTAGACATGATTTATGGCAAGGGTCACATCCTAAACGCCCTTTGTAAAAATTACTGGCACATGATTGACAATGTTCTCCAGTGTAACCAGTGTCACATATACATGAACCATTCCCATTCCTAGTGCCGTCACCGGAGCAGTGGCCATGTCTCCCACAAATATTATTTTTTTCGTCAACTGGACAGGGATAACAGTTTTCTCCATAGTGTCCTTCTGGGCAGCAATATTTGAGGTTGTCAATACACAACCATGTAAAGAGATCTAAAGCTTGAGAATCTTCATGAAACCAAAATTGTTCAAGTAAAATTTCTGCTTCCTCCGCCAATGCATAACACTTGTCCTGTTGTTTCTTCACCTCAGAACATAGGCCCTCTTGTATCTCTACTAAACGGACCTCACTACGTGAATATGATTTCAATTTAGATTCTTCCCAGGCAGCATCTCCTCCTTCAAATTTGCCTCTGGAAGTTTTATCAAGCCAATGGTTGAAAGAACCTGTTAACGATTTGCATATTCGACAATCATTGATAACTGTTGATTTTCCGATGATAATATCACAAAGGAAAATTAAACAAACCAGTGTTTTAATTGAATACGGCTTAATCATAGTAACTACTTCCACTTAAGAAGTTCACAGAAAACCAATCACCAACCGAAAAGAAAATTTAAGTGGACAAAGCTACATCAGTATTAACTTTATAGTAAACGTGGAATATATTGTGCTACAAGATAAAGATGCGCGCCGTCAATGCAAGAGGTTATACATTTTCTTTTTGAGAAATTATTATTGATTCTTCGCTCTCTTCTCATCAACACAAGTGCGGCGTGACTTGTGTTGTCAGTGTCAGTTTGACAGTTTTACTTTTCTAAATGACAAATATTTAACTGCTTTGGCTAAATACTGATTGGCTTTGGGTTTATGTTGGCAACACAGTTAATTCGGTCAATTGTCTTTGGTTCTGCGATTCATTCACTCATCTTTCGCAGCTGTTTCCGTTCCGTTCATTCTTTTGTTAATTCATTCATTCTTCAATCACGTACCAAATTACGTAGTTCTTTCTTTTACATTTCTCTTCTTTTGATGAAATATTAATTGCGTTACTTACTAATAAAATAACATTGTAGTAATATGCGATTTCTATGAAACGGTTGATATCAGTTTTACTGGTTGAAATAAAAATATAACCTCGAGAAGTGACATGCGAGTTTCGTCGATGTGCATGGATTAGTTTACAACTTCAACAATGGCAGACAAAATAAGGTGAGCAGACAGCTGGTCATTATTTGAGCTTTATGTATCTAACGATAGGTACTTAAAAGTGAACCTGAATAACTATATTATAATAGCATTAATAAAATTGATGTGATGAAGTCTTAATTTCGACCTCGTGGATTGGTGATAGTAGCAGTCTTTAGAGCCAGTTACACTTTATTTAACATTAGGCATTTCATTTATATACGTATTGGTACAACCAAGTTTCTGCCCTTATATCTTAAGATTTCTGTGCATCCAGGGTGATTTTTTTATTTTTTTTCAGGATCAATACCAAATTTGATATGAAGGGCAACTATGAGCCATCAGATTCTGAAGATGAATATTCTCCTACTGAAAAGAAACTTCTTGACAAAGTCAGAAAACGTAAACGCCATGACACTGATAGTGAAGAGGAGATGTATGCCTTTTCTGAATCGGAAGATGACCTGGAGCAAAAAAAAGAAGATTTAGGAATTGCAGACAGCGATGTGGAAGGGTCAGGAACAATCAGATGATGATTTGCCAGATTCCAAGGCTTGGGGTAATAAAAAGCAGGCATATTATGCCACTGATTATGTTGATGAAGATTATGGTGGATTTGGTAACTGATGAAGAAGCTGCTCTTATGGAGGAAGAGGAAGCTAAAAACATTCAAAAACGCCTATTGGAACAACTTGGAGATGAAGATTTTTCACTAGATTTTTTCAATAAACAACTAAAAGATACTGAAGAAAAGGAAACTGTGATCAAAAGTGATTTGAGCCAGATGTCTAAAAGACAGAAACTGCAACTACTTGAAAAGGAAAGCCCAGAATTTTCTGGCTTAATTGAAGATTTTAAAACTAAATTAACAGTTGCTAAAGATGATTTACACCCTCTTTTGAAACTTATCAAAGATGGCAAAGTACCAACATGTCCTGCTTCAAAATTTGTAAAAACAAATTATGATCTTATATTGAATTATTGTACAAATATAAGTTTTTATTTATTGCTTAAAAGTCAAAGAATCAATATACAAAATCATCCTGTTATAAAGCGATTATATCAGTACAGACAGATGTTGAATAAAATGGAGCCAATTTTCCTGGAAGTCATCAAACCTCAAATAGATAAAATTTTATCTGCAGTACAAAACAACTTAGAGTTACATGTTACTGAATTAAAATCAGAAATTAAAGACAAATTGAAACGCAAGTCAGATAAAACAGCATCAGAATCATCAGCTAAGAAACTTAAACTGATAAGTGCCTTGGAGAAAGACGACGGGGAAGACACTGGCGTTTCAGATGATGAAGAAGAATATGAAGGAAATGACTACTTCAAAGCTCATAATGAAATAAGGGATGCAAGAAATAATGATGAATCTGAAGAAAGTGGATATTCTGACAATGATGCAAATTTACCCAATGAAATAGAAGATGACAATAGGCCGTCAACATCATCACAAGTTGTTGTTGAAGAAGTTGGTGACAAACGAGAGATTACTTATCAAATTGCCAAAAATAAAGGTTTGACACCACACAGGAAGAAGGAACAAAGGAATCCTAGAGTAAAACACAAGATGAAATTCAGGAAAGCCAAGATCAGGAGGAAGGGTGCTGTGCGGGAACCTAGAACTGAAATCACTAGGTATGGTGGAGAAGCATCAGGAATAAAGGCAAATGTGAAAAAGAGTATTAAAATTAAGTAACATCAATTAACAGAATATATTTATTACAAAATAATGTAACATTTTATTTCATAATAAACTAATCCTTCAGGACTGTTCAGTTTATTTTAATGTTGCCATCTGAAACAAAAAATAAAGATAAGATTTCATAAAATAAAAATCTTGTAGTTTTTTCCTCACAAAATATTGCATAACTTTTTTCTATTTATTTTTAAGACCATGAAGCCCTAGGGCGGTAGATTATACTAGTCTCATGCAAGACAGTGCGTGTGAAAGCGACTGGGATTCGGTCGCCCATTCATCTTGTAGGCCTTCGGGTCTCGGCAGACGGCGGACATCTTAGCGTTAAATCCAAAGCTTGTGCTTGGGAGTCCAGGGTCCGCTTTCTTACTACACTCCATTTCGCACGACCTGTCGCATTCCTTTTTGGGACTCTCGTCTTAGGCCGTGCACGCCTAAGGCACAGTAGCCCTTGTCCACTTGATGCTGGGGTCCGGCGGCGCTGATGATTTTCCCAGTACGTACCATGATTTTGATAGGCGTATTTACTTATACTGCGAGTGACAAACCCGTAGGGGGAGCGTGCGCCAGGGCTTCGTCCGTCTGACAGCAAGATACACGAGCTGGCAGGTATAGGTGACTTGGACCACTAATAATGGACAACAGCGGTATTTCCGAACTGGCTCGACCATTCAAATTTTTAAAACGAGCCAATACCTTCCTAAAAAGCCAGCAACGCATTCACACTCCTTCTTGTAGCTGATGTCCATGGGCAGAGTGATCACTTACCATCAGGTGACCCGCTTGCTTGTTTGCCTTACTGTATCATAAAAAAAGTGACGGAATCGACGGCATTGCGTGCCCCCGGAACTAATCAATTTCAGTAATTCAAGTTCACAGTTGTGTCCTAATCAAACTGGGGCCACTTAAAAGTGGTATGGAATGGAACCCACAACCTGTTTAGAAATAAGTGCCCTTAATCATCCTACATCAGACAGGCATTATTAAATTTATTCAGTGTGCATGCATGCCTTTAATTCACATCACTTACAATTTTCAATACTTTATCCTTGCCCCCTGATGCAACATATGCCCCATCGGGTGACCAGTCTACTGCATATACTTCATCTGCATGTCCTGGTAAATCCAATTCAATTTTTTTCGTCTTCATACTCCATACTGCAAAAGCAACAATTACTGAATGTCAAAATCCGTGACTGGGTAGACAAAGGTGGGAAATAAAGTGTCAATTAGGTGAGAGCAAACAATTAAGGAATACAAGAAGCAGCTAGGACGAAGAGGTAGCTATTAATCAAAAGATCACTGAAACATTAAGGCCATCAAAGCTTCTTGAGCAAGTTAAATGTGTAACTGAAACTGAAAATACCTTTTAGAGTTGAATCAGCACTTGAACTTAACAAGAGCCTAGAGTCTGCAGACCAGGCAACAGTGTATACAGCTTGAACATGTCCCCTCAATGTAGTAATAAATTTTCCTGTTGCAGCTTCCCACAGCTTCACAGATTTATCAAATGATGCTGATGCTATTACCCTGTATGAATAATGTTACATAAATAAAAAAGTATACACACTGAGATAAAACACAATCAGATCATTTGTTTGGAAGCTATCATAATTCCAAAGTCAGACATATCAAACTTATAATCAGAACAAAGTGTTGTTTAGTACCTAGTATCTGGAGAAAATTTAACATCATTCACAAGTTGTTGATGACCAGTCATCCTTGCTAGTGGTCTCTTTTCTTTCTCAGGTAGCCATAAGAATAAAGTGAAGTCATCTGAACCTGAGACCAATCGTTCTGCTCCTTGTGGGCACACAGCTTCATATCTTTCTAGAGCCCGTTGCTTTAAAATTTTCTCTAAAAATAAATTCATAGGTTCTTTAAAATATGCAGATTATAGCATGAAGACTAGTAAATAAACTGAGATAACATTACATTTATCTTATTATATCTTCTACAATATTGGGCAAGAAAACACTTATAAGTACTTTATACATACTATCGTCAATAAATCCATGTTGATCTGTGACAGGATGGAATGGGCCAGTTCTGAGTACATAGTCTGTACTCAAGGCTAGTGAATTGACCCAATGACCATGACCTTCCAATGTTCTGCAAAGTACTCCATCATCAGCTCTCCATACCTTAAACACAATAATAATAATTTGTAAAGACTAATTATTTAAAAGTTATGTGTACTCATTATTAAAGTTAAGGGAGAACCATTTATAACATACTATGCCAGGATAATGCAATGTGTTGATTGATTGAAATTAAAATTGTTGTCTAAGTGGCCATAAAATGGACGTAGATTAGTAAAAACGTTCCAACCCACAACATGTCCAAAATTGAGTTAAGTACACCATTATGATCAGCGAACATAGTACTACCATCTAGCGAAATGACTCTGTTCTAGCTTGTTTGTGTACACAGATACAGCTATGGTGGTCCAACCCACACATATGACAGGTGTCATTTTGAAAAAACTCAGTATTGTTCCAACCAGTTTGAAACATTTTTGTCCTTTAGTTTTTATAAGACATGCGTTTATTTCAATTTTAGCTAAAATGAAATAAGCCATTTGAAACGTTTTTGATAATAATAAAATGTTGATATCTTTTAGTTTACCTTACCACGAAAATGATTTAAGCGGCCTGGAACGTTTTTTGAAAAATTCAAAGGGAATATTTATTGTTTAAATCTAAATCATAAAAACGATCTAAACATCCTGGAGCGTTTTAAAGAATTTAATAAGAATGTTTAAGCTATTTTATAAGAATGATCTAAGAAAGCAGCCGTTATTTTTTAAATAATATTCCTTTCCGTCACCCTGCTCTGTACCCTCATGGGGACAAAACGGAATAAAAAGTTTCATCTGTCCCCCCTTTAGCGACAAGGAGACGGTTGAAATTTATTTGATTGCTTGACAGTTCCATCTGTCTCCGTATTTCTAATAAGGGGACAGATGGAACTTTTTATTTCTTGTTTGTCCCCAATAAAATTTAATGTATAGATATAATACCATATTATTATATATTTATGTACGAGTAGCATACACAACATAGCATTAAATAAAAGACAATGGTTTGGTTATTTAATCAAGTGTATGTATTTGAGCAAATAAATAAAAAAAATCTTAATTCACTAATAATATAATATAATGAATGTTTCTTTGACTTTCTCACCTTTCATACACATAAAATGAATAGTAGATATTGTACATACAATCAGTTTTCTAATATTGATCAGTCTTCAAACAACATAATTACATTATAACGATTACTTACTTTACTAATTATCATAATCATCATTTAAGCCAATAGACGTCCACTGCTAGACATAGTTCTCCACACAGACCGGTTCTGTGCCACTCGCAACTAAGGGACTCCCGCGACCTTCACTAGATCGTTGGTCCACCTGGAGGGAGGCCTGCCACGGCTGCGGCCTCCTGCGCGCGGCCTCCAATCAAAGATCTTTCCACCCCAACGGCCGTCTTTTCTCCTCGCAATGTACCCTGCCCATTGCCACTTGAACCACGCAATTTTTTGGACTATGTCTGCGATCTTAGGTCATCTGCGGATCTCACAAAGATTTGAATCTTTGGGATCTCATCATTTCTGACACGATCACGCAAGGAGATTCCGCGCATAGCCTTCTGAGTGACTTTGAGCCATCTGAAGCGGCTCATTGTAAGCGGCCACGTTTCGGTTCCGTATGTCATCACTGGCAATTTGATACACACGCATTAAAGACTTCGACTTTCGACAGTGTCTGAAACATTATGGTAAATGGCCGAAATATGCTGTAGTAGCTTCCCAAACGCTGCCAACGCTCCCAGCCGAGCTGCTTCGCCGATCGATCTCTTTTTCGAAGTTTGACTTACCAAGTTGCATTTTTTGTCCGACTTAAATATATTCGTCTAAATTCCAGTGTAGAGCTAACAACTTTTACAGGAGTGGGTATGACATGAGAGTTCAAGATAACGTTCTTCTTGTCCATGTTCATTTTGAGACCCACTTGTTGAGAGATTCGACTGCGGTCGTCGAGCATTGTGCTTAGGTCTTCCAAGGTCTCAGCCATGACTACGATATCATCGACAAATCGAAGGTGCGTCATGTACTCGCCATTTATATTGATGCCAAGTCCATTCTATTCCAGAAGTTTAAAAACGTCCTCCAACAAAGTTGTGAACAGTTTCGGGGATATAACGTCACTCTGTCTCACACCTCCCTGGAGTGGTATGGGCTTAGACTTCTGGTCCTGAAGACGAACTGACATGGAGGCATTTGCGTTTGCGGACTGAAACACTTGTATGTACCGGTAGTCTATTCGGCACCTTTGGAGAGCTAAGCATAATGGTAGATATACTCTTCGGTCTTCTGTACAAGTTGAATGTGGTGTATGGCGCTAAAGCCTTTCCAGAATCCGGCTTGTCCCGGAGGCTTGAAGTCATCAAACTTACGTGCGGGCTTCCGATCCCTCAAGAATTGCGTGGCTCAAGTGGTAATGGGCAAGGTAAATTGCGAGGAGAATAGACGGCCGTTGGGGTGGAAAGGTCTTTGATTGGAGGCCGCGTGCAGGCGGTCGCAACCGTGGCAGGCCTCCCTCCAGGTGGACCGACGATCTAGGGAAGATCGCGGTAGTCCCTTAGATGTGGGTGACACCTGTTCCACCCACATCCAAGGGACTCCAGAAGGAACGATCTATGTGGAGAATGTTGGGGGAGGCCTGTGTCTACCAGATTGGCTGAAATTATGATTATGATGATTGGTAAAGTAGCTAATTGTTGTATGTAATTATGTTGTATTAAGACTGATTATCAATATTGGAAGACTGATTGCCATTATCTACCTACTGTGATTTATTTTACAAGTATGTGTGTGGTGTGACCGATGATAAAAACAAAGAAGAGAATTAAGAAATTTTGTTTTTTTTGTTCAAAAACACTTGGTTATATACCCAAAGCACTATCTTTTACTTAATGTAATGTTGTATAAACTACATAATACATATAGTATTATTTGTATACATAAAAAGTTGTGGGGGACACCAAGAAATAAAAAGTTCCATCTGTCCCTGTATCTCTAATAAGGGGACAAATTAAACTTTTTATTCCGTTCTGTCCCCATGAGGGGACAGTGCAGGGAGACGGAAAGGAATAATCCCGGCTCCTGACTTCGATATCGAAACTACAGAATAACTTTACATTTTTAATATTCAAATTTGATTAAATACTGTCTGTATAATATGTTTTTTTATTAAATCTCTTTATTTTGTTATTTTGAAACGTTTTTGCTAAATATGTAACGAAACGACTTCCAAGGAAATCACGATTAATTAAAAACGTTCCAAGTCTAAAATCACGTTTTTTTTTAATTAAAAAATAAAAATTGAATGTTTTATTAATGTACAAAAAAAGGTATTAATATATTTTGGATCATCAATGACCCAACTTAAAATATTTCGCTACCACAGAAGACTACTCAATTTAACTTTAAAACGTTATTACTCAAAACAAGCATTTTGTGGGTTGGAACGTTTTTATTAATCTACGTCCAAATTTAGGTACAGTTGAGTTCAAAAATATGTATAAACTTTAGGACCTTGTCACAGTTCATATGTATAAGAAAACAACTTCCACTTTCTTATAAATATGTATTGTGACAAGGTCCTAAGGTGTATACATATTTTTAAACTTGACTGTACATAGTTTACATTCATACCTTAATAGTTCTGTCTTGAGAAGAAGTGTAAATAAGGCCAGTTCCTCCCCATTTCACTGAAGTCACTGCTTTAGAGTGTCCTGTCAGGCTTAAAAGGGTAAAGCATGTAATTGTGTCCCAAATTCTGACATCACCATCCTTTGAAGAGCTAGCTAATCTTCTACATTCTGGATTTCTGTACAACAGAAAGTAAAATTAAATATTTTTGACATTGTAAACAACAATTGAATTTCATGCATATTCACATTCTCCAATTTTTAATACTAAATAATTAAAAAGCTATTTGTTTTGGAATAAAAGCTATCTTATGATGAAGTCTTACATGTGGTAAGGTTCCCAAGCTAATGCTGTAATCCACTGTTTGTGACCTGTCATAGTTTTCCCAATTTGATTTCCAGTATTGGGATCCCATATCATCAATCTACCTTGTTTGCAAGCTGAGGCCAACTTAGACCCATCAGGGGACCAGCTGATACACAAAACCCAATTTGAGTGCCCTAAAAATTACAATATACAATATGAAGACTCCCTAAAACTTGAATCATGGTCAAAGCATACTCCGGTTCCAATAGAGAGCTCTAGACACCACCGAGAATTACATGCAAAGGGAAGAAGACCAAATTATTATTTTTTTCATTTAAGAGTGGAGTAACTTCTATTCTACATATTACAACATATGTATACAAAAATTTAAGAAAAAAAATAAATGTAAGGAATTGAAAGTTTTGGCTGAGCATAGAAGAACAAAAGTTTACAGTACCTATGGAAGTTTTTAAAATGTAAAACAAATGTACCTTTACATACATGATGAGGAGTTTGAGTGCGTAAATCCCAAAACCTAACAGTAGTGTCACCTGAGCCACTGGCCAACTGTTTCCCAGATGGACTGAAGCTGGTTGATATGACAGCTTCAGCATGTCCAGGTATTGAGCTGAAAGATAAAGTAAATAAATAATACCTGCTTGTAATAAAGTCATTATGAGGTATGTTGTCTGTTCTAAATTGCAGTAAATACATTATCAGTGCATAAAGTAAATCTGTTGTACCTGGTACATCTTGTTACTGGTCGAACTCTGAATACCGCTTGCTGTTGATATATTATTTCTACGACTTCCTCAGTATTCAAATTTTTTATATCCAAAGCATCTTGAAGGGTGGTGGTTATTTCTTTATCTTTGACGAAAAATAGAAATGGTTTGTCCTCCTATAAAGGTTAATAAATAATGTTAGATTATTTATTTATTTAAACTTCATTGCACAAACATTTGTTACAATAGGCGAACTTAATACCCAGGGGCATTATTTTATAATATGTATATTGCGTTATAAAATAAATAAGCCTTTAATTACGTAAATTTTATACATACTTCTTCGAGTAGAGCATTACAGATCAATTGAAGTTGATCTTTATTTATATTCAGAGGCAAGTCCAGAGTACTACCAACTTCTTCGCCGGTATCAGACTTAAACTTAGCTTGTATACAACTTGGTAAATCGACTTCCATTTTGAGATTTATGAATATCTAGGTTATTTCATAAATTTTATAAAGGAAAATACGCGTGCATGCATGCCGTCTTATTTACAGTTGAAATGTCAATGTCAAAACCACTATTTTAACGTATGGATTTCAATAGCACAGATTACGAAAACCGGTATGAAAAACCGATAACGGGATAACAAAAAAATTCAGTCTGCAGTTAAGACATAGCATTAACATATTTGGTTGACATTTGTATAAGTGCCTGGCAACATTTATTCAATGTCCGACTTCGGCATTTCACATACGTGTTATGTTTATTTTATTTAGATCATACTAATATTTACTGAATTGCTGGGTTAAAATGAAGTTTCTTTATTTATTATTTACACTGTGGACTATAGCGAGATGCGACGAGCATACGCACTTGTACAAGGATGGAGAGCAAGTTGTGCTCTGGATGAACACTGTTGGCCCATACCACAACCGACAAGAGACGTATGCATATTTTTCGCTACCGTTCTGTGTTGGCACGAAGGTAACCATCGGACACTACCACGAGACTCTCTCAGAAGCACTGCAGGGCGTCGAGCTTGAGTTTAGCGGTCTTGACATTACATTCACGGATAATGTACCGGCGCAACAATTTTGTGCTATCGAACTGAACGAGCAATCCTATAAAGCACTTGTCTACGCGGTGAAAAACCATTACTGGTATCAGATGTACATTGATGATCTTCCGATATGGGGAATCGTTGGGGAAATAGATGGAGACCAATATTACATCTGGACCCATAAGAAATTCGACATTGGATATAATGGAAACAGAATAGTTGAAGTCAACCTCACAGCCGAAAATAAGGAACGATTAACGCCAGATGCTAAGATTCCTTTCACTTATGAAGTTAACTGGAAGAAGAGCAACATTCGTTTTGAAGATCGATTTGATAAATACTTAGACCCAAATTTCTTCCAACACAGGATACATTGGTTCAGCATTTTCAATAGTTTTATGATGGTCATATTCCTGGTTGGCCTGGTATCAATGATTCTTATGAGAACTCTTCGTAAGGATTATGCACGTTATTCTAAAGATGATGATCTTGATGATTTGGAGAAAGATCTAGGGGATGAATATGGGTGGAAACAAGTTCATGGTGATGTGTTTAGGCCAGTGCCACATCTTGCATTATTTTCTGCCCTTGTGGGTGCTGGGTACCAATTAACTGTGGTAACTCTGGCAGTTATAGTTTTCACAATATTTGGTGAACTTTACACTGAGAGAGGCTCCTTGTTATCAACAGCCATCTTCATTTATGCAGCTACATCTCCTGTGAATGGACATTTTGGGGGTTCTCTGTATGCCAGGATGGGTGGAAAATTGTGGATAAAGCAAATGCTGCTCTCAGCTTTCTTGTTGCCAGTTTTAGTTTGTGGAACAGCATTCTTTATTAACTTCATTGCCATGTATTATCATGCTTCCAGAGCTATTCCATTCGGCAGCATGATTGCTGTTATGTCAATTTGTACCTTTTGTTATTTTACCCTTGACACTAGTGGGTACTGTGCTTGGGCGTAATCTAGCTGGTCAACCAGATTATCCTTGCCGTATAAATGCAGTTCCAAGGCCAATTCCAGAAAAGAAGTGGTTCATGGAACCTTTCATCATAATTATAATGGGGGGAATTTTGCCATTTGGTTCCATTTTCATTGAGATGTACTTTATCTTTACTTCTTTCTGGGCTTATAAGATTTACTATGTTTATGGGTTTATGTTGTTAGTTTTCTTGATTTTAATGATAGTAACCGTATGTGTTACGATTGTGTGTACTTATTTCTTGCTCAATGCAGAGGATTACCGCTGGCAGTGGACCAGCTTCCTGTCAGCCGGCAGCACGGCTCTCTATGTCTACATGTATTCATTCTATTACTTCCTGTTTAAAACCAAGATGTATGGCTTGTTCCAAACCACTTTTTACTTTGGTTACATGGCTCTGTTCAGTTTGGCTCTTGGAATCATATGTGGTACTGTTGGTTATTTGGGAACAAGTATATTTGTCAGAAAAATCTATTCTACTGTTAAGATTGATTGAAAATTTAACAATGAGGTATATTTACAAAAAGTAAAACAAAATGTGACTCTTAGATTATGAGTATTTTGTTTTTGTTCAATTTAATCAATTTTGTTTAATGAATGAATAATATTATGTTAATCTTTCTTCATACACATTAAGCAAACATTTAAAAAATAAGTCTTTCTTTTAGTTCAAAAATTGATGCATTTCCTAATTATCTTCAATAAAGTGAGGAAATTAATGCGCAAGAGATTGCTAGTTTTTAGAAACAAGTAGCAGGCTGCTGAATTTTGATATTTGTAGTGTTTGTGCAAAACACCAGCCACAACTGTTTATTTTCCTTGGTATCTGTGGTGTGCAAAATCATTGAGTGAATATTAAACATTCCTAGTCAGTTAATTCAGACCAGAATACAAATGTTTGTGGTTACTTCTAAGTAACTAATAATGGCTTTTTGCTTTTGTCTAACAATGATTGAAAATTACAAGCAAAAGTAGCAATACATTAAATTAATTCATGTATGTAAGAGTTCTGTGTTATGTGTATAGTGATCTGTTCTGTAATTTTTTATCATATCACTATTGATAATTTTGTGTATAATAGGCACATTCTAAAAACTTTAGACCTGTATGGGTCTACTTATATAATTAATTAGTTATAATAATTTAATAATGTAAAAGATTTATTAATATTATGGTATCTTATTAAACAATATTTTCAAAAATGTAAATATTTCCTAGATTTATTAGTATTAATAAATTCTGTGCAAATGGTATTGTGATTATATCATTAGTACCAAATGTGCAAATTGAAATACTTTCGTCTATTCTAGTTTTGTGAAAGCTTGCTTCTCTTAATGATTCCTCGTGGATGCACCATTTTCTTCAAGACTACTAACTAAGGATTTCCTCTTGAAGAAACTGATACTCCAGTAAGCATAGATGTAATTCTTCAACTTTTAAATTTTAGGTTTTTGTAAATACTAGGAAATCTAATGAATTACAAATACTATGCCGAAATTGTCATAGAAGTATTGATAACATCATACATAGACAAATATTGTAACTCTGTATGCCATCCAGCTTGTATAAAAAGATATTGTATTAAATTTGTCAACAAAATAAAGGTGGATGAAAGAATGTGTGTTTTTGAATTTGTGAATATAAAAGTCCTACATGTATTTAAATAATTTATTTATCACCATCAACAAAGCTTTCAACATCTACCGCACCTTTTCTTGACTTTTTACCACCAGGTGATTTAGCATTATAATTTTCGGCTGTCCTTTTTCTTAACATAGCAATATCCTCATTTTCATCCGTTTGGTCTGCCCACTCTAATACTAATCGTCTTCCGTACAAATGAGTTGAATGGCATAATGCTTCAAAAGCAGTCTGAAATAAAATTGATGTACACAAATATTAATATAATAAATAACATAATATGTAAAAAAGTATGTTTTGGCGTTAGTTGTTACATATCTTTCATACACACCTTAGCATCGGCCTTTGAATGATAATCTACAAAAGCAAATCCACGATGTTGATCTGATCCAGGAGTTAATTTTTTTGGTAGTCTCAATGTTTTGATTTCGCCAAAAGCCCTGAAAATTATAAAATTGATAACTTATTTTTGCATTATTCGGCTTTAAGTGCGCGGACTCGTTCGCGAGTCCCATTCGATTACCTCACGAGTGGGCGTATTGATTGTGTTTATCGTGGATATCATGAAACGATACATAAATAGTGGCGCAAGCTTTCTTAGGTTTATACTGACGACTCGTTTAGCGCAGTTCCACTATTATATAATCTATGGGAGTGGTTTGAACGCCGGTTGAGACACAAAGGTAGCGGGTTCGAATCCCGCACCAACAGAAATGTTAGTTGATGAAACATATATTTGTATTGGGCCTGGTGTTTGTGGTTCCTTCGTTGTATATGGTTTCCATACCATAAGGGAAAACCTAAGTTTGGTACCAGGACAATGTTTTATAACCAATGGAGTTATCCATACTCTAGTACACAAGAAGCGGTGACACCATCGATTAATTTCATGACTTTATTGACACATTATAAGTGCTTGGATTCAAACTTACGACTTGTTCGAAAAGCGCACGCTCTTATTTACTGAGCTACTATCGCTTCTATACCTATTATAATACAAATCAAATATACTTAAATCACGGTTAGTCAGTATTTTAAGCTTATTATCGAAATACGAGTACCTAAGCAGATAAGATAACATTACCATTAATTATTTCCTAAAAAATCATTAGCTACTCATGCGAGTTTCATAACTCAGAAATACTAACGTCATGTTTTATCTAGGCGTAGTAGGCGTCGATACTACAATATTCAATAGATAGGTTTAGCGGTTGATATAAGCGCCACATAGCTTTGCGTATTTTCGTCCCAGAAGGCCTAATTTCAAGTGGGCGTTACGACTGAATCTGAGTTCCTTCCCTCTCACACGCGCTGTGCATGCGTTTGTTTGAATGAGACAGGTATATTCTCATTCGTTGTGCGTCATTATAAGTCATTTTAAGCCTTTTGTATCGTGGTTTAACACTGGTAGGTGCACCAAAAGTCAAACCTACGCCCCTTAATACAAAACCGAGACTAAAGTTAGTCATGGTTTGAAAATGTTGCTGTCAATTTTATATAAGTGTCAAACCTTTTTTTTTTCCCATGGAAAACCGTGATGGCCTTCACCTTGTCTCATGTGGGGGACAAGGTAATGTGTGGGACAATAATGGGAAATATACCTATTTATAACCCCTGGGGTGTCTATGTCAGCGCAATCGCGGTGGGATACCCCACAGCCGGGACTGGACCGTACCGCTAATCGCGCTCTCCGCCTACTTGGCGTAATGTAGCTCTCCTAATTTAACGACCTACCAGGAGAACCAGTGTTTTCCCTTCCCAGAGTAGTAAACTGAGCCAGCCACTCCCCAGTAATGGGTACGCTCACGTACTCTGAAGGCCTGTAGTAGCTTTTTACGACAGGCCGGGAATAATAATGGCTTCTTAACCCGTTTGTAATGATGGGGTTTTTAGTTTTAGGTAGATTACATAACAGTTATATAAATACATGTACCTTTTTAAATTTAATTGCATATTAAATTCTCCCCGCTTTGCTATGGTATTATCGCACAATGGCGATCATTAATTCAAAGTACTTATTTGTAATTAGTAATCACGAACATACGTACCGGAATATTTCATGCAGTTCGTTTCTGTTTGCTTGGAATGGCACGTTCCGCACGAGTATTTTGGTACCATTTTGCGCTGATTGTTTACTCGTTTTCCTACTTGTTTGTAATTCGTTTCTGCAAATAAGTAAAGTTAGATAAAATTTGATGGACGTTAGACCAAACAGGCAACAGCTTATAGAATAGAATAGATAAATATTTATTCAGCAACAATCTTACAGTTCATCAGCAACCCACACTCGTCCACAGCTGGACATAGGCCCCCCCTAATGCACGCCATCGCTCCCGATTTTCGGCCACTCTCATCCAGCCCACACCAGCCAGCCTTCGAATAATTAATCATGCATCCCATCTTGTCGCAGGGCATCCAACACTACGCTTACCGAGTCGCGGTCCGAATCTTATAGTTATTAACATTTAAATCTTAAAACTAAAACATTTTGTGCCGAAAAGGTTTCGTCTCTTTCTTTATAAACTACTCAATAACTATTACTTACGCATTGCCTCTGTCTGATCGTTTCAGCTCCAATGTTTTTCCATCTAAATTAGAGTTTTGTAAAATTTTCAAAGCTTCATTGGCTTGAAGCTTAGTATAGAACTGAACAAATCCATAACCCATTGATAGAAATTGACCAGGCATTTTTGGATCCTTCTTCTTTGCAATTGTTACACCATGCACCTTTCCAACTTGAGAAAAATGCTGTAAAATAAAATATTTTTATTTTTACAGTAAAAAGTTCATATTATGAGCTGTTATCAAATGATGCATGAGAACATACCTCCTTTAAATCTGCTTCAGTAGTTTTAAAATTGACATTTTTTACAAACAATGTTGTATCATTCTCTGGCACAGCTACTTCCAGTTCATTGTCATCTTCTTTAACATTTTCCACCGCGACTGGTTCTTTAACATCTTGATCCATTCTTGATGGTGCATTTTCATGTTGACTGTGCACTGATTTCTTATCAACTTCAGTGGGTTCTTTCGAAGTGTCTTCAGTTTTATCAGCCGTTTTAATAAACACGTTTTCAGGAGCCCATTCTAAATAGAGGGGCGCTGACTTAAATTGGGAATAAGCTAGTTTAATGAAAGCTTTTTTTGCTTCAAAAGGCTCAATGAAATCGACGAGTGCTGTGATACCGTGTTTCGGCATTAGGAACCTTGCTATATGACCATGTTTCTCAAATATCGATTTAATTTCACTTTCATCAGTGTTGGCTGGTAAATTTTTTACCAATATACATGTTTTTGATCTTCTTTTGGCTGGCTGTAATAAAAATGATAACACAGAGTTATGTTTAATTTCCTCAATTGATATTCAACCTAATATGTATGACAAATAGGAGAGTTGATTGAAGAAATTTGACAGTTTTGTATACTTTGATATGTGGCTGTACGTATAATTTAAAATAGACTAACCCTACTGATCAATTGAAACTGATAAAATTAATTACCTTATTAAACGCGTCTAAAAATACCCCATTGGTCTCTAGGAACTTCCTTGTTTCTGCAACTAGTTGAGTTTCTCCCAGTGCAAGTCTTACAGCTGCAGTAGTATCTGGTATAAAAATATGTAAATTTTGTATTAAATAGATCCTTTCGAATAATCACTAAGGACTAAACTTCGTTCGGTACTTCGTCTACGCTGTGCTCGTGGATCAACCGTATGTGGAAGATTTTTCCCTTAGGTCACTATTGTGTAGAGCCATAAAGTCAATTAGTAAATAATACCTAATTCATAATGTTTACTACAACCTTTTATCAGCTAAATCGTGAGTCCACAACAAGGCAATGCGAACTGATAAATTGGTTTTAATGTTAAATACATAAAATATTTCAGTGCCCTTGCGTACTCATTTGATAATAAGCTAATAAAAAAGGTAGCAGCTTACTTTTGCTGTTATCGTTGAGCAGCTGTTCTTTCGTTGTGTTGTAATTCGATGCGACCACATCTGCCACGGCATTTGCTCCCAAAAATAATGTGTTCCAGTTGTGGGATGACTTGGCTTGAGCTTTTAGCTTTTTCGCTTTTTTCTCTTTGAATGTAAGGCCATCTGTTAAAAATGAAAAAATAACAATTATTAAAAGTATGACACAATATCAACAGCAAATACCAAAATATTTTTAAAAGCCTCTAATGAATATCTTATCTAGAACGTTAATTGGTATTTTTTATCAAGTTATTTGCAGGTTTTCATAACACACTCGTATTTTAGGAATGCATGTTTTGCTTGATCGAATTTGGAACGAGGTAACCCGGCAGATAACCAAAGTTATCGACATAGCTCACCAGATTAGTAAGCTGAAGTGGCAGTGGGCTGGCCATATCTGCCGCAAAACTGACAACCGTTGGGGTAAACGAGTTCTGGAGTGGAGACCGCGTCTTGGTAAACGTAGTGTAGGACGACCTCAGGTCAGATGGAGTGACGAACTGCGCAAGAGGGCTGGCTGGAGCTGGATGCAAGTAGCCGTAGATCTATCAAAGTCGATTTGGAGAGGCCTATGTCCGTGGAGTGCAGCAGCCTGATGATGATGATAGGGATGCAATGAAAAGAAGGTGATCTCACCATCGTCATCATCAGCAGTATCGAGTTTGTCAGTCTTGGCTGGCAGCAGGTGCAGCATCCGCCCGCAGAAGGCCGTGCCGTCGAGCTCGGAGTAGGCCTTCACCGCGTGCTCCGGCATCACGAACGTCACGGTGGCGAAACCCTTTGGCTGTCGCAGAATTTTGTCTATGGGCATGCTCACTTCTGCTAGAGGTCCTATAAATATAATATTGAGGTTAGCCTTAACGAAATGAAGTATACCTACAAAGTGCCCAGTGTAAAAGTTGATGAAGACAAGTCCCACCAGCAGCGCAAAGCACCTCCTCCCATGGAGATTACTGTTTTTACCTTTAGGGTTCTGTAGGGACCAATTCACTCATATTTAGCTCTGCCATTTTGAAGTTTAGTACATAATTATAATCCGAAATTATTGTCCACAATTATATAACTTTAACTCACCATATTTCTCAAACAAATTAGTGAGTTCTTCTTCTGAGACCACATAAGCCAAATTCCTAACAAATATACTGCCACTTTCCCCGATACTTTCTTCATTATTTTCTTGCTGAAAATCGTAAAATTAATTATATTGTAATAAATGAACAAACGATTTTTGTAACTTAAAGTAAACAAATATATAAATGTGTGTGCGTATGGATAATTGGATACCTCTTTCCTTTTCTTTTGAACATTTTGTTCTTCTTCTTCAGCTGCTTTTTTGGCTTTGTCTTCATACTTGCTAATATGTACTCTATGATTAGCTGAAAAAAAGTATTATTTTGAGTTAAATATCAAGAAAGGAAAAAAAAAAATTCTGACAAAAGTTAAAATGTAAACAAACCTATAAACAATTTATCTTTGTTAAGTGCTTTGTTTAGCTCCTTTTCAGTCCTGAAACCCACATAGCAAAATCCTGCCACTTTTTTCCCTTTAGCTAGTGGTAGTCTGATAGAATATGGTACAAGGGGCCTGAAGAATTCTTTTATATCTTTCTTCTTGCATTTGAATGGCAGGCCCGTTATCTAAAAAAGAAGTTACACTTTGATTGCTTTTAGCATAAAGTGTTAGGAAACCAGACAAAAGAAGAATAACAAACAAACTTTCAATGATTGTGCGTACCTAACTGAGTTTCTCAACTAACTGGGCATCACATAAGTTTTGTTCAAAAGTTACATAGGCACTCATAAACTTTTACGTTGGAGTACAATATTAGGACATTAGTTTAATATCAATAAAACTTACCTTTATATGAAATAATGGTCTATTCCTGATTTTTTTCACTGTTTCTTCTACATTATTTTCTTGGATTGGGGTGTCTACATCTGTACCTCCTACTTTTTTCATTAGTGATTTCATGTACTGAAAACAGATGAAGTTATTATAAGTTATTACATAGAGACTGCATGATATGATACTGAATTAATGTAATCTGGGTAGGTCAACAACCAATTTGTCTGAGACACTATGGACACAGTCAAAGAACACATCAGTTTCATGCTATCTGCAGTCTAAGCTAACACAAAAAATCTTAACTAATATAATGCCATATAATGTGAACGGAACAATTTGATGTCATTGGGGTGATTTTGGACATGCGATACCAGTTACATGAGTTCAAATTAAAAAAGATTACCTCTAAGTCACTTATTTGTTTATTTGCAACCTTTTCTTCTTTTTTGGGGCTTTCCACCTCCTTGACTTCCTCAGTTGAAGTGCTTGTGGCGGACGGCTTTTCTTCCTCAACTCCACTGTCCTCGTCACTATTCGCTGCATTTTCAAATGCTTCTTTGATCCAAGCCGTTTTATCATTTACATGAGCTTCAATGAATTCAGCAAACAAAGGATCCTCTTTGTGCTAAAATAACAGAATCTAATAAATGGTTATGGGAACACATACAATGGACCAAGTAGGAGTCTAAGTGTGGAAACAGGAGTTCACTTTACATTACAATGGTTATGGGATTTACAACTACTTGTTACAATTAACAATTAACTCAATATTTATTATAGAGTGACTGCAACCGCATTACTTACTTTTTTTAATAACTCAATAATTTTGTTTTTATTTTTCTCCACTTTTTTCTGTTTCTTCTGCTCTGATTTGCTTTCAATTTCATCTTTATGAATTTTCTTGTAGGCTGTACTGTCGGGGGCATATTTACTCCAAGCCCGAGGCTTTTTCTCATCACCTAAGTTAGCACATATTTGTACGTCTATTTTCATGGACCGAATGCAAGTGCCGTCAAAGTATTCCTTGGCTGCTTGGGCTTGCTCTTCTGTTCTGTACCCAATGAAACCAAAGTTTCTGAACTTTCCATCTTTAGTGTATTTTAGCTGGACATCAGTTACTTCTCCTTTTTCAGTAAAAATGTCTTTTAGACTTTCTACAGTCACCTAAAAGTAAATGGTTATGTTTTACTCTCATATTTAATACTTATATACTTGAGAATTGAAGGTAATAAGATAATGTCGTACCTTATTTGGTAAGTTTTTGACTATAAGCCGAGACATTTCAATGATAATTTCCCAATTTTGGTTATTAATTCACACAGAAATTGTTCAAAACACACAACACGTGCAATTGTCACAGTGGTTATTTTGAGATACTTTATAATGTGCAATAAAACATGACAACAAAAATGGTGTTACGTATTTACAAAATCACTTGGATAAGTACCTAATTAAAATATTTTTACTCAATACATAAAATAACGACTCATATTAGATCAATAAATTAACTCTTCAAACTTAGAAATTGATAGAGAAGCTTATGATTTAGGTAAATTATTTTGTATTCTCTTAGTTATAGATATTACCAGCAAATTGTACACTGAAAAGTACCTGCATAACCCGTATTTTGACACTGACAATTCTGACATTACTGACAGTGATAGCATGTAAAGCAAAGATATCAATGATTGTACAGCCTTTTCAAATAGATACGTGTACATATATAAAACTTTTTTATTTCGAGGTTTTGACATGACAATGACGTTGACAGTTGGATGTTTATTTCTGTGCATAGTTCCGATCAGCTGATTGTTTTTAATATTTACGAAACAAAATTCACCTTTTCCATTTCAAAGAAGTTAGGCCAACTTTATCCTTAATTTACGAATTCGTAAGTGTTATATAAATACTGTAAAAATGTCAACAGCGATGACTTTTGGCCAAAAACAGTTTATTCCAACACCACCTGATAAAGGAAGTTTTCCTTTGGACCACGAAGGAGTGTGCAAGAAAACCATGACAAAATACATGAAGTGCTTATTTACTAATAACAGCAACAATTCTTTGTGCAGAGATGAAGCTAAAGAGTACTTGTCTTGTAGAATGGAACATAACCTAATGGCTAAAGAAGAATGGTCCAAATTAGGGTTTAATAAAGACTTCCAAGAGAATGAGCATCAAATTAATGAGAAGAAAAGCTAAAATAAAATTTGTTGAATCCTTTATAAAGTTAAATACTTAAGTGTTGTTGTGTAGTAATAAAAGCTCTTTTTACAGATTAATTGCACTTTTATTTAACTACTTACCTAATACATAACCTATTTTCTTTTTAGTAAGGTTACCTACCTATTTGATCACTTTAGGGTGCAGTACAAAACAATGATGTTATGATATTTTCGTATACTAGAAGCACAACACCACAAATACACATTGTCCGTGCCTCCTAGCTTACTGTATGATGAAACAATAGGCATGATTCAAGTAGGTATGCCATGTAATATCATAGCGTAAGAGTAAGCACGATAGTGCCGATTTTATTATACTTAATCAATTTCAGAAATAATATCAAACATAATTGGTTTGAATTTGAACTATCTAGACAGTAGTAGGTGATGTAGGTATTTATTTAAAATCTACTGTGAGTAACTTAACTTTATTTTAAAATACTTATAGTATAGGTATAGGCAAGGGCGGATCCACCATTGTGGGCACTGTGGGCATGCCCACAACCTTAAATTTACTTGAGACATCATACTTTTTTCTATCAACTTAGGATCAGCAGATTCCAGTTTAAGAGAGGGAGAGGGGGATTGGCGGGGGAGGCTGTACCCACAACTATGGGTGTAGCTGGGGGCACGAGCCACTATGACCGCCCTTCGACGATGCCCCACGTCGGAAAATCCTTAGATGCCCACAATCACGGAGGAGGAACGAGCCGCTAGAACTACTAGTACATAAGTAGGTACTGACTGACCTAATTAAGTAGGATTGAATTTATCTGGGCCTGGTGTATTTTGGTGACTCTTTCGCCCTTATTACAAAACGAAGACTAAAATTAGTCAGGGTTTAAAAATGACGCTGCGCACAAATTGACAGTCTCGATGGCGCAGTGGCTAAGGTGTTCGCCCGAAGCGCGAAAGGTCCCGGGTCCGATTCCCGGTAAAGTCAATTTAGGAATCTACATTTTAAAGTTTTTTATTTTATTTTATGAAGGCAAACGAGCTAGCGGGTCACTTGATGGTAAGTGAGTGAACACCGCCGCCCATGGACATGAGCTACACCAGAAGGAGTGCGGATGCGTTGCCGGCCTTTTAGGAAGGTAGTACCTACACGATACCGCTAGGTAAGTAGTTTATAAGTGCAGGGGACTTTTTAGTAAATAAAAACATTATTACTTATAAAAAGTTTTTTATTCCTCTTATTAAAACATATATAACGTCTTATATCAAATTGTTTATTTGAAACTACAAATATTTATTGAGTAATTACTTTAGACCATTACAAAGACTTTGTTTTTATTTTTATTGCCGTACCTAAGTTATGGCATTTTTATAAAAGTAAATATCACAGTTATTATTAAATTATTTGTGACCGAAGAATTGTAAAAAAGCTAAGTAATGTAGACTAATCTTACTCTAAATGAGCGACTTGACAGGTATACAATGCACGAAACAAGCCATCTCGTATAGTTATTCAAAGTTATGCACTTACTTTGTTTATTCTTTTATAAAAATTACTTTTTCATTATCTTTACACAAATAGTTTGCGGATTGCACACAAAGGTCATATAAATAAATACTTTAAATAGTTTCTTCACCATTGCGTTGGGGTACATACCTATATATTATGTAAGTAGTATATGTGTTGTAGGTAATTTACAATTCTCTTTTCCACGAGCAGTCTGAAGGATTCGCTATCATTATCGCTACAGATTCTTTGACACACAATTACCATACAAAAATACGCAAAGATAATTTATTCTGTACAATGACTAACTATATTAAGCACCATTTTCATTCTTCTACATAATATCCACGTTTATCCATCCGAATATTCTCTGGCAGTGCACTTTATATTAATTTCTTTACTCAACATGTACTTAACTAACCAATATAGTTCCCTTTTTATCAATAGATACACATCTAGCTATTATAAGGCCATTATTTTCAAATATAATAACTTATTATGTAGGTACTAACGTTCATAATGAGCTACCTATTTAAAAAGGAGAGATATTTACTTGATTGTTTATTTATCCAAACTATTCAATGTATGTAACCTATTTTCTTTTTTTTTCTATTTATTTATCATCGTGAAAACAACAGAACAAGACAAATACTTTAGTCAAACTTTTATGCTCCTTATCGCTAATTCATCATCCTACTAATGTGATCACGATTAGAATTTATTACTTTATTATTATTTATTCATCTACAATATATTTTCATCAATTTATCTTTACATAATAAAGAACATGTGTACCTCTTTTAACCAGCATAAGAGATAATGTTACAACTTAGGTTTCTATGTCACTTAAGAATAAGTAGTTAAGGTAAGTAAATAAGTAGCATATATTTATATACGAAAAGATTATTCAGTTTAAAAACATATTTTGCCTACACATTTTTATTATTTTGTATGTGGCGGTTATTCTATTTATCTATTATGGCATTCAGTGTTAGGATTAAAAATAAGTAGGTATTTAGTTAACTGTATAATAGGTATTCTGTGATAATAGTTGTATTTGGTCGAATCACTTTCTTTACAGAACGTTTAACTTTAGTATCGGTGTATGGTTAAATATATTAATAAGTAGTATGTATGAAATATGGTTTACACAAAATATTTATTTTTGATTAGGTATTAAATACTGACATCGAGAGACACAAACTGTACAGAAGCTAATCGGATGGTGTTATATACCTTACATGACATTAACAAACCAAACACTCGATCATATTGAGATCAAAATGTACATACATTTATAAGAAATAATAATGCACTATTATTTATACTAAATACCTATTACCTATGTAATAAGAGGTGCCTACTACTAGTATATAAAAAGGCAATATATTTAATCAATACTAATACATACAGGCAGTGCATATTTTGCGTACCGTTAAGGTAAGTATGTTACGGTTAATTCAATTTACTTAAATCACTGTTATTTAGGTATTTGTTGGTACTACAAAGTGTAGGTAGATGATTAGGTATAATAACGATCTATTGGTAGGTACGTATGACCTATAAACACGAACATTTTTAAAAAATAAACCGTAACATACTTAGTTTAAAGCCTAAAGCTTAATTTCAGACACATTCCGATATGTTTATTGTTGATTTGAAGTAAAAACATTTTATAAGTACTAACTATCGACATAATAAAAGTATTTACCTACTTATGCACAATCGGTCAATCTGCGTATATCACTACAAATACACAGAAGACCAAAAATTACTTTATAGAGTGAATAAAATTAATCATAATTTAGACAGTCGAATTAAACTAAAGGATTCAAATTAATTTTAATTTCTAAAATAAAAGCTCTTGAAAGAAGCGGCCTTTAGTAGGAATTTATGTTTTTCCCTCGTATAAATTATTTAGGAAATAGTCTTTAGGATGCCACCAGACCGAATAATCCAATGATTGACATAGTCTAGTAACACCCTTAGTAGGTACTTAATAATGATTAAGCTACTAACTTTAATGCAAACAAAAATGCTTAAATGTCTTTATAAAATACAATTTGGGTGCCAAAGAAGAGGTTTAAATCGGTTAAGTTTCTTTCTTAAATAATTTGCAATATACTTCGTAGGATAGGTAGTTATACCACACTTTTGATTGGTTGTATGTATGATTCTTTGTTCATACAATTATAAATGACGCCCCAATTAATGATATCCTTACTAAGAACAGTATCGGAAGTAGGTTGCCATTAAAACGAGGAGAGAAGAAAGGAGTACTACAAGGTGGTTGGGGTGGTGCGCGTGCGCAGCGCTGGGGGAGCGCAGGGTGGACCCCGGCGCGGGCAGCGCGCGGAAGGGCGCGCGGCGGCCGGCGCGCTCGGCGGGGCAGCCCATCCAGAAGTTAGCTGAGGGCAGCTGCCTTTCATGTTCCACGCGCATTTGGAGGTCGTTGAACTTCCAGAAACCTTTGCCCTTGAAGAAGTAGGTTTTGCCTGTGAAGGTAATAGTTAACGCATGTTAGTGACCTATATTTTTGAATACCAATTTTCGCTTAGCGTACCTATAACCTCATAGACGTTATATTTTTATAAGTGATAGGTGGCAGACGAGCAGACGGATCACCTGATGGTAAGCGATTACCGCCGCATATAGACACCTGCAACACCAGTTAGTAGAGTCACAAGTGCGCTGCCAAGTTTTAACCCCCTTTCCCCCAATTGGGCCTCTAGTAACCTCAATCACTCGACGAAACACAGGCTTTTCCAGCAGTAAGTTAATGTGTAAGTATTTAAAATAACTTCATTTATAACAAGATAGAGAGTGAGCCAGGTATTTGCTCCTTACCGTCTTTCCATTGGAAGACACTGTCGATGTTGTAGCCAACTCCTTTCCACATAGACATATCTCTTGGATAATCCAGCTCCACTCTGCCTTCATCTTCATCAAACCTAAAAAAATAAACAAACTGTATTCAACTGTTGATATAAAACAAAATTGGTAAACTACCTCAGTCTTTGATTGCTTTTAAGTTAACCAGAAAATAGGGATGTAGAAATTTCCAACTTACTTCCAGTACATTGTGCCACTGTAGAAGTAAGTTTTGTCGTTGTGGCCCCACACCATAGCAGCGTCCAACTTCTCCAAGCTCGCTGGCAAGCCCAAGTGAGTCAACGGCTTCGGGTATCCAGGAACTAAGTATTGTGTATTGAACAAATACAGCTCTTTGCCTGAAATCAAATAATTTAACAGTTACTCGTAGGTACGAGAATGCCAATGTTTCAACAATTTTTGAAATAAGTAGAAAGAAAGACTTGGTAGTCAAACCCAAGTGTAAATTTTTTTTGGATAAAGACGAATTGTTGTTCATGCGCTGTCAAGATAAAATGGATTTCTCTACAAAAAAGTCGTATGCTTACCTACGAAGAAGGCTATCTTTTTATCTGGTCGTTCATAAACTGCGTCGACGTGAGTTAAATTTCTCGGTAGCCCTGACCACATCCTAGATATCTCTATAGGGTACTGGGGGTACCTTCCCTGTGCTCCTATCCTCCAATGATACTGAAAAGTAAATTCTATGGTTATTCATCAAGATTAGAATTTGATTAATTTTCTGAAATATTTTTGGTGAAGTTCCAAGGACATTCGTTGGATGTTGATACTTACTCTGTTCTTGAATATGAACAGCTCTCCACGTATGAGAGCCACTGCGTCGTAGCTGGTGTCGCAAGTGTCTGGCTTGTCAGAAGGAGGAGGCCGAGGTGTGGTCCTTTCAGGGTAGTGTGGTTTGGTTTTGGGGGTGTCACGGTTCGGATGGTTAGGCGAATTGGGTCGTGGATATGTCGGGTAATCTTGTCTCACAGTCGGGTACCGTGGTCGGTACGTAATAGGCTGCGTAGTTGTTTCCGGAGTTGGGCGAGGGAAGTGGTTGTGAGTCCTTCGTGGGTGTTCTTCGCTCGTATTGTAGTGACGTCGTTCTGGGTAGTATGTGGGGTAGTTTGGCCTTTCCGGGTAGATAGGTCGTTCAGGATAAGTCGGCCTTTCAGGGTAGGTCGGCTTGTCAGGGTAGTTTGGTCTGTCGGAATGCTTTGGTCTCTCGGGGTAGTTCGGGCGCTCAGGGTAGTTAGGTCTTTCGGGGTACGTAGGGTACTTTGGGGGGTTTCTGGGTGTGTAGTCAGGCCTGGGGTTCGGGTGGTGCCTGTTGTGGTGGTGATAAATGTATGGTCGTCGGGTTGTCGTAGGTGGTTGTCGTCGTGGTGGTAGTTGTGGTGGGAGGAGGTGTTTCTACTGGTCGGTAGTTGGGAATCTTTGCCCATGTTCGCTTCACTTTTGGACCTGGAAAATGTTTTTGATCAGATTAAAATATGTTAATGCATACACATATGATATTTTATTGAAAATATTCAGGTTGTAATCTGATTCGTTTATGCTTATGTAGAAAAATGAAGTTCTTACCATACATCTGCTGGATACCATTGCGGTCATCCTCAGGGAGCACAAAGTTGGGCTGTATGCCTTGGTACCAGGGGAACATGAGCGCGCCCTTGACTGAGCTGTGACTGAGCCCTAGCGAGTGGCCAAACTCATGCGCCGCCACGGCGAACAGCGACGTTCCTGTAAAGATACAATAATTAGTTGAATATTAAAGTAGTAGTGAATCACACACGCATAAGAAAAATTGCCTTGTCATAAAAGTATTTTAATCCAATTCGTAAAGTTCGTTCGTTCGATCGTGCAAAAAATTCTGCAATTCAGACAGACAAAAGAGTGCTTATATGAGATTTGATTTTCGCCCAAAAATATCCTGTTACGTAAATAAGTAGGCAATGTTTTCTCCACTCTTGTGGATATACAAACATTTTAAATAGGTATGTACACATTCCTATTTTAGTGAAATATAAGTGTGCACTTTTGTAATGTGTGTGTTATGTTTATTTTGAAATCAGCGATTATTAAAAGAAGAGCAACAGAGCATGCGGGCTACGACCAGCGGCGGTTAGTTATCTCATATTTACGTGTGGTTTGGGTCAAATAAAGGTAGATATTTACACATGGCTAGTCGAATACAATCCGAAGCGGCATTGTAAGCGTCGGCCGCTCGTGTAAATTATCACGTGCGCGTAGAACGCGGTAATCGCCGCGCGTGTCCGGCCGCTGCGGTCGCGCCTATCGGCTGCCCGCCTCGTGTTTACACTGCAGCTTCGCACACACAACGTCCCGATTCCAAATTGTCCTAGCGTACAGGTACCACTACCTACTCGTACCCAACTATCTAGCGTCACTAATGAAATTCCATCATGTAGGCACCCAGCCTTTTCAGTTCATTGACGTTTGGAAACAATATTGGCACCGAATTAAGTCGCTTTGGAACAATCCTGCCAATATTACAAACGCGAAAGTTTATGAGGATGTATGGATGTTTGTTACTTTCACGCGCAAACGGCTGGATCAATTTTGATAAAATTTGGTATGTTACTACATGCTTACTAGCAGACACCCTGGTTTAGCAGATGGGTGATAAAAACTCCTAAAATATGGGCAATATGGGGTAACGCAGTTATTTCTAATTAAGTTGGCTGGGTAGAATTTAATGACCTCTCAATATATTACTAAAACTACAGAGGTGAGTACTGAGTAGGCTCCGCCGCTGCCGCCATTTGCATGTCAAAACATCGCTGACCGCGACACGCTCATTTCCGAACGCTGCTCGACTTTTCACGCCAAAATTACGCCTTCTATACAATTTTGGGGTAAAGTTGGTACTTATTAATCGAAGGGCGAAACGCGATAATGATATGGTGAGAGTTAGTTTTGCATATTAAAGTTATATGGATGTAATTAATGATAATGAGCTTTTATTACGATAAGAGTATAGGTAAGTGAAGTTTGTATTTTCACTATTAGGTACTTAGCAGCACTGTAGCTAGCCCGAAAAGTTCAGGAAGGTATATTGCTGGTGCAGTTATCTTCGAAATCATAGTCTTGTTAAAATTTTACAGCGTTACTTCTTTGTTTCCTAGCGATTATAGGTTTAGTCGGAAGGTAGGTAATAATGAGTCACCTTCCTTCGACTTTAACTTGCTATTTTTATGTCACTCTGTTTTCCCAGTGACGCACAAGCATAGGCGTAACTATAGTGGAGTGGGAAGCCGCCCGATCACCGCCTCTTTACCCCAGATATTAGAAGAATTTGCGATGAAGATATTTGTCATTACGTTGATTGCGACACGTGTATCAATCAGCAGTAATTTCCTTAGTGGTGAATCCTGCAGGTAGTCTTTGAAATTCTAGTGTCCCGGTATTTAAATTACATTGTGTACGTATGTACATATGTACGCGTAATTACAGATTAGCTCAGCATTGCAAGCTTCAAGTTCGTTAATTTTCGTACTTCGTTATTTCCGGTCACAATAATAATGGTTGTCAGTTACATAACCGCTTCAGAGGTTGGGCGGTTTGAAACATGACAGAACTAAACAGTTCACACGATATAAAGAAGTAGGTATATTTTCATATTTTACGGTAGAAAGTATTATTAAGTACCTTCTTTCAAAATTTGTTTCCGTAGCTACAAAAAAAAAAACAATTAATGCCTTCTAACGCGTGACGTCAGATTCGGGCGTTATTGGATCCGCCGTTTCTCCCCTCGCGGTTTTACCGTAATGGATGTTTGATTATTGTGTTTTTGATGTCCGTCGGAGTTTCATTGCGGCAAAATTTTAAATGAAGAATCCTTACCAGCTTCCTCGTCATCCTTTAGGTTGTAGCAGCCAGAGTTCATCGTCATCGAAGTGCGCGTCGCCACCGCGTCCCGATCCCGGAAAGAACGCGTGCGCAAGGATTGTCCCGCGACCGTCGAACGGGTACGAGTCATCATGGTAGCCCCTGAGGCAGAAAAAAACATAATATAAAATATCTGGTTTTAAAACTTTCACTGGCCGTTATAACAACGCGAGTATGCTAATCTTATTCTTCCGATCCTTTGATTTAGATAACAAAATTGACATGAGGGTAGACTTCTTAGTTCGATTCTCATGTCCCCTTTTCACTCTGGCGTTGACGGAAGCACCCCAGGAGTTTTAGTCGGTAGACCCCCGCTGTCAATCCGGGGGGAGTCCGACCTAATAAGCGTAATTGTAATAAAATATTACAAAGTTAGTGAACCCTAAGTAGATAGATAGGTGATAGTACTAATGCCAGCAAACATAACTGAAAGTCAATAAATCGGTATTCCTAAGCACAAATGCAAATTTTATACTAACACATAAATTAAAGTTTGAAAATCCTTGAGCAACATTCAGAGACCTGCACCAGCTTGTTTTAAAAACAAAATTAAACTTTTGTAACAACATATTTACATTACAATTATGTTACTGAAGTTTGCCACGATCAAGCTTTTACAGTTGATGAAAACAGTCATACTAAAGTAATATATTCATCTCGCAACAAACAACAGTTGATGGAGTGGACGGAGTCTGCAGAGCAATCAAACTTGCGTCCCCGGGGCCCGGAGCTCGGCCACTACCCACCTAATCATTTTTCGCGCCGACAAAACAACGGAAGACCTCGCCCATGCATATTTCACGCAATATTAGCTGACCGCTGCGTTATTGAGTTTCCATGTGAAAGTTCTGCCATTAGCCGCTTGGTTGTGCAAATAAGTAGAACATCCTGTCGAATGCATTTCCCGGGTGGTGGTCACAGTAGATTAATGTAGTAGGGGTCAGTATACGAGACCCTTATAGCATTTTATAATCATAACTAGTGGCCCGCCCTCACTTCGCTTCGGGATCGTAATTCAGAAATGAACCAATAGATGGCGCTGTGTCCAATTACATCGCGCAAGCGTTTCGTGTTTTCGGTTTACCTATAAGCCTTGTCGTTGTCTATAGAAGTTATCTCTTTATAAATAGTATAGAAGATATAGATTAATGTAATTAGGCTGTCCCGACCGGAGTGATACCGCGGCATCACAAAAGACCACCGGCGTGAAGCAGCAACTACGACGCTGTGCCTCGCCGAGTGAGTGAGAGTATCTACCGGAGGCCTAATCAGGCGGAAAGAGGGTTAAAAGGTTGGCAGCACACTCGTGTTTGTAGGCGTAGGGTATCTATGGGCGGCGGCAATAGCTTACCATCAGGTGATCCGTCTGATCGTCTGTAACCTATCACGGAATAATCACAATTTTATTACTTAGGAGTAGCATCCCAGGTAGGTACCTATCGAAACGATAATACCAATTCGTGCGTATCATTTAACGATTTCATTAATGCATTCTTCCGTACGTATAGCAGTACATATACCTATCTAACTCACTAATTAACATAATAACGAGGTCCTGGCTCAATACCTCGTACAGCAATAAACTGATTCCCGGAATAGAAGGCTGTCGTGGCCCTAATTACGGCTGGGTGCCACTGCATGTCTCCGCGAAATTACTCAGGCCAGGCTACCAATCACCAGATACGATAAAGCAACCGTCACAGATTCTAATCCTGACGTGATTTAAGTATTTATAAAAGATTTTCCCTTAACGACTGGGAGCCTCAAAGCCTTAGAAATGGACTGTTTGCATGTTTTCACTCTAATTTATAATAAACTATAAAATATAAAAAGAAGTATTTAAAACATTTATAAAGTACACTTTTAATATTGTAAGATATTTCATCAATATATAAACGAAGTTGTAAGTAGCCCAGAAATAATTTTATAATGTTTTTCTTGCTGACATAAGTAATTTTGTTTCCTATTGAAGTAGCGTCGATGTGAGTGTAACCTAAAATAACATTTCTCAGCAAAGTAAATTCAATTAATCTTCAGCGAGAATCTAGATATTATCACCAAGTGAAAACAAAATTACTTGAACAGAACAACTGGCTGAAATCAATAGAGTCAACAATAACAACACAAGTTCTACTTTGACTTCAATGGAATCTTTGTTGTTTTTTGTTTTTCTTTTGCGGTTTCATTGATAAATTGATTCATAACGATAAAATAGATTTATTGGCGTTATTTAACTTTGGCTATTTGTTTTTACACGTGCGCGATATTGTATTTGAGGCTTATTTCATTTGTTTTCATGATTTAGGTATTAGACTCCTTGTTTTTTCTGTTTAATTTAATACCTAGTAGCTTGTAAAAGTATGTACCTATGGACGTAATCGAAAAATCTTTTATACTCTAATTTTTAATCGGGCGATCTAAACTGACAGATAGGTACAAACAAACAGTTCCCATGCATTTTGATATTTAGCATACTAATCTGTAAAATGGAAATCTGTCATAAAATTATAGAAATAACATACCTATTGAGACATCTCTCACTTATTCACTTAAAACAAATATCTAAGGGTTCAGGTGGGACCCAAATCCACAACCTTCCACATTCACTATAAATTACGAAGAATTGCCATAACAAAATAAAACATTGGTATCTATCAGTTTAGTTAGCATAATTCAATATCCGACTTTAGTTTACTTCTTCGATACGCGTCCTCAAGAACTGGGTTAGTTTGGTAGTTTCAAGTTATCATTTTATAACATGCGCCATATATTTTAGTGGTTCCTTGTATAATGTCTTCAGTAGATATTCTATAGCAAGTAATTGCACTTATATCATTCGCGAGTTGGAGAGGGCAGTTAAGTTGTACGTATCCTTTATTACTCGGGTAATATTACAGTTTATGAGTGTAATAAATCTCGTGGACGCACATACTGGTGTTGCGCTATGCAATCACTTCGGTCTCAGAGTGAGCTGATGATGGAATGGCTCGGATTACTAGATACGATCATGCTACACTGTAGTTGTTATGCGAGCTGCAATGAAACTGTCGGCAGTCCCAGCCTCGTGGCACCGCCTTTATTGACATACGTATTACGTTTATCTTAAGGGGACATAAAGCAAAATAGATTTTTCATATACGTAGCCTACCATCAGATACTTAGTACAATTTATACAGATACATGAGTCTGGGTGTAGGATATGGGAGGAAACGGAAGCCTTTTATAGAGCATATAACTTAACGGCGCACATAAAATCCAAGACAGGTACGCATCGTCGCATTTGATATTAGTTTTGTTTCCTATAGGTTTGCGGTAAGTAATGTACCACAAGAGATCGTTAAAATGGAAATAAAAGTTCATTAATTAGTAATTACCTACGTTTCTTTCGGTAAGAGAATGAACGTAACGATAAAAAAATAAGAAGAAGGCACTAAGTAAGCTATATTAGGCCCCTTTTAGCATTATTCATCTTTCATCTATTCTTGTAGCCCTCTACCACTAATCTGCTTTCCTAGATTTGAAGAAAGAAATCGGTAAAATTCTTTATTTGTCTTTCGATAGCTCAAATATTATTACAGATATGATATATTGCCAAATTAGAATGTACGAGTAAGATCAACGTATAAAATAACAAATTCATACAACAAAATAGATTACTCTAATGTCTATAAGTTCTAAGATCTAACTCTACTTTTTCTCGAGTATCAAGATTGATCAACTGTCACTGGCAACTTATGAAACTGTGCTCATGAAGTGTCAAACTTACGAGACGTAGCGGCCAGTGTTTTCTTGAAAAAAGAAAATTTTATGCAGAGCCGGGTGAAGTTGGGTGCAAGTTCGGCGTTTGCAGTCGGGCATCGCAACATGGCGTGGCAATATGTCCACGCTCGGGTTTTTGTCGCCGTTGGTTTCTCATATCGTCGTCTACGGTGATCTAATAAGCAAAAGTTTGCCCTTCGCTCATTCGATATGCTACTCCTGTCAGCGGCTCGCGTCATTTGTTAGGTTATAGCTTTTTAAGCGGCTGTTAGTGGTATCAATAGAGTGGTCATATAAAAATATATTCGGAACTTGGTTAAGTTAGTAAATATAATGTGACTCCTGTTCAGAAGGCGTAGGTACTTCTTATCTGAACAACCAACGCTCTACAAAAAATAGTAAATACCAATCTTCATCTAGTTTCCACAAACCTATATGGAGTTATTGGTTCTATCACCCCGTTATCATGTGGCTAAAATATTAATAAGTCACACCATCTCACAAGAATATTATGTCACGTCTAACCTCTATCTCCATACCGGTGAAGTTGGTTACGGGGAAGAATAATTTGACTTGCATGACACATTTTTAAAAATTGACATTTGAAACATGAAATTGTATAGAGAGGGCTTCCCGGAACGAATGAGTTTCGCGCGCGCGGAATACGGAAGAGGCGGGAGCGCCGCGGTCCGCGCTACATTACCGGCGCACAGTTAATTTCGCCTCTAATTTGAATTTAGATCTTAACTTGTGTAAGGTAATTATTTTAAAGTTATTATAAAAGGGATAACTTTAACAACTGAGGGAATAATTTATGTAGGTACGTAATTCTATTTCAGCCGCAAATAATTTTGTACAGATTTTCAAGTAAAGAACAAGAACGAAACTCTTTACGTTCCTACTGGGCACTTAGGTAAACCAGCTCAATAGACAAACGTCTGTGTTTTTTAAATTAAAATAATGAATTATGGTGTAGTCTTTTGTTAAAAAATATATGATTTTGTTAGGCCACTGAGTTCGTGCCTGCTTTCTTATTGCGCCTTTATTATTGAGAGTAAGAAATTATAGATTTATGTAGCATTTATTAGAGACCTATAAAAAAAAATGGTTTTCATGTAGGTAGGTACCTAAAATGTATAATGTTTTGTTGATTCATAATTTAAAACATGCCCTCATCAAGTAATAAAATGGTTTAACCATTTTGTAATCTAAACTAGTATACCTAAATAAAACATTGCGATATTTCACGACCTGGAAAGCTAACGCTGAAAAAGAAGACATTTCTTCAGTCTGTCCTGGTAGGTACCGTTAATGTTAGTTTATAAAACGTGTTAGCTAGACAAAGCAAATTGTAGTTGTATCTGCCATCAGATAAATGGCAAAGTGGATTTAGCCAGGCACGTACCGCTGAAAGTGAGTGAACGAACGACCCACGCTGAATTTGAACTGCTCCGATACTGTTGTTCGGGTTTAGATACAAATCTCATTACAACTGTTAGGTGTGATAGTATCTTCGCACCTGCACTGTCTTAACATTAATCTTATAGGATTTCTTGATACAACACAAATTTCATAATAACACTTCTATGTTACATAATTATGTACGTTACCTAAAAGTATCTAGGTACATTCTACTTTTATTTATTTAATTTCAAACCGCATGATTACAATTTTTTTTTCAAAATTTGATTATTTTTTATTAAAAAAAGTTTAAGTAATAAATAGTTTACTTGAGTCGATAGTCCTGTATGTATTGGCATCACACGATTTTTAAATAAAATCCAAAATATACCCAGTAACAAAAATACACAACAATGACACAGACGGCGGGGCCTAACTACAAACGAAAGTTAATGTTTAATGTATCGCAGTTCATAAATATAAACGAATAAGAAGTGTTGTCTGAATTTCAACGCGGATTTTTCAGTGTCCGCCCTCTATTCGAGGCGCGGCCCGCAAATCCCCTTAAAATGGATACGACGTTTCTCCAAATCCTTACTTGATTATTATTTATTATCAGCGCTATAAATCAACAGACCTCGGACTTCGTTTCTATGGACCGAACGTTTCATTTGGTTGCCTTTCGGAGAGATTTACTAAGGTATAATAGCCCGTAGGGGTACTGTAAAAAGTGTGTTAGTCTTCTTTATGTTCTAGAAATAATATTTTCTGCATGCTAGTTAGTTGATTTTGGGGGGGTACAACGTTTAGCAGTGGACGGGTGATAGGCTGGTTTGTCGAGATCACTAAGTGAATACTTACTTTGCGAAGGAGACGACGATGTCCGCCTCGTCGGAGTTGATCTCGGTGAAGGTGAGCCGCGAGGCCTGCTGCCAGACGTCGAGCGCGCGCGCCAGCACGCTCCGGGTGCCGTGCAACTCCAACTGGGACGGGACCCGGCTTGATGACATGCTGTGGACAAACGAGTCAGATGAGAACTAAAGTTGAACATAGGATAACTAGTGGACCCGCCCTCACTTCGTTTCGGGACATTAGTTTCACTCTGTAACATATAGAGGCGCTGGGTGTCGATTACATCGCGCAAGCGTTTCTCCTCTTCGGTTTAGCTATAAGCTTTGTCGCTGTCTATAGAATTTACCTGTTTATAATTAGAATAGATTAAGGTTTAAACCGTCAAGTGATCAATGAATAAGCTTACTGATCACACACCACGCAGAAAGCATTCTGAATGTCAGTGCCATAAGATAATCCAATCTAATCATTTGATCGATGTAAGTGTTAACACGATTATGTAATTAGGGTGTTACATAGAAACTTTTTGTAGAACTCCGATTTGTTTTAATTTATTAAACGTACCTTCCCGGAAAATTAAAAAAAGTGTGTGAAAATGATTTGATTTTTGTGTCATTGTTGGCTTTCCTTTCTTTTTTTTGCCATCGATATATTTCAATTCAAAACAATTGAAGTAAAGTTCGACGCATTGTATAATTAAGTTTATGTGGCTACAGACATGTAATATTTAGTAATTTCATCGGAATTTCCACCCCAACATAACATAATAATAATAACGTATCTTAGCGTCACGTACAACATTATTATTTTAAGTATTAAACGTTCCATAACTATAGCAGCACCGCAGTTTACCCTGCTTGCTCTACTTAGAGAAACATTCAATTCCGGGTAGTCCATAATCGAGATAAGGTTGAATTCAGTTCAGAAACACCCTCAGGCACATTTCGCATCCCATTAGCTAGGTGCGAGTGTGTTCACAAAGTTTTTGCCTAAATTACAAATTATCTGTTTTTAGGTCCACCCGGAGCCGCATGTTGAAAGCTACGGCAAGTCATTAAAAACAAATGTTTATTGACAAAGTATCAGGTTACATAATTAAATCCGGCCAAAACATCAAGTGGTGAGTTTGTAGAACAGATTAAACAGATTTGTTGGCTCCGTTGGCAAACTTGGAAAGTTATAATTGCTGTCCTTGCGCCCGTTTTGTTATTGATATTGTTGTTTTTATTCATTCTACGTTAGGTGACTATTTGAAGATGTCATTTTCCGACTTAAAAATATCATTGGTTTTTATTGGTAGAGTCTTGTGAGTTGTGAATTGTGAACCACAATTTACATTGTAACAAACGTAGGGAAGGTTAGTTTCGTTAGGATCTTTTACAACAGTTTACTTATTCAGTCAGGACGTCCGCTCTTAGCGTCGTGAATAGTTAACTAGAGCGGCATTGTCCACATGTGGGCACAGGTAGTGGCGCTGGATAGGCCCAGGCCGTCTACTAAGCTCGCCCATTTGTACCCGCCCCGCGGTCGCAGCTTTCGAGTAATGGAATAATCGCATTGTGGACAATTTGAGTGACTCGCTCCTATTTAACGCTCACTGCATTCATTACACGGGATTAATGCGATGTCACGTACACTGCGACGTCATTAGCCCGCACGCAGTTTTAATTAGAGAACTAGTTCGAGCCGGATGCACCACTAAGCCAGATTACCGCAGGATAATAAAAATCACCGCGAATTTATAATCAAACCGCGGTACAATAGGTAAGTGTCACCAAGCAAGCCGCCTGCCAACGATGCGGTCGCATTTTGTTCATATTTTAGCCATACATTACGCTGAGTAAAATATCGCTTCCGCGGCTAATTAAAACTAGCCGGGGAGTGACCAGCGCCGCTATTGTTAACGATTATTTTAATATAATTATTAGGAGACGCAGGGGAAATACTCGTATGAACTGATAATACTATGTTAATTTTGAAAGCCGCAATATTCATTTTGAAATTGCCTGCCTGCGCGTCTCTAGATAGGCTGAAGTGGTGGTGGGGAGCGCTAAAATGATATTTGCGAAATAATTTATCGAGTCTTTTTAATGGGCTGGGCCCCAGGACAGTCGGTCGGCGGACTCGGCGGATGGAAACCGCTTGAAATTTATTATTGCCATATTAACATGGCCCGCCGTCCGCACGCACTACATCAGCCAACTAGTTAATTGCAAGCCTTGGATGAAATTCGCTACCGCATTTCAAAGTTAATGTTGTAACATCAGCTCAAAATAATGAGTGTGGTAGAACGGCGCGGCGTGAGGGATTATGCGCGTAGGTGAGTTTTTCTAGTTTTTCTTCCGCCAGGACACCAGTTGAATGTTGCGTCTTGTGGGGTGGAGGCGAAACACGCACACTAACGTGGCATAAATTATTATTTGGAATGAACTTTAGGTTTTCCTGTTTTTCGTCTTCATTTCTGGGTTGTTCACTTTTATCAGTTGGCCCGACTCGGGATGAGTAGGTAAGTATATTATTCTGTGACGGGACTGTAGAAATGCGGGCAGTTCTTTCCTACTTTTCTACATTTGGTAGGAGTTACATATTTTATTTACTCACGAGTTTTATTTTAGTGTTGCAGATGAGCAGTATTAGTTCATAAGTGTGAATTATGATTTTCTACAAAAGTACCTACGTATCTAATAAATAACGGAATAGTTTATAACAGGTGCCTACAGAAAAAGACGCTACGTTGAAATGGCTCTACCAGTTCAACATACCAAACAATTTTATAGGAACTTTCACAGCATTCTATCCAACCTGTTTGACCAATCCATAAATTATCCTTTGAGTTCATACCGAACTATCGCAACAAATAAAGACAGTGGCAAATGTAGTTAGTCCATCACCGTGGATAGGTATGTTAATTCCAACGCAAGTATTCGGCCGGGCAGCGTATACAATGGCTGTCCATTTCCCGACAGGATCCATCAAGTGCAGGCGCCAGTAGGCACTTCCACCGCACTTCCGCGCAATGGACACTGTTGTCTGCCAGTAACTAATAATGTTTACGCAACTTAAATGCATGTGCGTCCTCGATTGAAGTCGGCAAATGAAGTCGCAGGGTTGAAGCAATGAAGACAGACGAAGGTAAGGTAAGGAAACACCAATAAACCTTGCAGGCCAATTGGTTGAGACTTGTAAAAAAGTCCTAGTGAGTTTTATGATACCCCTGTCCCTCAAAGTCCTGAGATGCGTATGAATACATATATGTATGCACCCCTTCCTCGATATTTCGGAAATTCAATGTCTTGTTTCGAATGTTAAAATGTTTCTATTCCATTTGGCAGCTATTGTCAATAATGTCCCTATCTATTTGAATACAAGTTTCATGGTTCGGGATGTGGCTATGATTGTCTATTTTCTATCGCTTCGAGAAGTGCAACCGAAAATGTTATGGTCACTTGTACGCTTTTAACGCAGTCGTCTTATCAATTTCATAAAATGAGACAATAAAAACGACCTCATCTTTCTCATTTTTTTTCTCGAGAAACGATAATCGTATCATGTTTCCAATACTGATTTATTTTTAACGGAGAATTTCCCTGATTTTTTATGTTTTCATTGGACTTCATAATACGACAAAATAAATAAATCCGATATCGAGTTGTTTGTGGTTGTGCGCGCCCTTAATCTGAACGTAACTCGTAGGGTAGTTTAGGGTGGTGTAGGGTCCCGTGAGCGATACCTGATAGTGACCATCAAGTACAGGCTGTTCTTTTTACTCCCTCTAATGGGAACGGTTGTCTGTTAATCATGACTTTTCCGTTGTTAAATAGACCGCTACTAAATAATTCCCATCAATTAGATTTACTATGAGTATTTTGTGCCTAAAAAGAATATTCAAAGAAGTTTTCCTTAGTTTCCCCCTTTTTGAAGTATCACGTAACTTACAAAAATGTTAATTATACGTTTTTAATTTGCTTCCGTTGGCTACGAAAGCTCTGGTATGTTAAATGAAACGTTTCTAGAAAAACCTTCCGCCTAAGAACGTTATCAATTGAAAATACTGTTTTTCCTTTAAGTTTCTCACTTTTAACTTAGCTTTGAAAGAACCAATTAATATACCTAAGTTTAAATATAATTCGTGACGGACGAATGTCTTACAGTCTTCACCGCTAAGAAAGTTTCGTAGAAGAAGCCAAAAAAATGTCGAACGCAAATATTTTTAACGAATTTGACATGAAAATTCTCTGTAACTTTAGTGGGCCACGTGACTTCACAAATAAGTTTCTAGTGGCTTTGTAGGACTTCGGGGCACGTTGCGTATTAATACGAACAGGGTGTTTAAGGAGTTGGGTCAAATGGCCGAGTGGGTCGGCTCCGCGCGAGTGCGGGAGTCACCGGCCACGTGAGGCGCGGCAGGCGGCACGTGCCACGTGACTCACAAAGCCAAGTCACGCCTCCTCCACGACAAACGGCGATCGAACGCTAACAACTTCAGCTGCTGCCCGCTCGATACAATAAATACACCTGATACCAAAATCCAATGTTGTATATGGAAAATTCAGTGACAATTTTCCCAAAGACGTTCTTTGAAATTCATTGTCAGATCAGTATTAAAGCACGATTTTATGGATAACTTTACACGCTACGAATATTTTCCATTGTTACATTTATTGCCCATGAAATATCATGATCGATGTGAATATCGGGGCCCATTAAATTGTGTCTGTATAATTCGTACGGGCGAGGCGAGTGACGACTACGTTTATAGCGCGAAATAATAAAATAAAACATGCAATATTGTGACGACATGCCGCGTCTTCACTACGAATGGACATAATCTTGTTACGATGTCGTAACAAACAGATTTGTAAGCACGGACTTTATGGTCTGTGTCCAACGAGCTGAAATTTAATTTTCTGAAATAATCTGTCAGCGAGTCATTAAAATTATTCATCCGTGCTGCGTCCTATGGAACCTACACTCGTTAAACATTACTTATATTGTATTTTACAGTGCAATTTTAATTTGCATAAATATCATCCAATAAAATTATAAGGTCGGAGATTTTATGCAAATATAAATGAACGGTTAAAATTTGCTCTAGTTGTTAATTTTAGATATAAAGTACATGATGTATACTAAACTATGGAAAAAAATTAAGATATAGAATTAATAACAATAAAATTATTACATTCTTACAAAGTGATCAAAATAGTGACGTAGGTATACTTAGACAAGATTTTCAAATCCAATAAAGTAGAAGCTATAATTTCCTCGACATAGAAATGGATAAAAGATTTCAAAAACATTTTCCTCGGTTTGAAGTGAAAATTAGCATAAAAATGATAAAACGTCAGTGAGACGTGGTCCCCAGCGGCGTGTCAGGCGTCTCGGCCGGCGGCCGCCTGTCACGCCGATTGTCGGCCCTGTCTGCACATGCCGCCCTGACCGCATCAAATTATGTTTTAATAACGCCTAGACTGACGTGTGCTGTTCAACATTAGATAGTTATACTAAAACTTCGGGAATACATATGTGTCTGGTTTCAGCGATAGTCATAATTGTTCAGACCGCTGCAATAATGCACTCCTTTCGCCTTTGTAATACAACCCCCTTCGTTTCGCGTCTCTCAGACTCTCACGCCGTACATTGCAGATAAGCGACGTGGCAATAGGCATTGATGCTCACTGGGGATTTCAATAGCAGTCTACCTCCTCGATTCTTTGATCTATAAAAGGATTAAAGCGTCTTTCTAAGCGAGAATATTTCAATTTCTATGGATGCGTCTTTATTTTGATTTTTCTGAGATATGATTCTTTAACGTTGAAGACTGACCCAGTAAGAGATTTATCGTCGTGAGGAGGAGGAGTAATCGAGTAGTGTGAGGAATTTATTGAGCAATCATCAGTGTAGTATAACGGGCAGTCGTTACGTCAAAGCCGACGTCGTATCCTAATTGACCTTTATCGGTGTGCTCCTTTAATAATGGCTCCTTTGAATGTCGGCGGCGGCCGGCGCTTTCACGTGCACCATTGTGGAGAGAGCATTGGCGCTCCTCGGGGATTTAAGAGGATTTCTAGACAACGGCTCACTGTCTGCCGAGCTATTACGTGCAGTTCGACGTCGCCTAAGATGTTTGCGATTCTCATAACGGCCGTGTTCGTCTCGGCGACGCGCTACAATTTGCCAATGAAACGTAGAGTAATATTCGTTTAGGTTAGCGTTATCGTTGAGATGGGAGTCTATCAGAAGGCGCGTTTAGATTGGGTTTTCATGCTTGCCGGTGCACATAAGAGAAATTAGCGAATCTGGCCGGCGGAGCGCCGGGGGCAGAATTAAGTCGAGAGTAACGTTGTTATGACGGTAATGGCATATTACCGCTCGCTACGTGCGGGCATTTTCCGCGCGGGCGCTGCTGCTAAATTGAAACAATTTTTCAGTGATGCGATTGCATCGGTGATCAGCATATTTCGCACTGCCATTATTAATTGCCACTATGATCACCTACATGAGTTGAGGTAGCAAAAGTTGTAATGGTAATTAAGTTAGATAAGCATTAAGGGATAATATTGTGAAAAAGTAAAAGCTTATCCCAATAAGTAAAACGTGAAGCCGCTACAAAAGCAGCTACGAAAAGTTTTTAAATTATGTTAAGAAGTTTGCCGATTATAAATCGTAATAAAAGTTGGAAAGGAGGAGGAAACTAAGCGTAAAGTAGTGATCAATAGAAAAGTCTTATGTATAAAGGAACCAAGAACTTCATGTGCAAAAATCTTGGGTAGCTGCAACACGAAAAGTTTTTGAACATAACATATTATCAACGATATCGTGCCATTCAAAAGAATAGAGTTGTACCTATAATGACAAATTTATTGCTTGGATGTTGGTATCATTTAAGAAGAAATATAAGTACGGTTTGTTTGTCTATGATGAATTACTTTTTTACTTCTTGATTACCAAACCACCTACCGTTTTCTATATAAATGAAAGTATACACATCTTGAGGATTTAAGTGTAAAAAATCTGATATTACATACTAAACTTATTTTCTTCAAGCACATGTGACTCCCCGAATAGTATTAACGCTTATGGACAATAACAAGTTGAACCTAGTTAGAGACACGAGCAGTTAGAAGTTTTATATGAGTTGGTTAAACTGAAAGAGATATAATTGGAACCCGAGACGGTGCAATGGCTTGCTGTACCAAGTACAGTTACGCCATTAAATTCAGCTGTAAAACGACAGTTTTTGCTCAGATAATCGACTAATTAAGGTTGGAGGGAAGCAGGTACTTAAAGAAAGATGTCTGCGCTTAAACGAAGCTTGTTACCTAACACTTATCAGCTTTTTATTTAAACGTAAGTATTTTCTAACTATCCGCATTACATGTATATTTGAAATTTAAGTTTAGTATCTTATTATTATTATAAAAAACTGAGATGGAAAAACAGTTTTCAGCTTTCATCCGCATGAAAGGTTTTTGAATAACTAAACGTACCTCTAACATATGCCTGAACCTTAATATAAATTGTTCTATAAATGTTAACTAGAAAAATCAGCGGTTGTTACTAAAAGAAAGGACACGAAAATTAATTGATATAGTATTCCTAGCAGCAAGCTCTATAAATGTGGCAATTCTAGATATTTGGACTAAGGGTGCGTTTCGACAGAAGCGGAGTTGAGCGGAGACTTATAAAAATTGACCAATCACGTTGCTCAAAATACACATCTCATCTCTGATGAGCAATGTGATTGGTCTTTTTTTATGAATCTCTGCTCAACTCCACGCAGCTCCGCTTCTGTGGAAACGCACCTTAATGTCATTGTCTAGAAACTGCTTCCCCATTGAATAGGCATAAATTATTATTACCATATTAGGTGTTGCATGAGCTCTCTGTAATCTCCCGCGGGAGTGAACGTCGGCATCCGACAGTTATCGGGCGCCTTCAACCTGCGCTTATCGGCGGAACAGCGCGCCGTTTGCCTCCGACCTGGTGCGCTAATGACTGGGATTAGATACGGCACTAACACGGTGTGCGAACTTTGGTGCAATATTCTTTCTTTGTAAGCATTTACTAATTACACGTCTGTTTTTTTTATGTGATAGGTAGCAGACGAGCAGGCGGATCACCTGATGGTAAGCAATTGCCGCCGCTCATGGACACCTGCAACACCAGTGGAGTTACAAGTGCGCTGCCAACCTTTTATCCCTCGGCGAAACACAGCACAGGGGCTGCTTCACGCTTTGTTAAGAGAAAAAAAAATATTTTCATAAAAAAATGCCTGTTGGTTATGAGACCAAATCGATTTTGTTTGTTTTATAATACTCGTACAATTCTCAATTTTGTTGCATTTACCGTAATTTTAGAGTGATAATTGATGACGCTCAAGAGTTAAGAAGTGGTGCTCAAGTATTCTGCCGATTCCTGCAAAACTGCCGTGCCAAGCCAACACGAAAAATGTAAAATCCCTGAAGTGAGTGTTAAGGTCCTTCAGTTTATCCTTTCAATAACCCCATTGGCTGAGTCAACAACCCTGTTTGATGTCTCAGCACCACGATGCAAGAACGGTAAGTATCCCAAGTTATTTTTACCGCTCCCTTGCCGTGGTGCGCTAAAAGCATTTGTCTTGAATTTTTAAAGTGCCAATTGAAGTTTCCGAGCGAAAGGATGTAAGTACGGGTTAAAGTTCTTAGTGTTAGTTGGATGTTAAGGAGTGGATTGACTCGCGGTAATTCAATTTGGGCCAGTCGAGGTGAAGTACCTAGCCGGAGCGGCTGAGTACGACTTGGACGGTGAGGCGGTAGAGTAGACACATCTTCCTACAGTTCTTATATAGTTTAGTTAGATATAGGTAACCAGCTTTTAATTTCTTCTGTCCTATTAGCAAAGATTTTTATAGAGATGATAGCAAGAAAAAATATTACACTTAGGTACATACGAATTGAGAAACTCCTCCTTTTAGTTTTTGAAGTCGGTTAAAATAACTTGTGACGACGATGAATCTATTCAGCAAACTAATATCATCTTTTCGTTACTTATGACATTATTAGACGAATCGATCGTGAAGATATTTAGAAAAATTCTAACATGGGCTTAATTTTTGAGTTTCTGCTTACCTAACCACATATATTGACGTCATAAATAAACAACACGTAAATATCAAGTATTCAAAACGGCGTCGCGGCGGTGTACAGCGGAAATGACGAGGCGATTAGTTGCAGGTCGCGCCCTGGGAGAGATATATCCGGCGGAACCGAGCGGAATTACTTCCCGGTGCATCGCGACAATGTCCCGCAACTACACTATTCGATTTAAGAACCGGAAAAGTCCAAGGTGTTACCAGCCCTCTTATCCTATCGTTACAGTGGTCAGAAAACGCAAAATTGCATTCTTCCTGCTTTTTTTGATCTGCGCTGCGATATACTTTCCAATCCGATGCATCGCAACAATCTTCTGGCACTTCACTATTCGATATAAGAGTCGGCTGAAGTCCACAGTTTTGGCTTGGTGCCTCAAATAAAAAGTCCTCAATTTCTCATCAAGTCCTTAATATCAAATCATTCATCATAAAATCTATCATTCTGTATTCGAATGATTTATACCACGATTAAGAAGCTCAGGACGAGTGTAAAACTGTACAAAATTGAACGTATGGTAACACTTAGTACGACTCCAAAGTTCAGAGTCGCCCGGTTCATTAGAATCTAAATTCCCACGGTTCATTAGGATTCCCCAGAATTCTCAGCGTTCATTAGAAATACTCGGGCGGCAGTGGACCCGGACGTAAATAAGTGATTAACGCAGTTGGGATTGTTTTCAGACGCTCGGGTGCAGCCGGCAGACTGCTCGGACTCCTCGGGCCCAACTTGATACATTTAAAATGAACCCCCGCGCCCCGTCACGTCAACTCGACTACTAATCTTTTATGAGATAAGTACAACGCTTCCTCAAATTATCAGTAAACAACTCCAGCGCTGAGATTCACAATCGATTTACCGACCGAAAATTACTCCCTACATAGTTCGGCTTTTATGACTTTTTTCTTTAATATTACCCGAGGATATTTATATCAAAGCTGCGACCCACAGTTGCTATAGGTAATGGGTACTTTTAAGCTGAATTTTATTACTTCGCTGTGAAAGAAGGTAAACGTAATACAAGGTATTAATCTGGATCGGATCGGAGAGCGCACGCTTCCGGTTACAGCTGAGAGAAAATAATATTCGGATGTCTGTACGTATATTTAGCTATTTAGTACATGATACCATGATGTATGTCCAAGACATTAATTTCATATATGTTTAAAATGTAAGTACATTTTATAAACGAAACAAATATCCAAAACGAAAGTGCTATCTGATATGCTACTTCAGTAAATGTTTATGAGAAAAATAATGTTGTTCAATGAAATATTTCGTTACAGGACAAAGTTTTATTCAATACTGAAATAGTTATCAGGGATGGTTTGATATTGACTAAGATTCATATTGCATTAAAAATGGAATGAACATGAAATCAACGGTTGAGGGCGCGAGGGTCGTCATACTAGGGGACATGAACCCCTGTATTCGAAAACCGTTTTCCGGCACTAACTTATTGCGGAAATCGAGTTTTTATGTCACCTCTGGCTAGTAAGCCAAAAATAGCCGAAAGAAAATATTTGTAAAAAATATAGCATTGTAAAGTTGTAGTAAAATTAAAAATGCAAATTAAAATGCATAATAGTCAAGCAAGTTTGATCAAAGCTATTCAACTTTGTTAATTACAGCATCACTCGTGTTGAAAATACTAATAACATTGCAAGAGTAAATAAGGTTATGTAACTAAGTTATGAAAATACGCGGTGAACTGAGCTTCTTTCTGAAAGATTAAGCTTTGAGTTGGTGTTGAATGGTACTGACTGACACGTCAATGTTTACACATTTGTCAAATCTTCAATCATTTCTCACTTTAATTTCAAACACGTTTGGTTTCAGTTGTATCAGTTGAGGAAAACTTATAGATTTTAGTAACTTGAGGTTTGTACCTTATAACGTACCTGAATGGAATTTAGAGAAATAAAATTTTAGTATTAAGCCTAATCCCATTGTAGCGATAACTTGATTTCTATGATGGAGGCATTTGCCCTACAGTGGGACAGTATAGGTAGCTGTAGTAATGCTTACTTGTATTGGTAAAAAAACTATCCACTATTCTTTAAATTCTAAATAACAATAAGTCACATTTAAAAAATCGAAATACGTACTGAAATCGAAATACAGGCAGTTACTAAAAACTTGCAAAATCGATAGTGTTGCAAGTCTTGGCTGATAATTTTATCGCAAAATCTTCATTAGTTATTGGTGCTTGCTCTGAAGTTAGCGGGTTAAGGGTCTAAATGGCCCCCACGTCCGGACAAACATCGCGGAAATTCCAAACTCAAACAAGTTTAAGCAAATTTATAACTTTCGGATTGGAAGCAGGCTGTTGCCTTGTTGTGCGTTATGTACTCTACACTTCGCGCCGGCATTAAGCACTGGCATCTTATATCTACCTGACACAGTTCTTTACTTTATAAGTAAAAATCGAATTCTTTTTTGACAAGGATAAACTCTATCACTAACTACATCGTATCGTATTAAAATGCAGGCCCGAAAATCGGAAATAAGCATATCATCAAAAGTTTTCTGCTCAAAGTTAAAGATCTTAAACAATGTGCTCAAGAACCCGACTATTTTCAACTTCTCTTCGAGCAAAAAGTCGAATTTCCAAAGAAAAATGTTCAAGTCTAAACTATCGAGCATTAAAATATTCTTAATACGACTGCTGGAACATGAAGTGCAATTCAAACAGCAGTGCTGTAATTCAAGAGTGCGCGGGAAGTTCACTAATGATAAAGCGCGGAGGGGAAATGATATGAAAATAGTTTCCTTATAGCAGTCGATGCGCACTATCGGATGGAATAAAGAGATGGAGTGGCGTGGGCGCCGCCCGCCCTCTCCGCCGGTGCGTTGCCCTGATAAAATAAACATTAAAAATAAAACATTATCAGCACTCTACAAGTACTCGTACTACTTAATAAGCATTATAATAGATTTCGATCTCAACACGAGCGCGAGTGAACGAACTTGTAAACTATGGACATCAAACGGCCGATTTTTTATTCCAAGAAACATGCAATGTTTTGAGAAATACAAAAGGAGCGGAGTTGCTAGAACGGTACATCCGATAATCCTGTTTTATAATTTTCCAGACTGTTCTAAGCTGGGATGGCATGACGTAAAAGAGTATTATCTCAAATAGAGCGGTCGCGAGGGTGCAAGGGCCTGGAGGGCGCCGCTCCCCGGGTGCTTGGCCGCGCTAGCACTCTTTGTCTTGGCCCCACCACTCTCGGGTTCTTGCACTGAATTATGTTAGTGAGGCAAATGGGGTGACGGTACCTGCTCCGCTGCTCCACTGGATGCCACATCAATTGCCGTTATACGAGCACTTAATCTTACAACAAACTTGTTTCCTGATTTACTAGATTATTCCATGTTCTCTCAAATATTTATAAATACGAATGTATGGTATATAACTTTTCTAGGTGTAGTGCATCGAGTCTTATTCATCATATTTTAATTTCAAAAGTTTGATCTTTTTTTGCTAAGTTGTTATCAATTCCTTAATTACTAAATAAGGTGTTCAAGCAAGTATCGTATAATTGTTGTAAGAATTATGTAAGATTTTTTTTCGATATGAGCTGTCGTAAATCGTGCAGTTAGTAGTTTAATATCTTGTTAAGTTTTTGCTTTCTTTCTTATTTTAAAACTTTAATACCAGCTAAGGGTGAATAGGTGTCGGTCTAGATGTGGCATGTTTTATTACGTGATATAAGCATGTCCCAGGGCGCAGACCGCGGTTGCATAATGCACTTTCTGGAGACGTTGACCGCGAGGTGAGTGAACAAGCGGGTTCAACCGCAGGTCGAGGGAAGGTCGTTGCATAACAATTTACATGGAACTGCTGATATGCATCTATTGTGCTACGTCATTGCACAGGAAATATGTATCGCGCATTTTCAATCTTTGTTCGACGGTGAGGGACTGAACGAAACTAAATGGGAACATTGTTGCAGCATTGTTAGGAAGACAGTTATGGATGGTGTGTCTACGTAATAATTATTATAATGCTATGTTGGTGCGCTTACCATTTTACACTGAAGAAGTATTGTGATTTCTGTTAGTGAAAAGACAACGTTTGTTGTTGAAATTTTCTGATACGATTTATTACCGCTGTGTATCAAACAAATCTTTGCGGGTTGAATCATAATGTGGTACGTGAAATTAAGTTATTTAACGTTGCGAACACAGTAAGAAAGATATTGCTCACATAAAGTAAATTTAATTTGTTTAAAGTCTAACATTCAGTATATCAGTTTGCAGTAAATTTGAATCATAATAAATAACTTACCCTCAATATGGATGATCGTAACTTCTACGTTTCAAGAGGAAAATACTGTCGAAGTGCACTTAACTATATTTTTATGTGACGAAACCTATAAGAAACTTGTGCAGTAACCCAATGAGCTGTGGTCACGATGCACTATACTGATATCTTTTGTTTTCACGATCATATTTTTCAGAGTATTGCAGAGTGCGCATTCAACACACAATTTATGATTTCGATTAACGATTGTAAGATATTTCGAAATTTGTATGCACATGCAAACTCTATCTGCTGGTAGTTCCGAACAGCCATTGCTGATGAAATATGCAATGGCAGTTACAAGTTAGACACCTACTCACGTGCATTTCAAAATGTATGAGACAAAGACGATACAATATGCAGAAAGCTATTAATTAATGGAATCTGCTGTTCGGAGACCGTTCTGAGGAGGAAATTAAACCAAAATACTTGCTCCAGTTACAGGGTTGGCACTAATGTGCATCTTGATGCTCGCCTGACTTGCCAGCGTCAAGTTCCCCACCACCTATTTGTTGATTGTCTAGCAATAATTACTATTCTATTTCCTATTGTCTTTTATCCGCGGCTTTCCGTTCGAAGTGTTTCGGTTTTCAGACGCTCAGAGTTATTTGAATTAAGTCCCACATTTCAAAGGGAACCTCATTTGCGTTTACAAAAGTGCAGATCATATTTTTTCTTCTGTGTGTTCGAATTGAAAGCGGTGTAATATTCTTTTTTGTCTCGGAGCGGGCCGGGCGGGGCGCAGCGGCGACCGCGTGCGCCGCACAAAGCCTCCGGTTTTGTATTCGCTTCCTCACTCACCTGGAAAGGAAAGAAAAGAAAATATTAATTAAGAGCCACTGAACGAAATAGATATCGTCGGAATGAAGCCGTTATTCTGTTATTGTAAACGGACGCTAACAGTTTATTACACAGTAGGGAAATGTTGAGATTTTGATGAAGAAAAAATCAGATTTGCGGACAGTAACACTGGGTGGAGTATATTATGGGGTGGTGAAACGGTTCGATATTTGGGTGATGTGGTCGCGGGGTGACAGCGTGGCGTGCGGCCCGTGGCTCGCGCATTGCCAAACGAGCTCCGGCGCACATCTCATTAACACGTAGCGCGATATTTAGCTAGCGGGCGCGCGGTGAGCCGCGAACTAGCATTTGGCAGCGCACGCGCTCGTACACAGCCGGCTGTGTAAACTAAACAACTCGTAAAAGTGTAAAAGTCGTAACGATAGCGGCTGAGAGAACCACCTAATATGAGCGGCGGCTGGAGCTGCGCCAGTCGTGCTCATTATCAGATGGGACGTTCCGGGCGCAACCCTTTCGTTTTACGATTGGCCTCTAATTACACCAGCGCTCAAGGCGGCGCGCTTTTTTAGTTGATACGAGCCGGGGCGCGCACTGCCAAATGGACATATTTATCGCTAGTAGCCAAATCGTTTACGCCGTTCGACGGTGGTGCTCCTAGCGTTACGATCGGCCGCTTTGCGATATGAAAAAAGTCTCGGGAAATGTCGCGCAGTGCAATAACAGAGAGCGCTGGTTTACGAGAGGCCGCTGATAAAGCCGGCGGATCCCAGTATGCGGCGCGCCTTAACGACGTGTTGCCAATTTATGCCGCGCGATAAGCAGAGTTTGTTGAGCTTCCGCCGGAGGCAAATTACGACCTTTGAATCACATGCATTGCGATTTGGGTCGTAAGCCGTCTTCTGTCACTTGAAGGAACACGACGGTAATAATTATGCTTCATAAATATGAATGTATCGGGTAAACTTTCGAGGTTTTGAGTAGAAGGCTGTTCTTTGGTGGTTTTTTTCTTATCTAGATTGTGTGCCAAGTGAACCTAAATACAATAAGTTTGGAAGTTGCTGTGTTGTGTCAGCGTTGGCGTGATTTCGGCGTCGTATCTTGGCATTCCTGCGGCGTCCGATCTGGTATTAGTGTAACATATTCAAGATGCTGGTTGGCACAATCGGGCGGCGGAAGACCGAGTGGAATTACACGGAATCGCTCGCAGAGAGTATTAGTATGCCGCCGCCGAGCGTCGGAATGAGTCGACGTGACGCGGCCGGCATCTTCGTTGCTACCTCTAAATGCAATAACTTGAATATCGTAAACTAGCTATCGATTCCTTACGTAATAAAACTGCATTGGAAATTGATTCAATTCAAAATCACGTGCATATGGTGCAGTGTTCTTACATTAGGTATTAAAGTTGGCAAATGCCTACGCTTGAAGTGTAGCAAGTAACGTATGATTTGGGTGTATCTGCCTAAAAAACAATATTAAAAAAAAAGATAATTTTACAGAAGTGAAAATAATTGACCTTATGCACAAAACAATACCTACATGTCTATAATATAGATGAGAAACGATTTCAGATAAGTAATATGCAAAGAACTTCTTTAAGTTGCCGTTTAGCAATATTGATTGAGTATTATTATGGGGATAATATAAAGCTATTTGTAAGGAAATCGGCGGATGAAAGATGGGCCCTTTTGTCGGCAGTCGAAACATAACGTGACACGCATGGGCTATGCGGGAGATGGGCTGTAATCCAACCATATCGGTATAGGACATGATGTGCATAGAGGGTCTCATAAAATATTTTTGTTTTAATAGCAGGCACAGTGGATTACCAAAATATAGATATACAGTTTTTATTCGTACATCTACATAGGTTCTTTAATATTGAATTTAAATTTAAATATAAACCTACCTATCCTAAAAAAGAAGAGTACTTACAAATATTTTTTTGAGTTTGCCACTCCGTTTGCAAAAAGTACGTGATTAAAATTTTGTACCAAGTTTTAAATTTGGATGAATAATCAATTATTGAGTTGCTCTCATTTATTTGGAGTCGCCTAAAATCGTTAACATATTTATAGCTGCAATCATTTAGGGGTGCAATTGTTAGATTTTAGGTACAGCACAACAATAAATCAATTGTCTAGTTCTCACGTAAAAATGAGTAGTTTACTTATTTATGAAGATCCATCCCAGTTATTAGCATAGCTTTGCAGTTCAATTTACGTCTTGCGTTAAAGCTGACAGGAACCCTCGCGTCAAGATCTAAACATCTGACAATATCACGTTTACAAATGGCAAATTAAATTGAAACATTAAGATTATGCGTGAAGATGAACCGGCCCCGAGAGGCGGCGTGACCCGCCCCGACTCAATCTTGGGCCATTAAGCGCGACAAATTGGAAAAATATTCAATTACACCTCGCTAAATATTGAATTATATCATGGCAAATTACAATTTTGCATCGGGGATGTAACACTAGCCATAACTGAGTTTCGTTCCGCTTTAGTTTGCTCTGTGGGGACGCTTATTGGATTTTAGCTTGAGTCAATCATTGATCTCGTAGTGGTGAGTTCAATTTTGATGTTATTTATTGATTTTTTGCCGATTGGTGGGAGAGTGAATTTTTGGAATGAGACTGCAGATTTGTAGTAGTTATCTTTATATTGTAAAATCAGTATTCGTAATGTTTTTTTAGCACAATATTGCATTTTTTTTATTTGTAAAAACGTGCGGGTAGAAAATTTCACTAAATATTTAAGCCTAATACAGGGTGTAACAGTAAACCTTTACATTCCTGTAACTACGTGCTCTACCAACCATTCTCAACAATTTATTCTATGATTTCTGGATATACACATTAAACAATTTCAACTTTTCATACAAAGTTGGTCATGTGACTTGGTAATTTTGTATGAGTTGAAAAAATTTTAAACAAATGTGGTTCATAAGGGTTCCTAAAACAAGTGATTAAAGGAATGTCAATGTTCACACATACCCTGTATTACGCGCACATTTTAAAATAACTAGGTAAGTATTTAATATTTTGTAGGTACCTATAATAGTCTAATTTCAAAACCATTTTTATTTCCAGCAAACGTATATCCCATTGAAAAAAAAAACAACAGAACACCGCCGCACAATTTCCCCGCACAATCAATTCATTTGGTCCATGGAAAAATAATATGCGAGCTTAAACATGGCGACAAGTGGACGCAGGAATTACCCGGCAGTTGGAGTAATTGCCAATTAATCACTGGCCGTTTTCTATTTCAGCCGTCGACAGGCGCGACAGCCGTGTGCAGCAGGGATGTGGCGGGGGCGGAATAAGAGACGGAGCTCGCGGAAGCGGAATACGATTCCGAAGTTTGAGAGAGAAGTTCGGGAAACCCACGTTTACATTACGTAAGATGTAGGAAATGTGTGCTTTGTACTGATTGAACCGGACACGGCATTATTAAGAGGTTGCTGTAATTGCCAATAACATGATGTTTTTGTTTGAGTCATTGACAACTTATTTGTACATAATATTATGTAAGATGTAGGAAATGAATACTTTGTTATGATTGGCCATTAATTTATTGGTCGTCTTCTTTTGAGTCATCGACCAGCGTTAGCATAGCTGTGTGTAGCAGAAATGTGGCTGAGGCGGAATAAGAGATGGAGCTTAAGAAAGCGGAATACTATTTCAAAATTTCTTAGACCGGCCTATGCATCGAAGTGGAATTAAGGCAGAGATGGAATACGAGACCAATGTTAAGTGGAGTTCGAAAAAACTCTGCAAAGAAGATCATAAATGTTTAAAATATGACTTCGACGAGTATTTTTTAGTAATTTTCAGGCGTGGGTGGCAGGAATGTGGCCGTGGCTTGTCAGATTACGGGGCAGAATCACAGATAGATAATTCACAAAGCTTTGAAATTCTTTTCATATAAAGTCTGGGATGAAGAGATCAGTTCCTACTGTATTTTGGCAGGAATAAGTTTCTAAATAGGAAGTTAGGTGCTATGAAACAAAATAAAAAAATATGAGCTTTGAATATGTAGTTCAATGCCTGTTATCATAATATAAATCAATGACTTGCGATAAAACTGAGCTGAAACCAGGCTCGGCCTGGAACATCCCTAGTAGCGCAGGGCCAGCAGCGAGTCTTCTTGCTAACGAGTTTGAGACTGCACCGCGTGTCCCGTAATAACAGGACACTCAATTTTGCTTTTATCACACACGATCATAAAGTGATTACAACGGGAAATGAGTGAGCGCACTTGTAATTGAGTGAGCGGAGCGAGCGCTTCGACGGAGGAGAGTTCGAACGTTTGTAGAAAAGTAAAAAGATATTAGTGTTCTTTTTCAGCGAGAATATTTTGTTTGACAATTTTTTAAATTGTTTAATGTAATACCTTTTAGGTCTTAGAGTTTTGCTAAGGGTTAATATAATTAGCCAACTAATTACACAGCGTTTCAGTACAAATTCAGATCTTGATTTTGATATAATTGCTAGAAATTGCGTTGCGATAAATGGAGAAGTTGAAATTGTAGCGAGCGTTTGCATATGAATGGATATAAATTTATTCATGTAGACTAAGGTTATTTCTTAGATAGGGCAGAATTAATCCTAGAACAATAATCGGGCTAAATAATAAAATGGAATAAGATAAAGTTTGGAGGCGCGGAGATGAGATGGCAATTGTCTGTCGATCCCCGCCCTCCGCGCCCACTTCATTCAGATCGGTATCTTTATAACATAATTAAGTAAATTTCGAAGTCGTCGCGCTCCATCTCTGAAATAATAAGAGTAAGAGCTTAGATAACCCACGATTTAATGTAATTTTCCGTTATTTTCCCATCTCTTGTAATTAGGAATTTTGTCGCGAGTAACGAATTTCTACGTATCATGTCTCTTGGGAGGGATTTTGATTTCGGCCTCCTTTTGTCGAAATATTTCGATGACTAACTCACTCGCTTTCAAAGCGAAATCCAGCGGGACAATTGATCGCCTCTAACTTTAATTTGCAAAGTTATAATAATCTTTTACTGATTTGTCACGGTTCATTGCGCATTAATTCGTTTCTACCAAACGGAACTTATTACTTGTAGATCTCTATTCATATTGTATGTGTGAGAGTACTTTACTCGTGTATATAAATCTAGCAGATATTGCATAAGCAGTATAATTTTACTGTGGTATAACAGAAATAAAAAAAACTGATTTGTTCTCTCCCAAAAAATAAGCTCCACAAAATATCCTCGAGGTTTTAAGAGACATTGGTGTAAACATTTCTATTCTAACAGCGCCAAAAGGAGTTGCCAATGCAAAACATATTTCGCAACCTGACAAATAACATTTCAGTACAGAGGTAATATCGTAGCTTTCACAATACCTCCAGTGAGAACAGGATGATGTTGTTTAGAGACGTGTCCAGTTAGGTAAATGGGTCGAACGGGTTATTTCCTTGGAGTGATTTATATCCCAGTATTTCAAGACGGTTAGGTTCAGCGCGCTGATCGCTGAGTGGATTGCGCCGCGACACCTTTCAAACAAATTGTTCTGAGACCGGACGGGACGGTAAACAACTCCCCCTATGCAGATGTTACTAGTGAGCAAACACCTACAATTTCCACGCGGGCCACTACCGACCCTGAAATTGCTCTCGACGCGTTTCTTCGCGCCGTCTAAAGTGACTTCTCTGTTTATAGTCCCTTTTTATTTAATCGAAGCCTCGCCTGTTGGCTGAGTTGAAAGCGTCCGGGTACAGAAAAGTATTATGAGTCGGACGAGTGCATAACAATTTAACGAACGGCGGCAAAGTTTAACAATTAGCAGGCGGTGTACCTCGTTCAGTGTATCTAAACAAGTTCATTAATTATTTCATAGTCATAGTTAGTCACTCCAATTTGATTGTTCAGATGAGATAGCCCAGGCCGCTGAATTATGTGGGTAGCTGTACGTTTCTCAGGCTAAGTTCAGCATTATGTACGCTGCATGAAACTGAAGCTAGTTAGTATTTTGAATTAGAAGTTTAGGAATAACTTTTGAGTCAACTTGAGTTAATAATAATGCTTATTTCAGCGGACTAGCAATTTAATATTCCACAGCATTTGTTTATCCAAACATTATTAAGAGTTTTTTTGGTAAAATTGTTTCCATAATAAAGAGCCGAGTTTTAACCTTTTTAGGATAAAACTCGGATAATCTGCCAGAACACCCACACATGTTAATAACTAATATATGTCTGAGTTGAAATCGTCACTGAAAAAATATAGAGTGAAATGAAAGGAAACCTTCGCTGGCAGCAACTCTAGGCGTAGCCGAAACGGTCAGCAAGTAACTCGAGCGTAGTGATTGCTGGAGTCGTCATTTGGCAGGTTCCCTATACTACTGCAATGCAATTCTGTTTGTCCACGTGTAACGGAAATTGTTTTTATTCCTCATGTCCTTTGTTTGTTTACTCAGCTCCATATCTACACTACAGCTACACTATTTTAGAAATATTGGATCTAACGCGAGACCGCTTTTCATTTAATTTTAATTGCGTCTGCTTTAAATTGCTAAAATTCTTTATTAATGCGCCGTTTAGGGAAGTAATTATCAAACATTTGCATAACTTAGAATGTAATTATTATTTGTAGAACAAAATTTAAAACTTTTTAATTACGGTTTATACGCAAAATCCTTTATGGTTTAGATGCGATTGAAACTCGTATAATATGTAGGTAAATAATAACGAGTAGGTAGGTATACTCGCAGTATCCTTTTTATTAAGCCTCTAAAGTAAAACGTCGTATCGTAGCATTGTTGTAGCAGATAATCCTCAAACATACTTATACTCGTAGCATTACAATAATGACGTGGGACAATAATTCGCGTCTACGACGCTACGGCGTAGCGCCCGGCTTAGCTTGCTTGTTGGCACGCCCGGTGGAGCACTATGCCCGTTGCCAGCGGGCTTAGCTGCCGTTAGGCCGCTGACATATGGGAGGACACGGTGCTCCTGTGTTCCTCACTCCTAAGGTGTTCTCGCCAAATAGGCCGCTATGAGTTACTAGCCGAAGTAGCCGACGTTTACGGAGAAATTGGGTGAGATAACACTGTTATTATGAGAATTATATTGAAAATCAAAGTTTAGGATTCGGAGCATTGACATTTTTACACGTATGTATATTTTAGTAGGGTTTCCCGAATGGCTAAGGCGACGAATTTAACTTTGCTGGATTTGCAAGGTTTATATTTTGTATCCAAATAACCGTTTTTTTTTCTAAAATTCTGTACACAATAGGTATACTTACCTAGTCAAAAGTGACAGTAAGTTAGTACGATTGTGCAAAGTTATTTTTTTTACTACAGTTGTGAAAATCATTATACGCTTTCAAGTTCTTTTTGCATGACGAGCAAAAAGCACTTGAAATTATTTTTTTCGTCATACCGTACAAATGAAAATAATTTCAATAAGAGTTTATACTTCGTTATCAGCAGTCATTGTTAATAACACTATGACTAATTGAAAATAATATGAGTACAATCATGCCAGTCACCGCACTGCTATGTGACTAATAGCAGAATACCATAACGCATTTACGTAGGTACATAGTCGGGTATGATAGCCATCATATCTTCGCACACGGCCTATTTAGCTGGACAGGTGTAGATTGTAGATCGTAGTCAATCAATTGCGATGTGTGAAACATTGCATGGCTAATGAGGTGCACGGTGGATGCATATCAATGCGCGCAGGTGCAAGGAGATAATGGGGACTTAACAATGTGCGATACTCGATTACCGCAAGCGGCATAACATTGCGATTGGATGACTGCGATACTGTAATTTGTCAGATTGTTTGTGTATTTGTAATTCCTGTTTATTTTTATTACTTTTACATTAAGCACAATACACGCTGAACCCTCCGAGTTGTAGGTAAGCGACTAGTCTACGACGATTTTATTATTTCATTCGGAATTTGAATGATTCTTTTCATAGCGGGCTTAGTGTGTAAAGATTCACTGTTGGCTTGTTGATTTTTGGCGACCAGCATTTTAACTTGAATGGTACGTTACATAACTGATGATACACTTAAAGATTGTTGATATTTTTATGTTTTATTGTTGTATTTTCTTACTTGTGAAAGTTATCTATGCACAAACCATAGTCAACCATACTTAGCGGGTATATTCTAATCTAAGCAAGTAATCACTACATTTATATTTTTATGGTATAATAATTTTATGATAAATCATAGTTTTATTGTTTATATATCGTTTTATTACCTATTATCAATGGTGCAGGCTAAGGAATTAGCCTAATTTCTGAAGGTTCTGGGCTTAATAAATCTGTCTGTAAAAATCTAAGAAAAATCATGGAAAAATTGTTTTCTAAATGTCTTTTTCTCTCTTGCTTATGGTTGCCTTGTTCTCGTCGTTTTATTGATTGATCGAGTAATTGAATAGTCATAATGATTTTGTCTATCTATTAAAAAATACACCTGTGATACAAAATAACTTAATATGTAAAGATTATATTGTACGTCACGTTAGGTATGAGTGTCTAATAATTTCTCTCTTAATATTTGACTTCTTCAAACTCTTTCACGTTACAATGGCCAGTACTTGCAGAATCATGTGGAACAACGTGATACGTATCTAGAACGCGTGGTTCACAACTTGTGCTTGCACAATAGAAGATTGAAAGGGACAACAGTATCCACTCGACGCGACTGAGATCCTTGGCAGGTAACGATGTTTGTGAACCCTCCCGCGCACAAAGCGGAGACGTACCGAAGGCGCAGTTGCATACGTAAAGCCGTTTGTCATTCGATATTTCGCGCATTTTGTATCCTTTGACAAATTGGTCGAGGAACACTGCGATCCCGCACTCGGATGTCGTAAACCGCCGAATCGGTAGCCAATAACGAATAAATCACGCGATAGATCGCGCCTGCTTTCTGTATGTTAGTGGTGCTATTTTCGCTGGCCCGTGGCCGCCAATAGCTTTTTCTATTAAACTTCTACGTGCGATGTAAGTAGGTAGGCGTCCAGCGATCGCGCAATGTTACGAGCGCTGGGTATGTAGTTAGAGGTTAATAAAATAATTGATTACATAAACATTTGGTTTGCTAGTAGATCCGTCTACTTGTGGATTCTTTACGCAGTGTTTTAACCCACTAAGTGATGAATGATGATGTCTGGTACAACGTTTACGATCTTGCAAGTCATCATTTTGGTGCAGCAAAAAACAAACTATATTTTCTGTAGGAGTCCCTTATAAGATAGCTACGCATAATTATAACCACGCACCGTAAGAATGGTTCGGCTTTTTAAACGGTGTTATTTTAAATATTTCAAATGCGTAGCCGATTAGAATAAGACTTAGAGTCTTGTAATATTGAAAATTGCATATTTACAACGTAATACCATGCAGTTATATAATAATAGCACACAAGTAAAAAAATACGAAATATAAGATTAAAATAGACTCGTTTCTTTAATTACAAAATATTGTTTTTATAATTATACATTAACGACGATTCGACAGTGACCAAATATCTCTGCGAAAATGAGAAATTAACTTACATAAATTTAACAGAACTCGATTCTTCTTGCTTCGTTGTTGTTCTTCTGTCGTGGAGGCAGGGTAACCACGATCGCTCACTCAAGGAGGTTGTGATGGGCCGAGCAGCAAGTGCACACATCACACCCAGGTTGAGTGAGTAACCGGGAGTTACCGTATCTTCTCTTCTCTTCTTTTTGGTTCTTTTTACTTGTTCGAGGATGATCTTGTAGGTCTTAAATATAGGTGTAGTATGTACAACGTGATTTTTTTTAACAACAGAGAAATTTTGTCTTCATTTTCTTGATAATTTCAATATAAAACATAGTCAGGTTTCACCCGCATCAAAACTTTTTCCTTTATAATTTTATCAATCAGATTACGATATTCGTTACTCGTAGTTATAAAAATTACGGTGTACATATTAAATAACTACGTCACACACAAAATGCTAATACCTATATCTTATGAAATCCCATTTTCAATAATGAAATGTAAATAAACGTTACACGAAAATATTGAAGAATCTATGATAGTTAATAATATTACACGAAACGCATAAAACTATGTTATAGATTCTAAAGTCCTTAGAAGCTACAAATATCTGTAATAATATAATAGAATAAAACTTCTCACAGGCCACTACAATTTTTTTATAAAGCGTTGAATCAATAAGGAATCAAATTTAACCTCCTGTAAATCGAAGGCACTTTTCCTCTAGCTGCCCTATAAAACTGCCCTAACATTTTCTTCGGTTGTCCAATAAAAACTGACCTAACATTTTTAGTTCGGTCCCACAAAACTAGTTGTAGCGCCATCTCGTTAATAGAAATGGAAACCTTTCGGTATCACGAGCGCTGTACACGCTCATATTAGGCTCAAATCACTGCGTAAATCCTTAGACCGCTTGTTAGGGCCAGTAGCGCCGACATTTGATTCATTGTGATGAATTTAAAGTATAGAAAATGTATTCTGATGAGAACAGACAGAAATATACATATGAGACAAGTTGTGATTAAAAATATTGTCTTGAGTACACAATGAAGGATATTTTTGTTTCACGTCGTAAGATCCTGTGCTGTGTTTCGCCGAGTGAGTGAGGGTACCGGAGGCCCATCGGGGGGAAGGGGATAAAAGGTTAGTAGCGCACTTGTTGCATCGAGTCCCACCTGAACCCTCCGAGGAATTTTAAGTGCAATATTTACTTAAGAATAAATTGCAATGAATTGTTATACCAAAAATAAAAAGATCCAAAAGCCTTTTAAAAGGCAAAAACAATTGATTTTCTATTGCTGTCCTTACGACGTTATATGTCTTAAATTCAGTAATCAAATAGCGGCGCTACTGGACCTAACCAGCAGCCTTAAGAGTGTTATCGCGGCTGGTTTGATGGAGCGATCGAAATAGACCGGTGTAAAGCCGATGTAAACGGATAGAACGTCTTATTCCGGTTATTTCGGTGCTGCGGTACGCGCTGTTTTCACAATAAACACGTTTTAGCTTTCACCTTCGACTTTTGACCGACACTCGCTGTTATTAATTATTTGCTTACATTCGCTTTGCTTTATGATAAACAGTATTAATTCTCGGTAAATTTTGCAAGGGAAACTGCTTGAAATGTATAAAGTACACGGTATCAATCGGGTATATTTTACCAGACTTTTGATATTTAAGTATTAAGTTTAATCATAACTAAAATATTTTCAATAGGTATTAAGTAATTCTCTTGAAATTCCTGTAACTAGTAAATATTTTTTGTGTTCAAAAGACAATAAAGTAGTTGGTAGGCATGTTTAAGTAATTAATTCTCGATAAGAAATTCATTTACCTAACTACGCGTTGCCGTAATTTAGTTATGACCGCACCAGGGACGGTAAAATACGTGCTCAGTAAAATGAAGAATGGAAATTGAAATTTAGACGAGTGCTTGCATTACTAACTAAATGAAAACGAATTTCATAGATAGAAATAATAATAGAGAACGCTGTGCAGTTAGTTGTAGACTCGAAAGTTAAATTGAGGCATAGTGGCGCCACTGTCACCTTTGCCACCCCTAAAAATCTACATACCAAAATAGTTCGTGTCAAAAGCAATACGAAAATGAAAAAAGCCCGTGTTTTATAGATGGTATGAAACATAAAGCAATTATTTATTAATTAAAGGCTGACTTATCGGAATTGTCAGCCGACCACACAAAATTGCGCGGAAGGGGTGCGGTTCGACAGCGGCGCCATCTATTATTTAGAGCGCGCACTGTGCCGGCCTACCCTCGTTTACATCACAATTAATTTAATTTGCTTTTTCACAGGCTTCTTCCATTCCCTCATTGTGATGTGGAGGGTTGAGGGCGTGAATTTTCTCGTGATTTGGTAACAGAGGCGGTAATTAGAGCAATTGTGAGGTTTCTCCATTTGTTTTTAACTGTTTATTACTTGGGGCGGTTGTTTAGAACGTTTGCAGAATTAGCCGTAATGTCTCGCGTGGCTGTTTATGCTAGTTGGAATTTTACGAAGACCTATTAGTTGCGATTGGGTGTTAATTAAGTATTGGGTTATAGGTATTAATTTCGTTAGGTTTTGCGGTGAGTGGCGGTGTCGGATGGCGCGGAACGTGATACGGTGCGGTGGGTGTCGGGTGGCGCGTGCGCACGCGTCGCGGAAGCCGCCCACGCTTCCGTCCGACCCGGACGCCTGCGCCGCTGATATGATAAGGCTTCCCGTGGTGATAACTAACAGCTGTTAACCGTTCCAGTTCGTCCAACTATCCATAAAATGTTCTTCCCTTATTGTTCCGGATTTAGTTCATTGTTCTGATAAAGTAAAAATATATGAGTACTTACTTATAATTTGTATTTTTTAGCACAATAATAGGAAATCTAGTAATTTGGTTTATTTTTAGCTACGGAATAATTTCTATGAGTACCCAGAGTCAAAAAGTATCTACTGCTTGTTATATATTTAAACACTTCATGAAACCAGATGGGTATACGTATACACCATCTGCTATCGCTTTTGTTATTCATAAAGATAAATTAAAACAGATTGTGCGCGATCGCTCTCTGTTCTGTGAATCTCATGGGTTTATTTGTGTTTTTACGCTATAGTGTCACGGAGTGAGGCGAATACCTATGCGTAAGTGGAGGCAAGTTTACACTTGTCCGAGAGACCAACATCGCCGGCCACAGCGACAAGCCGCTAAACTCTGCGAACTTACTGTAAATCTTAGGCTAAGTGAGTGGAGATACAGTTTAAGCACGCGCCCGCGTCGCCGCCTTCAATCTAAGTTTAGCTTCAGAGTCGCCTGTCCGCTACACTCGTGCATAATGAAATCGGGACCGTCCCAGAATTCACAAAGTTGTCCCCTCGATATTGCCAATAATTACATACACACACCGTTCAAGTTTGACGCGGCATCATCGTGAGCGGTATAACACGCTCCTTGCAGTTTTACATGGATTCCCCTCGACCTTTTTATGCGCCCGCCCTTATCTAACGAGCAGTAACATTTATCTAGTATCTGTCACTTAAAGCCTTTGCTCTCGTGTAAACGGGCGACCTTATTTTTTGCTAAAGGGCCGGAGCTATCAGTTGGTCCCGCGACACAATATTACCCGCACGACGATATATCGCGTTCGAATCACGTCATCGTTCACCCGCTGGCAGGCGCGCGGGCGTGGCGCCCTCTAAAGGATGAGTTTATGGGGAGGCGAGCATAATGCCCGCGGCAGATATGCTCGTTGACAGCCCTATCCTGCATATTAGCGAGGGAAATTTAAAATACGATGTCTTTTCCACTGTATGAATTTTCTCGTATCAAAATATCGCCTACGCCTTGATCAAGTTTGGTATCTTTTCAGTTCAATAAATTGCTTGCTTTACAAACAATATTATCGACATTTACCGATTACTTGCTTTCTTTATATACATTTAATTTAGTCTTTAGGAACACCTACGCATGAAATCTCGGTGGTAGAAATCTCGATATTTGTGTTATACTTTTGCTATTTTTGGGCATCTACGGAGCATTATATTTAAATTAATAGGTCCAAATCCAAAAGAATGAGAGCCAGAATCAAATGATATAGACGCAACGTTTACAGAAGTCATACGCACTCTATTTTTAATCTTTGATAATGTTTCGTATTCTAACCCAACTCGTAATAACATAATTAAACTGTTCACGGCTTGAATGATATGTTACATAAATTAGTGGTGACAGGTTAGGAATAATCCGAGCGCCATCTGAGCTGTAGCTCGGCGCATCTGTTACGAGCGCACGGACATGCGAAGACTGTTATGAATGCAGAGGGTGATGGATGGGTCGCCACAGCACGCTACGAACAAGACTGAATCTCGCTTAGATACGTTTAATCACAGCTGTAGCAGCTGAAATCACGTCGGAAATTATGATTTTAAAATGTATTCGTAAATAAATAACTGATATCTAGTAAAGTTTTTTAATCCGTGCTTTATCTGAGCTATATTTTTTATTGTGACTCAGTATGACAGCTCACCTTAGCCTGATCGTAAGCAAAAGGAGAGCCCACGTTGCAGGTACAACAGGACGTCATAACACGGCATCACATCTGTTGGCACTGCCATACTGGCGAGATGCTTCTTCACGCTTCGTTTGAAGGAATCCATGTTGTAGGAATACATGCGATATTATAGTTTAGGACATCTGTTATGAGAACACGAGCTTAGAGTGTGATGGATGGTTCGCCACAGAATACGACTACGATTGCAGTTTGCGTTTAGATATGATTGTTTGCTTATATTAGCTATAGTGACTTCGAGGTGGATAGGATAGAAACCATAATATTTTGCAAATTAAAACACTTTTATCTGGTTTAACAAATAAACGTTGGGAAAAATAATTAATGTTTTATTCAGCTTTTACGTAACTAAAAATAACAGGCAATAAAATCCGTAAATATAGTTTTAGGTGTATAAAGCGGTTACGAATCTTTTACTTTAGAATTGCTAACCAGAAATTTGTTAGGTAAAGTGAAAGTCATAATTCTTGACCTCTAAAAACGCCCCAAAATAAAAACCCTGTAGCTACAAACAAACAGACTTTTACGACTCGAAATTAAAAATATTTCCAAGATATTGCGTCCGTTTGTATATTCAGAGGGTTGATAAATGTTAGCACGCACATCGCGTTGTGAATAAGTAATTTCGGTAGTCGATAGAATATTCAGCTGAAAACTTTAAAGCATTTGTAAAGTAAATTAAGCGTAGGGTAGGGCAATTTGTCGAACGATTCGACTCGCCCTCTTCTGTGGAGTGACCTAGAAAAATATGCTCTATCTTGGCCACGAAGTGCGAAATTAAGTAAAGTTTGAAGACAAACTCCAGCGCTAATGCTGGCTTAACGCGGGGCTGAAGCGCCCGCTAGGATTACAGCATCCATTGGTATCAATTTAAGTGTCATGTTATAATTTGTACCCGTTATTAGCGCGGATTCGGAATGGTCTCAAATAATAATATACATAATTCTGGGAGGGACCTGTTCGGGCGACGATTACTTGTACTGTAGATTGAAGTTTCATATACTTTTGCTTAAAATTATTTTCTTGATTTCCTTAACTTCTGCGAATAATTGACTTGAGAAAAATAACAGTACTATTTAACATTAAATTGCTAGCAATTTATTTAACAAATCTTGGGTGTATGCTTAACTTATCCTAGGTATTAAAAGTATATTTTGAATAATTATTTAGTAACAGTAATTTACTTCTCACATGCGAAAGACAATATCTGCGCCCTTGATATTGTTGTATTTCTAGATGAATAAATTCATATAACATCTCATATATTGACCTAATTTCGTACTAAGTAGCTTTTATGTCACAGATAGCAGACAACATATTATACTTAAACACATAAACAACATACCCAGACACTAAACCAATACAAGTGTTCATTACACGAATGGTGGGTGGATACACCCAGATTAAAAAATAAAACTTAAAATATTCCATATCTACTACATTATTACACAGCACGGAAATAAATGTAGGTACATTATCTGGTTTCACGTGTAATGCGCGTACATACATTATGACGTCATAGGTATAGGCAGAGCCTCGACAGAGCACTTAGCGGGGCGCGTTCGAGGCGGGTGCGCATCAATCACAACACAATTTTATATCAAATGTCGCTCTCAATCAATTTGTGCTAGGATCGTATTCCCCACTACACCCGCTAGTGTCGTTCACCTGCTTTCTACGCTTGTCTACGTGATAAGGGGTGATGCTTTTACATACTCGACACTTACAGTTGAACGGATGTTTTGGGTGCCTTCAATTGATCATCCACTTATCTATGTATACTATTATTAAAACTATAAACGATTTGTATGTATTGTAAGAAGATGTGTATTTATGTAACGAATAAACTGCAAAACAGTTCATGATCCCTGGTGATTAGCATATATCCTGTCTGTATATTTTTTAATGAAAATCATAGGAAAATTGTATTTTTCATATCATATCGGGAATGTTACTATGCAAAAGATCTGCATTTCTGATTGATTGCTTTAAAGTTTGTAAAAGTAGTATGTTTCTAGTGAAGACTGTACCTTCATTGTATCAATAAAGCCGGATTAATAACAATACCATGATTGACATAATTACACATAATTTGTGCTAGTGTAATATAAGGACATTACTAACACATAACATTAGATAGTATTGTGAGTAAGCATATCCGAGTGTAGTTCGCGCGCTATTTCTTTGTTTCGAGTTTCCTGTACGGAGATGACTAATATCGGATGACGGCGGAACACACCGCGATGTGACGCCGTCTCCCAACTTAACTTCCCTAATGGATAGCGTAGTTTTGAGGAAACCACTACAGATAATTACAATTAGAGAGTTCCCTGTTAGCTTCCGCCGCCTTAATAGACGGAGACGTCGTAACTGTACTCGTCTTAACTTTCACAGAATCATCGGAGGATACCTTTTTTGAAAACTTTCGTAACCGCGATTAGCACCCGAATGTATTTGACATACGAGCTGCGTTTGGAACAATTTGTAATTCAGATGTTTCAATTTTCCTGCGCTGACTCATAAATGTGTACTGAGAATAATAATAAGGAATTACAATTCCGCGTGATACGAGTAAATCGAGTAAGTTCCGACCCGCTCCTGGGCGTACAAAGGCGTTTGTTTATAAAACAAAACAGCGCGTTCCTTGGTCTTGCAATACGTATTGAAGACTATGAAAATAATGGTCTATTAAGGAGGCTAGTGGCATGCGCCTGCATAACTAGAAGCGGACGGCAGCGGGCGCACTATTGTTCGCGGGACATACTCGCGCGCATACCGCAAAACGACCCGGAAATAATTTTAGTTATGTCTCGGACCATGGCGTGAGATTAGTCCAACCACCCTGTATTTATTTACCCCATAATATTTCTTCGGTAAATAATAAGCTTCTATTGTTCGTCGTTAACTATGTTTTACTTTCTGGCTTTATAACGTTGTCAAGATACGAGTATTAAGATGCTAAGATATTGCTGCCCAAAAAAATATAGGCGACTGGTTTTAGAAGAATATGAAAAGCACACATTTACGAAGACAAACTAAATAATAGGTAGTAGAGCAAAGTAGCTTGAACTTAGAAAGATGAGAAAATGAAAGTCTTATAGACTTACTCCGGTAGAACTGTAAATTAAACGAAACTGCTTTCTTACATGTTAAGTTAATCTCTTTATATGCTCTTTACACGCATTAATACCTACTAAACATGCGCTTGAATGCCTTTAGTAGTGACAGTAACCTGATTTGTTTAAGGGTTGTCGTTAAAATTTTTGAGTTGTGCTTATTATTATTACCTAAGTGTAATAACAGCATGTCTATAGAAAAAGTGCTTAAGCTTATTTACTTTGGGATTAAGGCGATATATGTATGCTTATAAGATTAGTTGAAATATCTTTCTATCGATTTTCCTTTCACGGCTACTTTTTGGGTTGTACCTAAACATTTCTGACACGATAGAGTGTGAAGTATTTGGTAAAGCGCCCGAATAGAATCAACGTTTCTTTCAAACTAAACTCGATACGAAGTTTTAATGTACGGATTCCATTCCGGGTTGACCTTTTTCCGCGTGATGATGGGGCGACAGTGGGAAGGGGCGACCCGGAGATAAACTATCTTATCACTTGCTATCGCACCGATGGAGCATGCTCCAATCGATACCCGAATACTATACTCAAAAGCTCAGAACCAGATAATGACTTTCGATATTTTGTGCATCGTATTGTAATTATTTAAATTAAGAGAGTCGCGATTGAGTTTAAATCGTTTATTTACCCCATTTTCATTTGATAAGGAATGGTTAGACATCTATGATAATAGAGAATGAGTTTCAACTATATTTTTAATTATAGTGGATAATAGTTTATAAATCATTCAATAAAAATAGATACACATAGAGTATAATTACAAAAACAAGATTGGTGTTAGAGCTCAGGAACAGTATTAGAAACCTACAAATGTAGAGTAATGGCGATGAAAAAGAAGATTATTTCATTACCAAACTCATTACTACTTTCATTAGATAAAGTCTACCAATTGATTTTATCGCTAACGCTTGATTCTTTGCGATGGCAATCTTCTAGGTTTAGCTTAGGTACTTTATTTATTCGTCAATTGTTACTTGCAAATTTTTGTTAAGGTGTCAAGTTTTATTACTTAGGGCATAAAAAAGTGTATACCAACAATGAACATGTATATTACTAATTTGGTCGTTGTTTAAAGAAAATTAAACTAAAATAAGTTAGTTATCTACCTAGCGACAAAGTTACGCAGTAGAGTTAGACGCGTGCAAAAGTTTCTAACTTTTCAATCTATAAAGTTATTTACCAACATTTGAATTAAATAAATAGTGAACGTTTTAGGTAAAAGTATTATTTGGTGTTTATTACTAATAATTGTAAAAAATAATGGTAGGTAACAGGAACCGGCGATCGCAGGCTGCTCTACGTGAGCATATCGTTTTTGGTACTTGTTGCATGTAGTGTAGAATACTCATGCGTTATTCATGCAATTGAGAGAGTGTATCGGTATCTATTTTTATGGGTCGTTGCTGTGACGAGGTTAAATGGTCTAATAGATGTTTACTGTTGATTGCCTCACAATGCGCATGAGACGAGGCGCGCCTTGTTCGCTCAAATATTCATGTCGATCAATGTACTGTGCTATCCTTGCTGTTAATATTTTTAGTCCGTTCTCGTATGATAGTAGATACATATTTAAGTACTTAGAGACTTTTTAGATGTCAAAACATCAAAATGGTTTAAAATATTTTTTAAAGTTATCGAAACAGAATGCTGTATTAAAAAGGACTAAAGAAATTCTTTCAACAAAAGTCGATCGGTTCAAATTACAACTTGTATCGAAAAAATAATGAAAGAAATCTGTGTTAACAACTCACCATTTTGTTGCTCGTTTCCTTTTCACTTACGCACAAAACAATAAAAACAAGAATAACAGCTTGAAAAATAATACGGCTCGCGTTGCTCGAGTGCAATTGCATTAGAAGCGAAATAAAACGAAAATAAAAGATGTAGTAATAAAACGTGCGTTATCGGCGCGAGACGTACAAATTAATGGAATGTTTGATTTGAAATGTTTCGCGGGACGAGCGCGGCCTACGGAGTGCGGTGGCGGAGTGGCGGAGCGAGCGGTACACGGGAGCGACCAGCGCTCGCGAGCGGAGGCGCGTCCGCCCCGCGCGGGGAGGCCGGGCGCGGGCGGGCGGTTATAAGCGCGGCGGGGCGGCGCCGATAAATAACACGATAATATCGTATTACATTCATACCTATTAAAAGCTGCACTTTACATGCCTATTAAAAGATAAACACGAACATCTGTAAAAGGCCTGTCGCTTATCTCCTCACAAACAGATTTTAAATGCACTCGATTTCATAATTTTGAACGCGGATAATAAACGTTCAGTGCCGCAATTAAGATACTTTTAATTTATTGCAGGAAGCTGTATAAGGCTAGCATGTAAAGCGCTGGCTTGGCGTATTGTAATCCTATATTAGTGGAGTGATAAATGACGTGTGAGTCGTTACAGTGAAGGTTCTAGATAAGGCTTCGCACTTGTAAGTCGCGCCGAATTGTGGCTTCCTATCCGTCCGAGCGGGGTTGACGACCTAGCTTGACTGATAGGCGCGTGCCTACGTAACTACATAGCATACCCTGAGTGCGACTACCGACTACATAATTAAATTACGAACATTGTAAATCATTTTCGTGTACGTTACGACGTTGATGCTCAACGCAAATCTCTAAGTAACAACATTACAACTTGATTTGAATTTATACTGTACTACTATTATTTTAAAATAAGAGATTATTGTTTAAATTAATAAGGTCCAGTTAAAAGCGTAAAGCTAATATGTAAAATGCTATTCAAAATAAGGTTTGCTGTATTAATAATGTTTGTGTATATTAATAATATCGCCTGGCAGATAATTTTGGTACCAACCCTTGTAATGTTTATGTAATGTAGTGACACATTTCACTGTAGGTACGTAAATAAAGTGGTTGTAAAATAAGCGCGTACGTAAATTAAGCGCACACTTACACTCGGTATAAACAGCGACGTTTAAATTGTAATTTCACGGCTCGACGGAAATTTTCATTGGCGATTAATTCTTGGTTGTGATTTAGGCTTGAGGTGGCAAGGGCGGGACACGTCTCAACATCGTTGGGGTTTATTCAACTAAACATGATAAGCGTGTGGGAAAGCTAGAGGGAATAACTTGCTTAGCGATGTCCGTGGGCTTTCATTTGATGTTTTGTAATTGGAATATTATCATTGACTCAACGTAAACTCCATTAAGTAGGTACTTTGATGTATATTCTTAATTAAAAAGAAAAAGTGTCTGAATGGCATACTGTCCGCAAAAAATAGCTGCATAGGGTGCAAGTTAATTTGTTTCCCTCGCAAAAAGATTCAAAAAATATCCGCATGCATTCTGCGGGTTTGAATTGAATAGATGTGGTACTTAATCAGCTGCCATTCAACCTCTGACAAACACACACGTACGAGTGGACGTGTATCACTATACGAGTACGAGCCCAACCTTCCGCAGTCAAAAAACAAAGAGCCCTCGGCAGTTTCGGCGGTGTCGCAAATTGTGACAAATTGTGTTATTGAAATTTATGTCCGGCAGTTTTGAGACATAATTGGATGCGGAGAGGCGGCGGCTATGTTCCCAGAGTGACGTCATGGCTCTAATGACATTTATTACCAACAGTTCATTGGCGCCACCCGTCTCCGCAAACGCACCGCTGTATTCGTATTTGGAAATTAATTTTCGCGGGAATTTCAATTCTGCCGGGCGGCTCGCCGCTGCCCGGCGCATGGCGAGGCGATGGCTGCAGCGTGGGCACGTACTACTAGCTGCTGCGTTCCAATTAAGTCTGCGGCTGGACTTTTATTTTACTCCCGAGGTACTCGGGCGAACCTAGCAAACGGCGTCGTTGTCTACGATTGTTTTAATTTTATGCTATCGCTATCTTGTTCGCCGTTGTTGAAAGTTGTTCAGAATCATACCTGAAACAAGAAAAAGTATATTGTTAAAATGGTTATATGACAATAAGATATTAAAATGAAACTGGCTCTTTAGATTATGCTTCCAGGAAAAGAATCAGGGCAATTTGTAACCACCCCAAAATTAGTATCAGGTATCTAGTATCTCCGTTATGTCGAAGTTTCAAAAAAATATTATACGATTTTGGGTAGCTGAGCGTATCTTATTCGAAGGTTTTAGTAAACCAAGCCAAGCTTACAATGCATCAGTCAATCAGGAATCCAAAGGGGCTAGTGCAAAATGACCTGTGTACGTCAGCGTAAATCCAGACCCAATAAAAGGTAATAAATTGTGTTACGCGCAACACAACGGCAAGTTGCGACTTTTTCACGGTAGCATTGTGAAGATTGCGTCTATAAATAAAAGTGTCGGAGCGCCGACGGCACGACCGCACGGCGCGCCGGCTCGTGACTGATTGCGCTAGTGACATGTAACAGCCAATAGATGGCGTTGATTAGGCAATTAATCAAGTCCACAAGCTTCGGCTGTCTCATATACGAGGCGATGTGAAAACCTACGACCACATAACGTACGTGCACATCCCTAGATTCAGTTTTTTTAATTAGATTTTTACTTCAGGGCAACGGAATGGTATTTAATTTACCAAGTAGGCAGCAAAATTAAATGATAAATCCAACCCATGGGTCTTATTCTTGAATTGACTTGTGTATTTTGATTAAAATAGGTAATACATTACCTAAACGTCTTGGTTGCATTAATGTAGTAAAGTAATAAGAAGAGATAATAAAATAGCTCGCACTTGAAATTTGAAAACCATGGTTTAGTAAAGGTAACGCAGGATGAAAGAGGCCTATGTTTAGAGGGCTGTTGATTGATTGAAAACATTAAAAACAGAATAAACATTTTGTAAATTTATTTTATATCGAGTAATGAAATACATTTTGCGTTTTCATCGACAGAGGCGATTGATTTTTAATCGAATGGGTCGCGGATGGTTGGCGCGCGCAGCGATAGCGCACCGCGGTCCGCTACTCACCACTCGGCGCGCACAATGCCACAGATATTGCTAATGAAGGAGAAATAAACATTTGTGTACTAAACAGCGCACATCACATGACAATATATCTATGTACGAGGCCCAAAAAAATTTAATTCCAAAACCATTTCGAAGAATTACTGGAACCGTTACTGAACAGATTTCAGCCATCCAATTTTGAGTTTGTTTCGTATTTTTTTCGATATTTGAGAACGACCTTTGCTTGACCTTTATGACGTCACATATTTACGCCTTTTCCGGATCACAATCTTCTTCATAAAACCGGAGACTACTAAAGTATCAGTTTGTATAAGTAGATACTATACCATTCCCGGGCAAAGGCCTCCATCATAGAAATCAAGTCATTGCTACTATGATGGGATGGGATCATAAAGTTATCTAAAATATGAGTTATTCACCAACTCGACACAAAACTTGAAACAGCCTTTGAATTTTTAATTTGCTTTCTTTCGATTAATTAGATTCGGCTAGTTTCAGCCACCACCCAAAATGAGCCTGTCTATATTTAACTGTAAAACTTAAAAAAATTAAAGCTCACATCCCCTGTAATTTCATTTGAGACATAAATGTAAAGTAATTCAGAATTACTTTCTGGAATGTCTGCTCAATAACTTGTGCAACTCGTATTAGACAAAACAATCCAACTCCATATTTCATATCCTATTTTCCAAAATCAAACGAGGCTTCATTTTCTCATCTGATGGGTTTGTGGATCGGACGAGTATCAAGCGAAAAACATTGGCGAGGAGGAGTCGCTTTCAAAGCTGTCAAAAGTGACAGGAAAAAGGGCGGGAAAATGTCACTATAATGGATGTGTCAGTGGCATCATGGGCGGCCGCGGACTCCGCTCCTTTCCCCGCGGATTAAGCGATGGTTTTAATCGGAATTTACATGTCCTGTGGTTTAATGTGACCTTTTAATATTAATCAGTTAAATTGGGTATTCATATTTAAAATTGTGTGATGAATGTTTGTGAATATTTTTGCTACAGGAAGTTGTGGTCTTGTTAAACAATCCGTTCTTATACTTGGTGTATGGGATAGGTTTTATGATAGATAGGCCTATAATTAAATTTGTTTCTAGCATTTAAATTACACTTATGAAAACAATTCGTAAAACGTTTGTTTAGCCTTCAAACTTTACCAAATAACTTTAAACAAAAAGTCAATAAGTGGTCTAAAACCTACTTAATATTAATAGAGTAGGTACCTATTTGTCTAATAACTTGACTTTATTTGCAAATTTTGGAGAAAAACATCGAGGTACAAATATGTAAGAATAATACGGAATTGTTAGTTAAATTTTCATGGTTACCTACGATTTAAATTTTTAATGAGTTGATTAAGTTGCGTGTTAATCCTCGTTACATTTTATTTGTACCAACCAAAAGTTCCAAAACCCAAATTAAATTTCTGTCTGTCTTTCGTTAACCAGACTGAATGTACAGTACAATACGTGCGCCTGTAATCAGTATAATGACTGCGATCGCTCAGTACGATACTCAATAAATGCGGGTCGGAAAACATGTCCGATATGATGGATGGTGAAAGCGTCGATATGATGAAAGATGTAATCGAGATAGATTCCGCTAATAGTCTTCAATTGTATGCTATTGGTTAATTGAGCTTAAAACTGGGATCTGTTACATTATGGGCAGCAATAAAAGGTAAAGTATACATAAATACATAATATATTGTCCCACTGCAAGGCAGGCAGACCTGCATCATAGAAATAAAGTCATTGGTACTCTGATGGGATTAGGCTTAATCACCACGCTTGCTTAATGCGAATTGGTGATCACAAAACCGAGCAATGTTCAAAAAATTCGAAACATACTTTTTGCTTCACCCGGGAATCGAACTCAATAAGACGTTGATAAAAGGCACAAAATGTTTTTGATTTATGATTAATTTTACAGTAACCCAAATTACAATTCTCAATTTCTGTCGTTTTGCTTTTTGGTTTGAAATGAGATTGGGATTGCACTTTCATTTATTTATTTCATTTAATTCCACTTCGTTAAGACTGTTTACACAGTGCGAGCAGCTGTTCAGCCAGTAAGTAGATAGATAATCGGCTTGTCATGCGAGCCACCTTCTAGCTAACTCGTTCTAGTTACCGTAAGTGACGCCAAAACTGCGCGAGTACTTACGTAATTACCATTCTTCTATCAGCCAACGAATTCATGAGAAGATATTATCTTTGATAACAAGAAACTAGAGTGTCTAAAACTAATAAGGAACATCCTATCCCCGTGTCATGTCACCTCGTCATCACATTTCTCCGAATAAAGTACAAATACTTAAATCCAGTATGACATAATCGGGTTGACATTAACCAGCGCCATATTGGTCGTTATCTGTCACCGCCCCCCACGATCCGTTTCACTTGCAACCCGATAGGGGGCGACTCCGGGCGGCGCGACTACTCGCCCCGTAATAGCTACCACGGCCACCACGGCCCCTTTTTTATTACTGACCCGCTAGTAAACAGATCATTCGGGTTTGTGGTGTTATAAAAACGAAATTAACTCTGGACGGTGGATGTCCAGATACCCTCAGTACTGCTTAGCTATTAACATAAACTGGCATGTCACGCACATTCCTCTTTTTAAGTCTTCGAGAGAACTTAAGTGTAGCATTACCCTGTAATTTTATCTAATGACAGCATTAACTGAAACGCGTGGGACCAACACGGAAATCGGTCGTTCCAAATGTTGTACCTCCTGGGGAAATATAGCTAACAGATGTCCAACACAAAATTGTACTTCATTTAATTAAAGAAAGGAAATTTAAATTCGAACTTAGTTATAAGGCCAAGTGAAAGAAGATGTAAATGACTCCTACAAGGAACTACTAAAGAAGGAATGGCGATTAGCTCACTGGCAAAGGGAAAACTTTTTATAGAAGAATAAAAATGTTATTCTTTTTTGTCTGAATATACATAACGCTGAAATCAATTAATGCAGAAATTATTTAACAAATTATCGTTGCTCTATTACGGTGATGAAATGACATGTGCAGTCCGATAGTCTCATTAAGAGATACGCAGGACGTTTGCCTTTATCTTGTTTGAAATAAAAAAAATCTGTTGGGATCCTATCTCATCCGCATCCACGCTCACCAGCATCTGAGCGATATCCGTTGAACCCCATGCCGGCTGATTAAAAAATACTGCATCAGAGTACAACTAATGCGTGCGCTCATTATGATCCGTTGCGTACATTTACCTAGCTAGGGCCGCTGCAAGTGGAGCATTGTGCAAGGGTATTGTGATAATAGATTAATCCAATCAAAATATTAATTCCACAACGCAGCTCGTTCGCATTTACATTTCAATCGCGTGATTTATTCGTTGAATGTGAGATGATGCTCATTGACAACATTGTTCATTGATTCTGTTGGGAGCCACTCATAGATGTCGGTGGTGTTTGTGCTAAGCTAGCCACTGGGAATGAAGTCGCGTAACTTTGGCTCCTGCCGCCGCATCCCGCATCCCGACGCAATACGAGAATGTAACCTGAGTCCTTCTGGGGAACGACGTGGGATAACTTCTATCTGGTACCTTAATATAAAAAAGTTATTGCTAACTAAAAGTTTATTTGTAAATGGATATCAGTGATAATTATGATTTTAAAAAGTATTTCCGTTTTCAATGTTTATTTAGTACTTAATGATATGTATCATCAGGTATTAAAACACTTCAACTACCTATCAATAACGATGCTTATTCAAACCCACAAATGATTAAAATTTAATCTTATAAATGTATCGCTGTTTAATATTAGTGATCTAATAATGGCAGGAGCTATTGTGAGTACGTATGTCTAAATATGAACGCAAAATTGTAAATTATCAAGTGGAAGTCCGCCGGCGCGTGCTCTCCCGAAACCGCCCGGGATTAGAGTGCCGCTGTGCGTTTGTGCTGTTATTCCAGCATTCCCGTATAATATCCCTCTATTGTTTCTACTAGAAAAACCTTTTGATATTTTGTTTCAAAGCTCGCCACGGGAACGAAATGTGTCTATCAACTCTTTGATTACCGCGTGGTTTTTCCAACTCCTGTTTCACCCGTTTTTCAATTGGATTGCGTTGTCAAAACGAGTCGGTCAAAAAAGTTGTTTAAGTCGTTGCGGGGCTGTGGGTTTACTACGAGACAATTGAGTCCGCATGGGCCGCCGAGGGTTAACAGGGACGAAATGAGTCGGGGTCACTACGCGCTTTCTGGGCCCAATATTTGTGCTGCAATACAGCTTTTATTGCGAAGATCAACATGCTCCGCCAAATAAGCGTTCAGATGACCCTAGGCTGTAACCTCTTTAACAAATAGCTTGGTTAATTTGGCGTGCACGTGGGATTGCGATATTGGGTTTAGTCTGGCGAAACTTGTATGAGATGTGTCCGATCTATTTGGTATCGGTCTTGAATAGTTTTGCGATAGCTATTGGCAAATATCGTGGGCCGTATTCCGCACTGTAGTGGTCTGAACTTTGTTTGAAATGTCTCTTTTATTAGTAATATTTGGTATCATTCAGCTGAGAGATCTAAAATGCAATAATATGTTTATTGTACACACACATATCAATCTCGTTCCAAGAGGTGGTCGACAAGTTCTTTTAACAATTAAATAGTATTTAGTTCCAGCTTTCACAGACAGTGGTTTCTCGTGTGGCGCCGTGTGATTGGCTGATATTACGTGTGACGAAGACGAGCCCGGAGCTGCTCGCGAGTGCAGCGACGCCAGCTGGCTCTCTTTATTTGATTTCCAACTGTACGGAGGAGCATTCAAGTTTTATGGCAGCGCCGCGACGGATTCCAACAAAATTCGGAATGAAACACTTTGATGAGGTTAGGTCCGTACTCGGGATTTGATATCGCGGATTCTTGATTATAGTTGCTGCACGCGAGCCGTTTGCTCCTCGCAGCGCAAATGTTATGATTCCAATCAATTGCATTGATGGCTTTGAACGTTTTATTTTTATGCCGAAGAATAACATTTGATTCTAAGTTTTTCATTTGCGTCTGCTTCAACATGTAGCTTTGAGGATTGTATTTCAAATATTGCTAGTGCAGCAATTTATAAATATAACATAATCATGGCAGGATGTTTTTATTATTGAACAAGTCCTAGAAAAGTAAACTAGGTTACTTTTACAACTATGCTCTGACTTTTATTGTTCGTACATGTATGGGTAGGTATTATAAACTCACATAGCCAAAGCACCGTACCGCGCTTGTATGTATAGGCGTGGCGACCGTGTGGGCAATATAGCTGCGTAAGCTACGGCTACGATAGCCGCCTCCATCGTATAACCATGCTTATTGACAGCTTAGAGCGCTGTGCAGATTACTCTGTGACTACTGTAGCTAGGTTTATTAAACCGTGCCTTATCTAATAGATTTTTCTTTATCACTTTTATACAAGTTTGCTGTGAACCAGAAATTTTACATAAAATTTTCTTTGTGCGATAAAATAAGATGTCAAAATTTTTCTACCAAAAGTTTTCTTAGCATTATATTCAAAGGAAAAATGTAGAGACCACACACGAAAGACTGAATGGCGATAACACTGAACTTACGTAGTTACCTTCTAAAGATACCTACGGTAGTGGAATGAATCCTTTTGTTACTCACTCACTGGTCAGCGACTAAGCTAGATTACTAACAGTGCCAAAGAATATTGCTGCTTTTTATGGCTAGAAGTCTGGATACGCTCTGGCACTATCTTCAGGAATTCTTATGCCAAAATATCACAGAATATATGGATTGTAAGGTACAGCAGTATTAAATGTTGAATCTGTAGGCTGTTTATTAGTGATGTTATTCAATGATTTAGATTGTCCTGTTTCGGGACCAGTAATGAATTCTGTTTGTCACGGTTCGACTCATTGGCCTTTTCGCGGCAGAACAGGAGTTCCCCGGACACAGACACGATCGTGCAGAGCGTGCACAAGCATCGCGGAGGCGGTGTTTGCGTCAGACGGTCAACAGCGGCGGCAAACATGCGTGCGAACCGCTCACGTGCCGCCGACTGCGTTTGCTGACGCTACGCATGCCTAAGCTGGAACTACATCAAGAGGATCAGCCTCATGGTTCAGAACTTAATGGAAGCTAATAGAATCACAGATTATATCGGACACCACTATTGCATCATCCGTTTTATTCGTCGTTTCAGCGAAACCGACAGGCGCGTAGGCGATTCCCTAATGGGCATAAACAATGCCTAGAAGTTAGTCCTCCTAGGCATAATTTAAGGCCCCGAATACAACAGAACGTATTTTAATAACAGGGATTATCACAGAGTCGAGAATGAGATCTACATAATAAGTTATCGTTTAACAAGTTAAATATTTGAAACAAAGGGTACTTAAAAGTTTAAAAACCGCTGCTTTATAAACTATGAAGTTCGGTTATCAGTCAGTCATAGAACACCATAATTCATGTCTTGAGCACGTTAAGACTAAGCCGTCAGAATCCATAGCGCCGACAAATTGCTATCGTGCTCTTCGGATAGGTCTTGAGAACATAGAATTTGCATGAACATCATGCTTGCTATATATCATAGGATTCAATAGAGGAAGCTATCTTTCGTTGTTTAACTTCTTATACTATGTGATGTTAGTCTTGATATATGTATGTGTCCAAGTTTTCAAGCCACTTAAAGGATTTTAACTGGCCCAAATGGCAATTTAATGCGGGTTTGTGCAACTATAGCTCTGCCCTAAATTGCACAGTTTATCAATGAGACCATCTTTTGTAATATTGTGGCAGATATAACATTCCAGTCCAACTCAAATAGACCAAGAACCCAGTACGTTCGGAGCCAATCACATTTAACTGTATCGTGTTACTTGCTGCTGTTAGAATAACAAATATTTGCGAAGCCAAATTTTGCTGCACAAAGGTTTCCATTCTGCTCCAATAAACAACCGAACCAGCTCTGCAGTTAATGAATATAGTGTCATTTTTCATCGACGTGTATTGAAATATTCAAGTTTCTAAATAAATTCCCGAGCATAACCGTGTTCGTTGATAAGCGACATGCAACGCTGCAGCCGGCGCATTTATCATGCCGGGTTCAAAGTTCCAATACAATAATGTTAGTCACATGAGCGACGGTTTTTGCGGGCGGGCGAAAATATTCAAACACTGATGAATTATGTTCGCGGCGAACGGCGGGCGAGGTGATCGACGGAGGAGCGGAAACTTGAATATGGTTTTCATTGATAGCGGGTGATTATAAAAAATCTGGCTCGCGGATAAAATTACCGTCTAGATACGGCAGCTTGCTATCAATCGATCCAGCATAATAAAAAGTCTGCCTTGTGAAAAATTACGTATTATTATTACTGCTGATGTAGCTATACTATTAATAACTTGGTAGCAAATAACTTTTCCAATCAAGATGAGTAAAAATAGACAGTTTTCACACTAATTCCAAATATTTCCCGAGGAAAATCCTTTGATTTTCCCGTTTCATTCAACTTGAATAACTAAGTTAAAGTTACGTTTCTAAGTATTCGCCACCTCAAAAAGTCTACAAGCCACGTAAATAAGGCTCTAAAAAGTGTAAAAGATAAGAAAATGTTTGTATAATTTCAAAAAAGTGTAAAAGTAAAACTGAGGGAATACTGTGGAGTGGCTCTCCGCGGGCGCGGTCTTCCTCGAATTACGGCTACCTCAGTAAATCGTAGCCATAAACATATTTGTAATTTTTCGTCATTAGCGCGCCGTCCTTTCTTCAAGACGTTGCTGGCGAGAATCATTAATATTTATTTATTCAGACTGGCTTTTGGCTGTTGCTCTTTAAAGCTGGCTTTATTTTATTGTTTTCTTCGTCTACCTAATAACGCAAAGCAGGTTGGACGTCCTATTTTATATCAAGATTAATATTATTTATGTGATAATTGCATCCATCGACAACACACGTTTAGTCTTTAGATTATAATTAAATTAATAGCACTTTAGAAAAATATGTTTTGTCCTTATTTCCAGAAACAGTAAACCAGTAGAGCTATTTTAGCGAACAAGGCACAAATAAGTAAAAAATATATTTATTGCATTTTAATTGGATGATATTGGTTGGGAAAAATATAAAGGACTTCCAAAATATTACAAACCAGAAAACTCGTTGATATTGAGGTGCCATTTATATCCGCTTACGTTCAGCGCAGATATGAAATTACGAAACGAAAGGCCATGGAAATAAAAGCGCAGTGAGCAACAGTAATTCCCTCTTCAAATTGCAGCACCACAGCGCTGATGGAGATTCATCGGCCCAGCGCATCATTTATCAACTCAACGTTTCTTACTCACTTTTATACAGGGACTCCTGGATTTAAACTTTATTTAACTCGTTAAAAACGCTTCATACCATGATTGGAGTCTTATTTTTGGGGCTTTTTGTGAACATTCCGCCCGCCAAGCGATTAGTTTGCTGTCAGGTGCTCTATCAGATTTTGTTGTGATTGATTATTGGATTTTGCGAAGTCTCGTGAATAGCTAGAAGCCTTATGTTTTAGATTAATTTCGAAAATAGTTTGTGACGTTAATTTAAGCACCTTTAAATGTTTACGAGCGTTTTGTCTATATCTTCCTTAGGTGAGCCTGTTTTCTGCGTTCATAGTAGGCTTCACAGAAGTGTCACTATTTTTTATAAGTGATATGTGCCAGACGAGCAGACGGATCGCCTGATGGTAAGCGATTGCCTCCGCCCATAGACATCTGCAACTGCAACACACGCAGAGTCACAATTGTGCTGCCAACCTATAACCCCCTTTCCCCCATTTGGGCCTCCGGTGCCCTCACTCACTCGACGAAACACAGCGCACTCACTTCTACATGTTATTTTGGCTAGGTTTCAGCGTCAATAAACAATTAGGTACACTTTAAGTTTATCTCTATGTAATACGAGTAGATACTCGTTGGTGTATATTGTAATAGTACGTTAATAATATATTACTCGTGTGATAATGTGAGCAATACGGACTTTATTTCAAAATACAAGAATGATTTTCTTGAGTACATAGCTCCTGCCCACAGTTTCATCCAAGTGAATTTTGTCTGACACAGGAAGACTTTATTGCTCGTCTCCTGTACTTCCAGTACAATTCATTTTTCCAAGAATACACGTGTCTTTTGTCCTTCCACTGTATGGTCCATAAAATAACCATGTTACATTTATTTTAGATTCTTGCTGCAGTTTTAACACAAGTTTTTATATTCTTAGATAAGGTCAAACTACTACCTATATCAAATTGTTTTTGAAAATAAAGTAGGTATCTACTTAAACTTACTACTTGTATCGGTCAATGCTAATACAAAATATAATAGAAAAGGGAGAGACAGACCAAATTTTATGATTCTAATGTCCACCAATTCAAAAGTTTTAAACTTTTTAGGTAAACTGAGACCTTACGTGCACAAAAAATGAGTCCGGGAGAACTAACATCAATACCGAAACATTGTTATTTTAGCCTCATTAGTTACATTGGTCTGGAAATAGAAATGTCATCTTCATAAGCCGTCACCTAAGGGTTATAATATCATAAAGCGGGTTGCTCGGATTTTATTAGCGCCGATTCGGTCGAACGACCGGCCATCGGTTATCGGCGCAACCGCAGATCCGGCGGCGCGCGGATACCGCACATACCCGCCAAAACATCCGTGTCCGGCTTCAATTATTACATTTGTGATACAACATGCCTTATCTGTGTTGTGTTTAAGATAACACAAATAAATAAACAGTGAAATTTTTACTCCATAACATTTTAGAATTTGTGATGGGTTATGGAGCAGTTGTAGGAAGGATTACTTTTGTTTTCATTACTGTTCGTTTTGTTGACCATATTTTAGCCCTACATGTTTTATGTTTCTTTTTATAAGTTCGGTAGGACACATTTTGTTTGGTGTAGGTATCTTGTTTATTAGCTAGGTATTAAATTCTGAAGTTCAATTTTAATTAAATACTATGGCTACGAAACTTAATTTTCTTTGGACATAATCCCATTAATAACTATTAAAAAACTACACAAACTATAAGAAACAAAAAGAGTGGCTGCGTTTTTTAAAGAATCATTTTGACCTAGCTTTCTGTATGTGAATTAAAATGAAACTGCATTTGTGAGGAGACCCGAGCGAACGGGAGATTTTTAATTATCATGCTGTTGACATTAAAAACTGTGCAGAAAGGACATTTAAACGGTAGTAAATGTCAATTAACTGTTTAAAAAGAATACATGCAGCGATCATTTGTTTTAGTGATTCATTAAGTTGATTAATCTTACAGAAAATTGAAATAAGAACTTACTGTGCTAAATAAAACCTCTGGCTAAAGCCACCTACAACTAAGAACAAAAACAGATGTCAACCTCTCACTACTAGTGATTCATTGATTACCTAAGTCTTCATAGTGTAATGGTCAAAAATATCTTTTGTTTAAAAAAATCCATAGATCGTGCGTTAATATCACGAGGTATTTTGTGTAACAAAGTTTAGGTACTCGTAAGGTCAGCTGATTGTCTGAAAGATGATTCGGAAGACGCGTCCCGTCATGTCACTTCGATAGTGGTCGTTATATTAAAGGTCTGTCTGTAGAGCGATTTGGAACTCTAACAGCCCACAGATTAAGTCAAGAAAAATAAGACTAGTAATTTATTCAAATCCTATTCCATTCGCGTGACCCACTCGTTTTTCTGGATGTGAAGGGGTACAGATGTGTCACCGTTATGACAAGTATTTCGTCCGCCTGTGCAACTTGGCTGCCCGCGGCTCAAAATCGATTCCTAGTGTGATGCTGGAGAGCTGACGTTGATGACAGTTGTTTTGTTTTATTTCCTCGTGCTCGTTTACTCGCGATACGAGAAAAAACTTTCCAAACACACGGCCATTTTGAGGAAATTGACTTTTGGAGTGACAGCTGCCAAAGAATCGTTATTGTGCACTATAGAGAATTTTGCTGCTCTCCGCCTTTATCTATGGCAACGAAATATAGATACATATTTTATATCATATTTCTTTGTTATTTTTAAATGGGCAGATGTGAGTTACTCTATTTTATATGTATCATGATTATCATTTTACTGTTCCTATTATTTGTTCAGAGCAGGAAATAGTCAAGATAATATAATAATTATTTGGCTTTACTTGTGCGGAATCATTGAATGTTTATTGTGATGTACTAAGATTTTAATATAATCCTTGTACAGTACTATTTGTGATATGCAGCAAAGTAATAAAGTTGAAATATTACTCTTTAATGAATACTCTAAAAGTCAATATTTCAGTAGAAGAAAGTTACTCAATTTTTAACGTCGATAGTAAATAATATTTTACATTTATTAGCCGCCGTAAAACCGACATCAGTGTTTTATACCTAGTGAAGTGCTCGAGATATCTTTTCGCTAAATTGTCCAATTTAAGAGGTCCCCAGTTTTACGGCTTTACCAATATGTAATGTACTGGACGTTGCGTGTCGTCTTATCGCTAATGCATCGTATTAAAAAGGCTTTTGAATTCTGTTTTTATGTCGGAAAATGTAATTAATTTAATGTAGAGACAGTACTTAATATACAACAATAACAATTGATCATAGGTTTGTACCTATATTAGGTACTTCTTTTACAATCAAAAAAATATTTTATTTTATTCATTAACAAATATGAGAACTTATCCGTATTATTTTATTTTAGGGTTCATTAGAAAAATAAGCCGTTTACTCCCAAAAATGGCCATAAAGTTTTTACGAGTATTATTTGGAGAAAATAATATTTCATACGTAGCTGAAACAAATATTATATTTATTGATACACTGTAAAGTATTCTTTCTACAATCGATACAGATCTAGCAAGTATGATATTAATAAAATTGTTGCCGCCCAAGATTACTTGATACAAATGTAACTTTGATACTTATTTATTAATTTTAGGGCAGTGTTTTGCATCTGTGCAAAATAAGTATAAAAAAACAAAAAGATTAAGATGCAGAAGCACAAACAGCTACAATTTACTCCTTACAAATTGCAAAATGACAAAGATACGGGTGAAACTTGGGCCGTTTGCGTTCCGTTTCCGCAACAGCATTAAAACAACAATATATAACACCCGAGAAGTATTGAAAAATGCGAGAACGTTGGGCACATCTTTGAGGAAAGAAGTTGCATCGCCCGGAGCGACTGTTGGCAACTTCCCGGGCCTCAACTGCTGCGGCCTGTTCATGTACAACTTTACCTACTTAGTTTTATTTCGCACCCAATTTAATCCGGCCGCTTGAAGCCGATTCATCTACGACTATTTTGAGCGCTTCTGCTTTAAGTTTAGGGCGCACACACCTGCAGACACGTCTAAATAGGATTGCTTTTTTAAGGGATATGTGGCAGATGAGCTAAAGGATCACCTGATGGAAAGTGATTGCCGCCGCCCATAGACACATGCTTGACCAGTGGAGTCAAGTGTGCTGCAAACCTTATAACCTTATCCCCCAATGGGCCCTCCGGCACCCTCACTCACTTGGCGAATCACAGCGCAGCTGCTACGTTACGCTGGCCTTCTGTGAAGCCGTGTTATCACTCCAATCGAGCCGGCCCATTCATGCCGAAGCGTGGCTCTCCAATAGTGTTTTGGCTTGGATTTACATTGAAGACTAAAATCAGGGATGCTTCGTCTAAAACTGAATCCGCATATGTTTATTAAATACAATAGTCATGGTCGTTAATTGACTGAGTCTATTTCGAAATGGCCTGCATAATATCGCTAGCAGTTACTAAATAATGATTGTCCCAATCGCCGGCGCAGCATTACAGCCAATAACAGTTATTGAAAGCCGTCACGTCAATATTACAATTCTCACTATCATAAAATCTAAAACATAAAGACGCAATATTGGTCTGAACATAAAACCCACGGTTCATGTCCAAAAAGCCCTTAAAAGTAGTACCAATCCAATTTCCCTACTGGGTGTCACCGCGTAAAATAAAAATACCAGCGTAACAGCCTCCCCCTGTTAGCAGGGGGTCGGGGGTCGCCAGTAATAAAAATTCGTTAATGGCTTTATTTACTGCATTAGATGTTTTGACGTACAGACTCTAAAGTCCACTATCGTAAATTCATTATCCGCTTCGACTAAAAACGATCACCCTAATGTACTTCAACTGTTTGATCAACGACCATTAATCAGTTACGATTGCCGTATAACTTAGGCATGGATGTATTTTTTGTTCAAACTCGGACCTAGTATTTCTTTAACTAAACGACCCATGCCTCACACAATTTATAAGTTAGGAAACTATTGCAAACTCGATTTGACATCGTCATTCTTCTGAAAAGGGGAGAGTTAGATTTTTAACCCACAGTCGGGGTTGTAGGGGAGCATAACCTTTGATAATTTTGTCAGTATAAATATATTCACAGCTGCTTTATACATGTGAAATAGACAACGTGCTATAGGTCCGTTTCTATCCTTTATAGAAACGGGGAAACTGACCTAAGTGCCGTAATTAGATATTATTAAATAACTGAATTGTGGATACGAGTATCTACACTAGTTACGAAATTATTTAGATTATTTTTGGTAATGCGCAAGCTAATTGAATATTATAATTGTTTTTACTGTGGATTATCAAAGATAATTATAAAGATCGGATTATCATCAAATTATTTCGTTAAAACCTTAAACCAAATTTATCTTCGAAGAAGCGTCAAAGATCGCACTGAATCTTGTCTCCGATTTGTTTGTTGTCCTAGGTGAGTGGCGAAACGCGACGCGCTGCGATTTGAAAATACTAAGTACCTAATAAATAAGTAGTAAAATTAAAATACTAAATAGTGGCCTATGATAGGAGGGAATTCGATTTTTGAGCGGCGAGTCGCGACGGCTATGTTCTATTTACTTTTTAATTTTGTATCATTATTTATCCTTAGTAAAAGCAATTGTAATACGTAATGAAGCTTGAAGATTCCTACATCCTGAAGGACGACAGAAAGTTGAGAACTGCTGCTTTCTCTGTCATTGGTTGTTGTTTTGCGACGTAATGCAAAAATCTTCTCCGCGTTTGTCCCTGGCATGATAAGGCTCAATCAGTAGCGTGATTATTGGTTGTGTCGTTAAATATCACGTCCCGTCGCTCACATAGGACAATAGGTATAGCGAGTCGAACTCGCACCAAACTGTTTATGATAGAAATCAAGTTAATAAACAAATTTAATAAAGTTCCTCTGCGATTAGCGAAGATAAGGCTCCTTTAAAAGGATTACGGTTTGGGGAAACAATGCAGACGATTATCCCTGTGAATGCTTGTCACCGGCGGCTGGCGCCGGCGAGTTATTGTAATATGTAAACGAGACGACTGCGGTAGCCTTAATTTTCTTGCTCTTGTCAATTCCAAACTCGGATGATGCGAGCTCCAGTTCAGGGTTTCCAGATTCGGGTCCCAAGTTTTAGAGAAAGAAATCATTTAGGTATTTTGGTCTGGGATATTAAATCATTTTCTAAAATGGTAACTGATAAATTTATGTCGTTTTAGTAAATTTATAGAGTCCTTTCAGCAACTGAGATCAATGAGTAGGTTTTCAATTTTGTACGGTACAGCTGGTTTTATTTTTAAACAATAAAAGAGGAAAAGGTCTAATTTGCTGAAAGGAGTGACAGTGATGATTGAAATTATGGGAGACTAGAATGAATACTAACATATTAGGCATACCTACCTACCAAATAATTTTGAAATGAATAATTTAAATGAAGTAAATAGAAAATGATTAAAATAACTGAAGGCAGATTTCTAAATTTTAGAAGCCTTGAAGCAGTTGTAAAAAAAAATTCAAAAGCATCCTTTTACTCATATTGGAAAACATACTAACAATTTAAGAGAAAAGTGAGTTTCATTTTATATAATCACAGTCTGTTCGTACAGTTACTTATTTAAGTGTAGTAAGATATGCAGGATTGTTACGTGATCGAAGCAACACAGGTGTTTGGCGGCAGGTGAAGGGAAGTTTCAGGTATCGTGTCGTGAGTCAGCGACCCCGCTCGGTGCCAAAACTATACGGAATATATTTTTCCTGATTGTGCATTTCGTTTTTGCCCATCCAAGTTGATCTGCGGAGGAGTCCATGTAGTTTCAAAACGTAATTATTATTGTTTTCCGACTAAATAACCCGCCATTAATGTGCTTAATTCGACAATTAAATTTTAATTTGATTGCGGCACGGCCGCGGCGGCCGCACCTGCCGGCGGCCGGTGGAATGAAGTAATTCGACTCGTTGCGGCACGTCCCTGGCATTACTTACCATCTAGCAACAATTTGTTTTTTTCCCACCCTCGAGAGAAACTCGAGCGAACGCGCCCTGCTTTTTAGTCCCAATTTATTCTTCCAATAAACTTTTCCGCTTTGCTTTTGCATGGGGAATGTGCTTCAAATATTTAAACAGTTTATGTTTCTCACATCCTTATGAGCGAAGTGTTGCATGTGTCAATTTTGTATGCAAAATTGAGCGGCGGTGCTTCGACTGCTCACGAAGAGATAAGTAATCAGAAAACTTGAGCGTAAAACGTCTGCGAAAGACAAGTAATTGAAAAAAGGATGAAAAGGGGAAAGAATCTGTGACAATCAGTATTTGAGAAGGTGGAATGCGGAGGGCGGCTGTACGCCCAGTGGCTTGCGGGTCTAACGGGCCGTGACAATCGCTTCCATGCTAAATGTCATGGTGGCCATTGTTCTTCCCGCCCGCCCCGCGCCGCGCCGCTCAAGTGCTGGCATTTACTCCCCGAACCCTTACCTGCTAGTAATGAAAAATGTAGGCCTTGTTTTTTGATGGTCGACTTAAGTGGTTTGCAATTTAAAACCATTCAAACCTTAATTGCTCATTGATGAAATCGAGTCCTTTCACTGTGATTAAAGTTGAGAAATCTAATTTAAAAATGCTCATTATTAAAACTTAAGTTATTAGACTCGTTAATCGTCTCTAATAGGTTCTATTGTCGACTTAAGTAAATTATGACAATGGAATAGTGAATTTAGTAAGTTAGAGTGAAGTAAATGAGGGAGGGGGTGGGGGTAGGACGTTAACTTAATATGGCGGGGGCATCACGGCAATTTGTTCGAGACGAACCTCCGCCGCGCTGAGTGCTGCTGGCGCTCAGGGCTGAAAACATTCTTTCGATGCATATTACTACGACGACAACATTTTTATAGGAAAACATTTTAGAATTTTGAATATAATTAATATTATAGAGTTCTAGATTATGTGACTTGGCCATCCCATTTTTTAAATAGGTATAATTCTTTCATCATGTATGTGTTGGACTTGGAGAAATGAAGGTATTTCAATCAATCAACGACAATAAATAAATATTACTGCTAATTGTAAAAACCTTTATTTAAACCATTTAGATTAAAAATACTTTGAACCTCTCGATATAAAATTACTTCAAAGGACGGGCCCTTCAATTCGTAAATTGCAATAATATTTATTTTCTTTACTACTAGGAAATATATTTTAAGAAAAGCATAAAATAAGCTAAGTTAAAATACCAAGTTACTATTATAATAGTTACAAGAAAAATAAAACCCTTTAGTATTAAATGCATAAATTACCGTCTCATTAGTCGTTGACAGCCCTAGGATAAGTTTACGCTTGCGCTATCGAAGGAAATCGCGCGAAAAGTGATTATGGATCGCTAAGACTCCAGCTTAAAACCTGTACACCGGCAGAACGGGACCACTTTGAGGCTCGTGTATACACGCGACGATTGCATTAGAAAACCACAAGCTGAATTTTAGGAGCAGGTATGAGTACCAGTTGCAGTAACGGTGTTTATATTTATATAGGGAAATGCAGAGGTTTCATGCGAAATGCATTTTTTAAATGTAAAGTGTAGTAAACGGGAAAATATTTTTGATTAAATTTATACAGAAATATCTACCCCTTAAATACCAGTACCACTGTTAGGTTTAAATCAGCGGAACGTGGAGTTGACTCTCTTAAAATTTGTAAGTAGAACGATTTTCGCAAGTAAGTATGTATTCCCGTAAAACAATCTTGTTACTTAACACTAACAGTTTTTGACTTCGCTGGATTGAATGGTGACCTACTGAATTGAATGGTATCTACATCCATAGCGACATTGTGTAGTGTAACTCTATTGTAAAAAGTTTTGTGAAAAATATAAGATTCCACCTTATGGATCAAAATACCGTGGATTACCTACTATATAATTTTCCATAACACTATGCACAGTGTGTCAGCACCGTACCTAATATTTAAGTTTTCCCCAACCCTCACATTTTTTACCGGAAAATAAAGCCCGCCAACCCCACCGAGATTACCGATATTATCGAAAATCGGTACTCGCGACAACTTCATTAGGAAGCCATAAGTCTGCGAGCGCTGGCCGGGTACATCGGTGGCGTTGCCAGAAGGTTGCTTTTTGTAATAATCTTTTATCCAATATTCAGCCCATTTAGGTTCCTAAAAATAAGACTGGCAACTAAGCTATTTTGAGAAGGCTTTTATCACTTGTCCGTACTTATAATTTATTATGAAATGGAACACACTTCTAAAAGTATGTTTATCTTTCCTCCTGTAATGTATAATAGTCTAAAAATATAGATTTCTATTCAAAGGAAAATACTATTTACTAAGTAACCAGTGCTTTCAATAATATGATACGAGTAGTTATAAAGTTGATTCTCTTTGATATTGTGACCGCTTTTAGAACCTGCAAAGCTGTATAACATCCTATTTTTACCCTTTACTAAATTTAGGTTACATTACACAAGAGCTGGTTGGCAACACAGCGGCTGCTCTTTACCGAATTACGTACGTGCTGTGAAATAACTTGATGGACTTTTGAGCGCGCCGCGCTGTAATTCGCTTCGGATTTTCGGTACTCTGTTTAGGAACGTGGAACGCAAATTTCTATAGGCATCGTCGCAACTTCGTAACTCGACCTGACTATCAGGAGGAGATAAAAGTTTTATTGAAATTTTTGAGATTGTTTCCCATCAGTTTTAGCTAAGAGCTCGTGGAGGTATTCACAAAGGTAGGGTGTAACAAACTAGGCTTGCCTTCGTGCTAGCAACGGTGATAAAGGTTAAACAATGAGTGTGTAAATATTTAAACGAGAAACATAGTAAGTATGTACCGAATTCAAGAAATAATTTAATTGATAGACTTTAATAATTACAACCAATTGATTTAATGCAAGATGATAACGCAGCATTAAAAAAATATAATGAAATGTAAAATTCCGTAAGTGTATGTGGGTTCTTTTCACGATAAGATCGTCGCCCAAAACCTTTTTAAAAGGCAAAAACAATTGATTTTCTATTGTGTCTGCTGTCTGGGCCTACGACGATATGTACTAATTACAAACCATATCCTTAACAACTTCGAGTTTTATCTTTACTATTATCGTTATAGTCTTGCGCCGAGAAATTCTAAAAAAGATTTACTCAAATAGAGTAAAGCATCTGCATTTGTAATTGCTTCTCCCGTTTGGGAGCAGACTTCGTATTGTTTTGCACCAGAACCCGTTTCCGTCATAAAAATCATAAAACCTAGTAAGGGCGGCCCCATTTGTTCCGCTATTTGCATGCTATACAAGTCGGACGAACTGTCCTCTACAAAGATCGTCGACAATAAAAGTGTATTTGCGAAGAAATTTAATAAAGCAGAAGTGGACTGCTATTACGCGCCCTTCCCCGTAGGTGGACCTTGTTATACGTATGTTACGGTGTGGCATAGTGATGCGACTCCAGTAAAATATAAACACACGAGTCATTTCGCCTTGCTAAATAAAACAGGCCAATATTTTCGGTTCAGCAGTGTGTAAATAAAAAATAACAAATTAATTATGTCGGCCCAATTGTATGAACGAGCGTACCATATTATTTGCATACCACATGAATGGCTCTTAAACTCAGTGCAGTCAATTTTATCTCTTGAATGACTTGTTTTAATTTAATATTTTCTTACCGATGATACTAAATCGCAATACAATACTTTAATTTACCTGGCAGTAGGTGAAGCTACTCTCTTACCTTCGACATAATTGGTTAGATCTCTGTCTGTTAGTAGACGCGACGGATCGGTTGATTTGACATGCAAAGGTTTTAAATTAGTAGGTAGTATCTGTATACTATACAAATCTGTATTTGTAATGCAAAGTAATATTAATACAAGGATCATTGTATCGTTTTTAACACTGCTATTGTGTGCCGAGTGAATTGTCACGTGGTCAATTGTTTGGATTTAAAAGAGTCTTTAAATCTGCGATTTCGTTGAATGTGCGTGTCGGCAGAATCCTTACTGGCGTTTTAATAACTTTGACAGTTGACTATCCACTTTCAAGTTATGTTTAACTAGCTAAAATACAAAAGAAGCTATAAAAATAACTTACATTGTTGAAGTTATCTACGAATAGAAGAGTGGAGCCTTTAAAAAAAGTGAATCAAGCTTGAAGGTTATTGTGCGCTGAAAGATAGAATGGATGGGCCAAAACATCCTTGTCTCTATAAAAGTCTACTGGAGGCGCGGCACTAGTATGGTAATTCGTATTTATATGAGGCGAAACAATCGATGGCGGACTTTGCGGCGTCGCCAGACACGTGCCCCGTCATTAGGCCGCACACATGCCGCTCGTCGAAAGCAAACAGTGAGCTAATAACCGCTTTATATCGCTTCAATATTCAGTTTGATTAAAAGTAAGTATTTTTTTATGATATAAATTCACACAACACCTTATATATTGACCTGACTCCGTATAGCTGGCGGCATGTAAGAATAGCGATGATCGTTATTTTGCGCACTTGTAAAAAACAAGACTTTCTATTAAAATTGGTTTTTGCGCACTCAAGGTTATAATTACCGTTTCATGCCGCAGACTATACTATGTAGCTTAAGCACTTGTGTTACAGATATCAGACAACAGAGGAAACACCCAGATACTGAACAAACACAAGTGTTCATCACACGAATGTTTGTCCAGGGTATAGAAAGGTAAAAACCAAGCAAGCTGGTCACCCGCTGGTAAGTGATCACCGCCGCCCATAGACATCAGCTAGAATAGAAGGAGGGCGGATGCGTGGGCGGCCTTTTAGGAAGGTATAGGCTAATTAATAGAAGGCTATCGACACGACTAATATATTTCTTAAAATAAGTTTGATCCATGGACTGTTCAGCTGTTCTTTTGTTGAATTAAATTTTTGTTGTTATTTTATTCTGTGATCCCATAATGCTCCGCTTTTACAGCGAAATGTTTCTCTCTTCCCGTATAAGTAGAGGTAATTAATATATTTTGTTCCAGTTTGCTTGTCGTCAGTTTCGACAAGTCGTATTCCTAAAAAAAACTGCAGTAAGCGAACTTGAAGTACAAGAATTATCATTTTAATTATTTGCATCACTGCCCTTTGCTGTATTTAGCGCACGCGCGTACTTTGAGCCCATCCGCCCGCCGACCGCGGCGGTGTGAGGGAATTCCTAAAACTTGGTCAAATTAAAATCAGACTTAAATTAGTACCAACAAAGTGTAAGTTTAGGCACGAGCTTATACTTTTTGTTCGCAATAATTTAGTTCAATGTTTCGTAATGAAACCGGTTTAGTATTAAAATATTCATGCTTAATTTACACTTCTAATTCAAAACAGCATCTTGAGCGCGCTTCCTAAGAAGTACGATCGGTTTATTGCAGCAATAAATGCAAATCAGAGTGCATTAAACAACACTGTCATTTTTTATCAAGATTCTTAAAAAATATCTTTAAAGCTCTATTTATATCAGTTACATTCATTTAAAAAGATTAATTACGGATTTACATAATCAAATATTGGTATTATTTTCTAAGCGTTAAAGTCGTTTCCCTTTATCATTATTTGCTGCACCCTTACTTCAAGATTTTATGACATTCCAATAAAACTACGCTTCCACTTTGATAGACTGATGAATAATATTTATACACATCTCGACCTGATTCTATACTAACTTGTGTAACAATCCGATACAAGCAAATGCAAGTGAAATGACACGAATGACAAACTAGTTCTTATGCAGACGTAAAAGTGTATGTGCTCATGATTTTGTAAAATTTCATAAGATCTAATAAACTTATTATAGGCGTATGGTCACTACTAAATGTGTAATAGGGCCAATTGAATGTTAAGTCAGTCTTGGCATACAACTTTCCTAAGTGGAGCTACAGCTCCAAATCTACCAACTTAATCTTGATATCGTTACATTTTGCTGTTAATCATGGTCTTCGTAACATGAAAAATATTTTCTCCACCAGTTTAACCGTTTCCCAAGACGGTATTAGTGTTATTTAAGTAGCTGCTTTTGGCTTATCTGCTATCTCGGTACTTACACCAGTTAAGTACAAAACATAATTTAATTCGCTAAGGAATGAAGTGGATTTACGTGGGATTTTAAAATCAAGGGATTTGTTTATTTAGGCGTTTGGCAAGAGGCTCAGAGGATATGCCGAGTGGGTGCCGCCTATTTTTTATTTCTTATAACATAGAGTACATTAATTTCAACATTGGAAATAATTAAGCATCAATTTAATAAGCTGCTGCTTACTTGTATGCCTACTAAAATATTTTTTTTTGGATTAGTTTTAGTTATTTTTGTATCAAACGAGTGAAGCGTTGATGTGCTATTCCTTCAGTGTTTGTCAACTACGATGGTTATCTTCGTAGTCGTTTCGTAGCGCTGTCTTTTCGTAGCACTGTAGCGTATTGTTTCCGTAGCAGATATAATTCGTCTACGAAGATTTTATCTTTAACGAACGTAAGACAACGGAAGACGTAATTATATTAGCACTATAATAATTATTATCACACATTGTGCAATAAACAAGATCTATCTATAAGCCTTTTTGTTAATTTGACCTTATTTACGCAAGATTTTACGATTCAATTTCGAGTCTACTCATTAAATCTGTTACGATCTGAATACACTGCACGTGCAATTATTTTGTAACTTATGGATTGTTGTCATTTTCTGTGACAGCTAACCTACGCGCGTTAACAAGGCTGTATGTCGGCTCGTGTCAGCTCGCGCGTAAGTGTGCGTGTCTGTGTCAGCACACGCCGCGTGTAAGTGCGTAGCTGTGTCGGTACAAGCCGTGCGTGTGTGCGTAGCTGTGTCGGTACCAGCCGCGCGTGTGTGCGTAGCTGTGTCTGTACGCGTGCGGCGCCGACGCGTCGCGACGCGTTGTATCTACTTGTTGCGTCGCCCAGCTCACTATTAACGCGGCAACTAAATAGTATCGACTATTTTACTACGTGTTCTCGACTTTTAGGGCCCTGCTACGGTAATTAGCCCACCCCGGCTTTGTGCCTTCGTTAAATAAACTTATTTGTTCCTGGAAGTGCACTTTGCCGTTCGTGCCGCTGGAAATACGGTACGAAATTTTCTATTCACTTGTTTTCCCGTTGTGTTAGAGTAGTGTTTCGAAACTTTTTGGTGACCAAAGTTTTCCTCATTATATTATACCTATATACAACTGGTTCAGAGCACTTGTTGAGGTCAGACGGCGCATTTGACTTTGATTTGATATGGATTCGATTCCTACTGGAGACATATATTCATGTGACGAATACTTGTTAAAACATCGCAAGGAAATCTACATGTTTGGATAAATATTCCAAACATGGTTCAGATGGTCCTGTTAAGCGTTGGGAAGGTCAGATAACAGTCTCTACATTTTAATTACCAGACTTCCCACATTCCCTGGATCAATTTAAAAGCATTTCCCAGGCTTCAAATCGACAACTATCGAAACACCGGAAACAGTCAAATTCGCATTTTTAATATACTAGAGGCGACAAAACAGCAAGCGGGTCACCTGTTGGTAAGTAACTACCTCTGCCCATGAACTTAAAAACTAAACTGACCTTTTGAACTGACATTATGCGAATTTGACGTTTCACCGATATGAAAATTTGCGAATATAACATTTTGCGATTGGAATATTTACCCATGGCAATATGAAAATATGACGCTTTTCGCCTTAACGATATTATGGCGTATACCTACACTAGTTGGGAACGCCTACCACCTTCGTGGGAGTAACAAAACGCAGTTTTGGAACACAAGTTAGTTTACAAGGTATCCTACTTGCTACATATAAAGTGTGGTTTGACATTCCCTCGACACCGCTGTATTGTCATAGCATCGTGTTTAATATAGACGGTTGATCACATACTTTTTTATGACTTTCCATAAGTGCAGTTGTTACTCATGAAGCCGTAATAAATGGTTTGTACCCGGAATATAGAAATGGCTGCCTTCCACATGTCACGTAACCTTCAGAGCCTCCCCAGAGACTATTTATTACCCTTTTCACACCCCTTCGGTGCATTTATTTTATTAAACAGTCCCCGTACGTGTCCTTCCAGTTGGGTATTTGTTGAATTATGAGGCAAACGGTATTTATATTTTAATTATTTATTACACGAACGGAGTTGTTAACTTATTTATTAGTCACCTAACAACTTCATTACCATATTAATAAAAACTAAAGTTCTTTTTAAATTTGATTTAATAATCATTGAGTACTAAGCTTGTTACTTGTTTCACCTATACCTTTTCTGTGTGCGTATTTATTATTAAAAGATTCAGATCAAAACTGTTTATTTTGTACTTACTATACTTTTAGAAAAACTTTAAAATCCATAAAACAGAGAAGTAACACTCTTTGACTATTTATAGTTTGTTATTATAGTTGCAATATATTAATCTGTATTAATAGTATTAATTTTATATTCCAGTTCCCAGCGAACAGTTTGCCAACTCTCTGTAAAAAATCTCTAATAGTCTGATGTTATTACCTAACCTAGCTACCTAACGGCTGTACCTAGCGAGGTTTCCAGCGTACTATTTATAACCATGAAGTTTGTACCCGACCTTCTCGTCCGACTACCCGACCCCAGTGTGACGTCACCGCAAGCGCCAAAGCGTCAATGGTACGGGCATAAAGACGGACGGTTGTAATTTGCGCCTTTGCTCAGCTCATCACGACCAGATTGAAATTCCTTTCAGGCGGCGCGGCGGCGCCATCCGACTTGTTGCGTGCCAGTCGTCATAACCACCCTTACGTGATGGTATTATCCGATAGTTTCTTCACGCCTCGATTATCACCTATTGCTTGCTTGAGTATCTTTTTGCTGGGATAATTTGTGTCTGTTGTTATTGGATGGAGCTATTTTTCTCACAACTAGTTAGGTCTGTTACGTCCTGGATATACGTATGATGCTATTCTTTATTGTTACCAACACATGTTTATTGATGAAGCTGAGTTGTGTTGGGTTATACGTTGTTTCTGGTTTCCGTAGTACGAAGAAAAACCTTGTTTATTTATTTTTATTGCATATACTCGTAGTACCCTCAATTTTACAAGGATCTACCTAGAGGAGTTCATATGCTTTCCGAAGCATAGGTGTACCTGATCGCCAACTTCTAGACTAGTCTAACACTGGTAATTTCTTAACCGAAGGTTCAAATTTTTAGTCCGACCCGGGAGTTGAAGCGGGATAAATACGCTGAAGGCTTCTGGAAGAATGACTAAATATGTATTAAAAAACCCACAGATTTATGGTTAATTTATAGCATTGATTTAATATATTACTGAGTAGGTAGGTAAGTAATCATTCATACACCTATTATTAGATTAGAAAGTATAAGAAAGGGAAACATTAGGTACTATTTCAAAACATACAAGGTAGAGAACCTTGTTTGTCGCAAGATATATTAGATTATGATTGAATCTTTGAAATCTTTCGATTAAGATGAATTCTTATATAGCTGAAATTGAATTTACGCATTCTCGAGAACTTATGAATGCCAAATGAAGCCGCGATCGATTGGGGAAAACTAGGCTGTCATGTATGTAAACCGAATTATGTAGGTAAGTTTTCTTCATAATATGACGCAAATACCGTTATATAAAGGCACTATTTATTGCACAACACAAATTAACACAAACAACACAAACTTACAAGCTTCAGAGTACTTCAAGCCGTTGTTATTGTTGGAAACAATCTTCACCAGACATAGTACAGGTAAAAATGTTAACTGTAACCCGCGCTTCAGCATGATTGGCTTTACCGGAGTTATACCACTGCCTCGCAGAAAACCGGCGTGAAGCAGCTCTTGTGCTCTTTTCGCCGAGTGAGTGAGGGTATCGGACGCTCAGTCCAGGAGGAAGGGGATTAGAGATGGTAAAGTGGCAGCGCGCTTGTGACTCCACTGGTGTTGCAGGTGTCCATGGGCGGCGGCAATTGCTTACCATCAGGTGATCCGTCTGCTCGTCTGGCAACTATCACTTACAAAAAACGGAGAGGCGATGCAATGCTTCTGATTACCTACATAAATGAAAGAAAACATGTAGTTAGGTACATACGTTGGCGCGCCACGTGTAGTAATATAATAAGTAAGAAGTTTACTAAAGTATAACTTTTCAACAACTGTTATTTACAATTTTAGTTTTCTCTTTGCTATAAATTAATGACGCATAGAATAACAAATGGTCTTGAATGCTTTTGTTCAACCTAATGCGTTAAATAAAGTTACAGTAAAAATAGTTTACAACGCATTATAAGCCTTTATTTGTAATCTGCGTAATATATAACTTTTATTTTCACCACAAGTTCATTATATCTAATGGTGATAGTTTTCTCAACTTTAAATTAATGAGGTACAAATAACGAATTACCTTAAGTTGAGTTGTTTTTAAAGTTCTCAATATTTTCGAGCTCATGTAATCACAAGTCTGCGTGGAGTGAAACTATTACAACTTCGCGTTCAGGAGTCGCTGTGCCCGAACTTGACGCGACTCTTATTCATGAATATACCTTGATTAACCTTTATTTCTCAGCAAAGCATTAAATTAAACCGAAATTACCTTAACTACTACGAATAAAAATAACTCTAACATAAATCTGAAAAAAAAGTAGACTTTTTCGACAATGAGAAATAATGTACGGAACTTAATGTTCTATTGACCCTGTGTCGCGCTTCCAACAATTGTACACTGCGCTATCAAGGCCTCACTTACAGCTTAATCGTCCATAACAGAGAATGTAAAAAAAACTAACTTGTAATGTATATTATTCTTAATAGTACGTTTGTGTAAAATATACTACTATAATCGTGCAAATCATTCTCGAATGACATTACGTATTGCAGATTCCCGCATAGTATCAGTGTGAAGAAGGTGAGTTTGCCGCTGGCCCAACAAAGAACGCCCACAGCGGACACAAACACTAGAATGCCCGACTTGGTTTTGTGTTTCTATTAGTTGTCTCCCACTTATTACATCCTGGGCCATATTCCAACATGCATGGCAAACATAGTCCTGATTGGTTACCTGCAATATGGTCGTTAATAATTTATGTTTAAACAATACATATTGATTAGGTACAGAGCAATAAACTATTTGATTTGATTTAGTTAAAATCGTTAGGTACTCACTGATTGAGGGGCACGCCACTGATTGATCACCAATAAAACCGCCTCACTATCCAAAACCCTTCTACCAATTGTATTGCAACGGTTAGTTGCAATGTTGCAATTCACACAGCGATCCATATCATCAAAATCCAAATCGTAAAGCGTTATTTGTTAGTCCAAAATACAAAGCCAGGTAATTCACATTTGCAACATTCGATCAGATAGTCCGTATTATAGCCCAAAGTCGTGAGAAAATCCATTGACAAACATAAAAATGGCATAAGACGCTCCAACGAAAGACAAATGAAATTCTCAATATTTTTTTCTTGACAAATGTTTTCTTTTGGTTTTATTGACATTTGTCAATTCGAACTTTTTCTTTTTAAAAAGAAAAATACATCACCTCATACTTCATCTCGAAAGAGTTCTAATTAATCGAGGGTTTTCATAGATTAGGAACAATATCGATTATCAATTTCTTACACGATTTTCTTGCGATTTTCATACATTTAACGATTATAGTGTTGTCATCAAATTCATTTTTTATCGATAATTGTTTTTATACCGATGTTTTAAGTTTTCTAATATTCTGGATCTGTAAAATGGTTAGTATTTTGTGAGTTTCTTTACAAAACTATAACCGATTTTTTGAGGATGCTTTTATCTGATAACTTTGGGCCCAGAGATCACCTCCTCCTTTTAACATTTTGCGATTGGTATATTTACCATGGCAATATGAAATATGACGATTTTCGCCTTAACGATATTATGGCGTATACCTACACTAGTTGGGAACGCCTACCGCCTTCGTGGGAGTAACAAAACGCAGTTTTGGAACACAAGTTAGTTTAAAAGGTAGCCTACTTGCTACATATAAGGTGTGGCTTGACATTCCCTCGACACCGCTGTATTGTCGTAGCATCGTGTTTAATATAGACGGTTGATCACATACTTTTTTATGACTTTCCATAAGTGCAGTTGTTACTCATGAAGCCGTAATAAATGGTTTGTACCCGGAATATAGAAATGGCTGCCTTCCACATGTCACGTAACCTTCAGAGCCTCCCCAGAGACTATTTATTACCCTTTTCACACCCCTTCGGTGCATTTATTTTATTAAACAGTCCCCGTACGTGTCCTTCCAGTTGGGTATTTGTTGAATTATGAGGCAAACGGTATTTATATTTTAATTATTTATTACACGAACGGAGTTGTTAACTTATTTATTAGTCACCTAACAACTTCATTACCATATTAATAAAAACTAAAGTTCTTTTTGAATTTGATTTAATAATCATTGAGTACTAAGCTTGTTACTTGTTTCACCTATACCTTTTCTGTGTGCATTTATTATTAAAAGATTCAGATCAAAACTGTTTATTTTGTACTTACTATACTTTTAGAAAAACTTTAAAATCCATAAAACAGAGAAATACACTCTTTGACTTTTTATAGTTTGTTATTATAGTTGCAATATATTAATCTGTTTTAATAGTATCAATTTTATATTCCAGTTCCCAGCGAACAGTTTGCCAACTCTCTGATAAAAAATCTCTAATAGTCTGATGTTATTACCTAACCTAGCTACCTAACGGCTGTACCTAGCGAGGTTTCCAGCGTACTATTTATAACCATGAAGTTTGTACCCGACCTTCTCGTCCGACTACCCGACCCCAGTGTGACGTCACCGCAAGCGCCAAAGCGTCAATGGTACGGGCATAAAGACGGACGGTTGTAATTTGCGCCTTTGCTCAGCTCATCACGACCAGATTGAAATTCCTTTCAGGCGGCGCGGCGGCGCCATCCGACTTGTTGCGTGCCAGTCGTCATAACCACCCTTACGTGATGGTATTATCCGATAGTTTCTTCACGCCTCGATTATCACCTATTGCTTGCTTGAGTATCTTTTTGCTGGGATAATTTGTGTCTGTTGTTATTGGATGGAGCTATTTTTCTCACAACTAGTTAGGTCTGTTACGTCCTGGATATACGTATGATGCTATTCTTTATTGTTACCAACACATGTTTATTGATGAAGCTGAGTTGTGTTGGGTTATACGTTGTTTCTGGTTTCCGTAGTACGAAGAAAAACCTTGTTTATTTATTTTTATTGCATATACTCGTAGTACCCTCAATTTTACAAGGATCTACCTAGAGGTTCTTATGCTTTCCGAAGCATAGGTGTACCTGATCGCCAACTTCTAGACTAGTATTTTCTTAACCGAAGGTTCAACTTTTTAGTCCGACCCGGGAGTTGAAGCGGGATAAATACGCTGAAGGCTTCTGGAAGAATGACTAAATATGTATTAAAAACCCACAGATTTATGGTTAATTTATAGCATTGATTTAATATATTACTGAGTAGGTAGGTAAGTAATCATCATACACCTATTATTAGTTTAGAAAGTATAAGAAAGGGAAACATTAGGTACTATTTCAAAACATACAAGGTAGAGAACCTTGTTTGTCGCAAGATATATTAGATTATGATTGAATCTTTGAAATCTTTCGATTAAGATGAATTCTTATATAGCTGAAATTGAATTTACGCATTCTCGAGAACTTATGAATGCCAAATGAAGCCGCGATCGATTGGGGAAAACTAGGCTGTCATGTATGTAAACCGAATTATGTAGGTAAGTTTTCTTCATAATATGACGCAAATACCGTTATATAAAGGCACTATTTATTGCACAACACAAATAACACAAACAACACAAACTTACAAGCTTCAGAGTACTTAAGCCGTTGTTATTGTTGGAAACAATCTTCACCAGATAATGTACAGGTAGGAATGTTTTAACTGTGGCCGACCCACGCTTCAGCATGATTGGCTTTACCAGAGTTATACCACTGCCTCGCAGAAAACCGGCGTGAAGCAGCTCTTGTGCTCTTTTCGCCGAGTGAGTGAGGGTATCGGACGCTCAGTCCAGGAGGAAGGGGATTAGAGATGGTAAAGAGGCAGCGCGCTTGTGACTCCACTGGTGTTGCAGGTGTCCATGGGCGGCGGCAATTGCTTACCATCAGGTGATCCGTCTGCTCGTCTGGCAACTATCACTTACAAAAAACGGAGAGATGCAATGCTTCTGATTTACCTACATAAATGAAAGAAAACATGTAGTTAGGTACATACGTTGGCGCGCCACGTGTAGTAATATAATAAGTAAGAAGTTTACTAAAGTATAACTTTTCAACAACTGTTATTTACAATTTTAGTTTTCTCTTTGCTTTAAATTAATGACGCATAGAATAACAAATGGTCTTGAATGCTTTTGTTCAACCTAATGCGTTAAATAAAGTTACAGTAAAAATAGTTTACAACGCATTACAAGCCTTTATTTATAATCTGCGTAATATCTAACTTATATTTTCACCACAAGTTCATTATATCTAATGGTGATAGTTTTCTCAACTTTAAATTAATGAGGTACAAATAACGAATTACCTTAAGTTGAGTTGTTTTTAAAGTTCTCAATATTTTCGAGCTCATGTAATCACAAGTCTGCGTGGAGTGAAACTATTACAACTTCGCGTTCAGGAGTCGCTGTGCCCGAACTTGACGCGACTCTTATTCATGAATATAACCTTGATTAACCTTTATTTCTCAGCAAAAGTATTGAATGTAACCGAAATTACTTAACTACGTAAAGATTAAAAATAAAGTAGACTTTTTCTCGACGAATGAGAAAATTATAATGTACCTGTCGCATCCAAACAAAGGTAATACAGAACGCTTATGAAAGGGAAGACTTAACGTCCAGCTCGTTTAAGCCCTCTGGTCTCCAAACTAGTCCAAAAATATTGAACTGATTCGAAATCTAAATAATATTAAAAATAATTTATATACAAGCTATCTGTGTAGACACAAAGCATTATAAAAGGTAAAGTGTGAAAACTATCAATCTTGAACCATATAGGGCTACATTTTCCAACAAAGAACCTTTTCGATTGCATGTACCCACACCGTGCATATGACTGGGTATGAATAAACCTAAAGCATCGACTGTTAACATTACGACAGGGCCCTGGCAACTGCGGCGTTTGCATATAGAACAATAGCTCTATCTGCTATTAAAGATTTTTCTTCAATGCATTCTTATTTTTTTAAACTAAAACCTGCGTGAAGATTTTTTAGCGATAACGTTCAGTTTAATATGTCGTAGATAGACCGACACTGTAGATACCCTTGTATAAACAACATGAATTTATAAGACCCATAATTATTACGAGTCATATGAACTTTGATCAAATTAGCCTTGCCTACAATTACTATGTGTAATGCTTTGTTATTAAGTTAGGAGGTATTTTTATCATATTAGAAAAAGAAAAAATAAGCCTAAAGTGATCGGTGTAACACATACACCAAGCGATTTTTATACGAGTATATAAGCGAGGATCCACGAACGTGTATATTTAAACTTCATACTATTTATAAAGAGGTTCACAGGTAAACCGAAAAGCGCGACGTAATCGACACCCAGCGCCATCTCCTGGTACAATTTGAAAGTCTCGAAACAAATGTTTATGTAGCTAATTATAATAATGAATTACTGTGCAAGTAGAGGAGTAATAACGTGTCAAATAATGCAAACAGAATATTGGCAATGTTCGGTAGCAGTTCGATTAAGCTATACGCCACTGCGGCAGTACAACGGGCGCGGGCGACGCCAGTGCCATACGCTTAAATGCCATTTCATGTCTAGGACACACGATACAGGCAACACAGAAATACATCTATATGGTGTGTAAACATCTATGCTAGTGAGGTTAAAATATTCAGTCCTGGAAAGTCCTCTGTTCCTCAATAGGTTTTAAGGTCTGGGTTTCGTTAATGAAAAGCTTCTATTATTGGGGCTATATTTCAGTTAAAATTAATAATAGCAACAAAATATGTACCAACATTTTTGCTAAATAATAAAGGCAGCTGACTTTTGTTTTTCATGATAAGCAAAATGTTCAAACGTCATCATCAGTCATCAACGAGTTTAAAATTTTGAAGTTCAAATCTAACGCGGTGTAAAAATAAACACATCGTAACACCCTCGATTTATTATTATTATAATCTGTTTATGAAGTCAAGTACTTATATTTTTCAAAAGTGATCGTCAGTCAATGAGGTACGGTTCCTATAAGCCTACTTAGGTAGAAGATACTAAAACAACCTTCATTTTCATACTAAGTAAATATTCTGAAGCATATTAGCTTAGTAACTTGGAATATTGCTAAATTATTGTTACGAAATTTAGCATAAAATGTTAAAGAAAAGTAATACAAACAAAAGAGTTTTAATCCCACACTGTTGCGTTTTGCTTTCTCGTAGTTCGCTTTATAAACCATCTTGCAGTCGTGACGTCAGCCGTCGGCATGGTGTGTCGTTTCTCACAAATTCCAGCCAACTTCCAAAGCGACTTACTCTAAAATTACACCCTTATATTTGTATGGACATGCTTATTTACTGTGCTCGCATGTTTTGAATATTGTGCGCGTCGACTTGAATTTACATGCTGCTGACATGCAGTTGAAAAAGACCGTTCGTAGGTTATGCATACGTAGCTAGGTTGCGACTGCAGCGCTATACAGTACAATCTTGAATATTAAACGGATCTTTGCCAGTGAATACTCGTAGTAGACGATAATTTTTGTTTGAGGACGTTTTTTATTTTAGAAACATAAGTAGGTTTTTATTCTATTTATAGATAAAATGTATACGTTCTTTACTACCTAAGACGATACACCTGAGTATCATAGCCCCAACCTATTGAATATTTTGGGTCTGGAATAAGTAGGTAATCCATATCCCAGGGGTTTAAGATTCAATGACTGATAAAAAAGTGTGCATCGTTCGTTGCTGGCCGTATTTGTTCAATAGGCATGAATATCTTATTGAAATAAAATGAGTTGTATCTAAAGTGTAATAAAACCCTGAATAATCCACGATATTGTACGAAAATCATTCGATAGCCGTATAAATGTTTTGTTGATCATAAACCTAAACGCGATCGGAAGATACTTCATTTGATTGAGAATCAAAAGTACCTTATATGAAATCACTTGGAAACTAAGCTTCGATAAGTGTCTTATGAAATCGTTTCAGTACTTATGGAAAATATATTTTATTTTATATTTACTTATTTTTCGTGGATGTTAGATTCATGGCTATTATTAGTTTTTCGATTTTGGGGAAAAAATTGCGCCGTACAACTAAAGAGTCTGTGCTTGTGAAAGAGTATTCTCAACTGAATCCGTAGAGCGACAATACTATAATTAAACATCAGCGTTTAGTGCTTTGTCGTACTTTATTAATTTTCACTTGACATTTAGCAAATTTCCTTCTCCTACAAGCTTTGATGGAGTCGATTAAAAAAAATAGAAGTTAGGTTGCGAATCCTTTGTAGGGCCTAACAAAGTTTTGTGTATACGAGCCGGAAGTCGTCAGAGCGCGGTCATACGCCATCGATAGCTAGTAAATCACTGTTGCGTGATTCAATCAAGTGTGCGCCCCGGCTTCGGCCATTGTTTTCCAACCAGCTCCAACGTGACCTTCTGATTAATGGCAAACGCTCACATTTAATTAATTATTCTACAAATTAATAATGTGGAGTGCAGCTGACGCGACGTTGCAGACGCCGTCGCCGGCATGCGTGCCGTGTGATTGCGCTTTTCCTCATACAACAAGAATTAATTAAAGAAGACTTATAGAAACATGAGAAACGTACGAGAACTAGTAATAGTAATTGCAGTTGTGGGAAACCCGACTAATGAAATAGCGCGATCGGCACCAATTGATTTGTACGAACATAGATTGCTTCCATGATTTATCGGGGAAGGATACATTCTGCTAATGGTTACCATGAATCGTGAAAAGATATCGATGTCGATGCATCTGTTAAATATGTTTCGGAAAACGTACGCTGACTGTTTGCTTTTGGTGGATTTGGTACGACTATGATAGCTAGTAGAAAGGTCATACGGTCGCTACACTACGCCGTTGTTTCACTGCGACAATACTGCTGAGTGACATAAAAAGAAAAAGTAAAACTCCTATATCGTAAAGATGGAAATCTTAGCGGGCTTGTAAGAAAAACACACATATTTGAGGGCAACAAAGCCCCGAGCGGGCACTTAGCGCGGGCTATTAAGGACTCTGTGACCGCCCGCGCGACGAAACGACGAAAACTATAAAACCGTTAAAGCAGCGTTTCAGCAGCCGTAAAGAGCGTCGCAAGATCTGTTGACAATGTCGCCCGCCCGCCATAAACCGTATGCACCCGGAGCAGTAAAACTTAATGGCGCTCTGATTAAACTTATCTCCCGGCTAGCAAATCACGACCTCTCTAATAACCCGGCTCATTCACAAAACTCGCGTTTTTATTGGTTGCATTGTATCAAAATGGTATAAACCCGCTCCCTGAGCGCTGGGAAGAGTTACAGCTTCTTGGCTCGCCGCCCGCCCGCCGTACGTTTGTTTGTCCCAATACCTACTTGCCTTCCAGCAAATACTAAACCTAATAGCTTTGAATTCTTCGCCTAAATTAACTAATATACATTCGTTTACAACTTGTCTTTTCGAAGATATTGCTTAAGCTTTATTTCTTTCTTATCGCATCTCACATGTTACGGGCCTTAGGGTCTTTGACGTGGTTGGTTTACGACCACTATTAAAGTAACGAAACGTGATTTCTTAAATTTACATCTAGGTATAATCTGCGAGCATCTTGCTTGCAATGATATGAAAGAAATTAATAAGAATTTAGTTTTTATAGCTCAGGATCACGATGATTGAATTTAATTTTTTTTAGTATCAAAAAGTTCAGCATGAGTTAGTTGGACAGGAAATTAGTGTTACACATATTACCCTTAAATACTTATATAATTGTAGTAGTTAGTTCATTTCATATAGATACTGAACTTTCAAATTCAAGATCTCAACTAAGTTTTGAAACTATTAGATCGTACCGAGACGGTGCGATATACGTGAGCAATTTGTAAACTCTTAAATAATGTACCCTAAAGTAATTACTGAAATTCATTTATGTTGTGTTTACGGAACACCTTAACTTAATTTGCAAGTCATGGGAATTGAGACCTGTTTAACTTCGGGCTGGGTTTGAGGCAACCATTTAAACTACACCCAACAAACCGTTACATTTAAATAAGAGCACTTGCGAAGTGTGTGGCGAACAGCAGACGTCTTTATGTACATGAAACTTCTGTACTTAGCGTTCGCGATGCGATCCTACAGAGACACCGAAAAAGTCTAGATGGCATAGGCTAATGCGGGGTCATATAAAACGGCAAGACCTCTCAAAACGCTTTACAAGTGCTGGAAGGATGTTATAAAGGTTTTACGATCGCGTTCCGTCAGCCAACGCTGCATTGGCCTTAATGGACGACCTAAGTGCATAGGGACATTCACGACAGCGGTAAAGCGGTAAGAAAACGTCGCCAGTACGAATGCTAATGCTACTAACGCTTCATTAAGGGAATAAGCATGAACCGTTCACAGAATGGACGCTTGACACGGATGCTATTACCGTTCTCATTCTCGTAGGGCGGCCGCCTCGAGGTGTATTACAAAATAACTAAAACCGCAAGAATGTAAAAAGAAATGTAAACACATAAAACTCGTTTTCTGCCAACATCAGTTGAAGTCGCTTAATTGCATTTACTTTTTAAATGCGGAGAGTCTGAGGCTGAGGCTGCGTTATAATACTATCAAGCGTTGACAATTCGCAACTTTTCACTGTAACAGATAAGTAATACATTAATTTCGATGAGTTGCACATTCCGTAAAACAAATGACCGATTAACGATCGCTTAACATAAAACAGAGTACATTTTGAAGTGGAACGAAATGTAAAATAAATAGTACATGTTCAATAAAAGCTTTTGAAAGTTCATTGCTACCGGCGCGTTTGATTTACTTTGTGTCGAAACGTTTATCTTGGATGATTCATCACATTGGACAGTAATGACGGAGATTTGGTTCCGAAGTAAAACAAATCCCACATCGATTAGTAATTCGAGACATTTCGGTTTGTTCTGCTTTCCATTCTAGTAGGGAACGTCGGTAAATGCAGGGAGGGACACGTTTAAAACTTTGTTTTCTCACTTTGCTAGTTCCTATTAATCGGATTGATTGGAGCAGATTAAATATTTTAAATAATGTTTATGACATTCGGTAATTAATACTTTCTATATTTTTGTATTCTAGAAGAAGTAGATTTAGTTAAGTTTTTCCTTAGATTCTCCTTAGATTTATCTTCGTATAGAATGTTAAGGTATGAAAAACAAAAATAAATGTAAAGCATCACAAAAATGCATTCCCTTCAGTTTTCGATCGACCACAGCACTCGTGTCACTAAAAACATCCGACCCCTTCCGTCCAATTCAATAAAACACGCCGCTATTTCAAGTTTCAATCACCATGTCCCGGAATCGTTTTACTAGGTCATTGTACCAGGAACACAGCCGCAGGTGATACACGGTGGCGGTAGGCAGAGAGCTACGATATAAAAGGTTCAGGTGCCAAAGACTATTGAACCCACACAGAAAAAGATGTCTAAAAATATACATAAAGTTTACCACAGTATCAGTGCCACAATACGTAATATAACCATGAGGCTAGTCAAACAATTTAAAAACTTTCATTGAGGGGAGATAATGTAGGAAGAATGATCTGAATGAGAGTGACGCATGACCGGAATCAATAACTGAAGGAGGAAGGGAAGGAGAACCACGAAGAGGTATTATATAATGGGATCAAAGTACGTGCTAACGTTGATACCCGCGGGGAAGGGACCCCGCAGACCGGATCGGGGGGCCTCCTGAGGTGACGGGCTCCAGTGCACTGCACTGCCTTGCCCTTTGATACATGGCCCGGCGTATACTCGCCGTAGCTGGCTAGACGGAGGCCTCTGTTTTGCCCGCTGATCGATACCGCGCCCTACTTACTGCTCACTTCATTTCCTATGCCCTTTTCAATAACAATGACGAGTTTGTGCTTTTCAAAATTATGACGAAAACAATCCGATAAATATAGTTAAATTATTCAAGTTAAGGACTCGCCGCTTTGTAACAGAGAGAAATTGTCCGGTGAAATTTTCCACGATGGCCTGTGAAAAGCAGTAAAGGAAATGGGGTGTGGAAGGGGCGGCTGCTAATACGTGTACAGGCGCCCTCGCGTTTGTTTGCCCGATAAACTCGAAAACGACACTGGTCTTTTGAATTTTTCATTTTCGTTCGTGTTATTTCATTTTTGTGTGCCTGGACCCGGAATTCAAAAATTAACAATTGCTACGAGTATATTATGTACGTAGCGGAATGGCAGAGAGGATGCGGGAAGGTATATGATAGATCTGGAGTATTAAATTCTACACCAAATGGAATTACTGTAACAATGCATATAATATGACTATAAGCTGAATATTCTGATGTTCGGATAACTTTGTTAACACTTCAGGTACAATAGGAGAAGAGCAAGCGATCTTGCATGGCAATTCGCACAAAATTCATACCAATGCACGATTCTTAAGTGTTGTATGTGTGGCGTTATGTGGTTAAACTTCTCATGTTTATATTACTGCTTGTTTATTCGAGTACTATCAAAATAATCTTGTCGTTAGATTCTTTACCATTTGCTTCCTGCTATTTCACTTTCTTCTCAAGCTTTAAAATAGCGCCAAAGAATATTTCAAGGAGGGACAACTGCAAGTTTCGATACAAATGACTAGTACACTATAAAGCCAAAGTTCCACACCAACATCGGAATTTCCTAAAAAGCGTGTTTCGAGAATTGATGGTAAGCGTTAGTCTTGACAAATGAACATTACGCATTTCGACGCGACGCGATGTCAAAGGCGCTGTGAATATAAAATAGAACAACATAAATTTCCGTTCCATCATTCTCTGTAAGCTGATTTCGAGTAAGTAACAGAATATACTGTTTCGGAAATAGTCGAAAGCTCAAATAAGAGATATACTAGGTATACACATTGCGAGCAGTTCCTGACAAACTCCTCGACCTCCGTACCCAGTTTATTTTTATTATCTTCATATTGCCCGTTATGTTATTATTGGCAATATGGAAACGCCACTTTTCTTTAGAAGGGTGATTTTTAGAACGGGCTGTGGTAAAAACTAAGTGTATTTTTTATTTCTGTAGGAGTCATCATGTCGTAAGCTATTTAGTTTTGGGAACTAAAACTAGCAAATCTTGCCTTTACATAAACCTTCATTGTAATAAGGAACGGAATTAGTATAAATTGTAACATGAGATGCTGCTATTATTAAACTGCTTTTGTTGTTATTATTATCTGTAAATAAACATTATATTCAGGATTCCACCTATATGGAAGAAGAGCAGCAGAACAGAGCTGGCTACCATAACTATATGTGAAGTCAATTTGTGTCTTAATAGAAATTGCCTTAATAGAAATTCTAGCAGAAGGCTTGGGAATGATAATAGGATTAAGCTGGACATACGGCTACTGTTCGTTCAGCAACTGCAGCGACAGGTCCGCCCATAGCCACAGGGGATGACCCTGCCTCACGCTTAAAGTTCGATTGCCACTCTAAACAGAACATAAAGTCAAGTGATTTTTGTATAAACGATGAAGGTATGTAGACACCTTCGTTGATTTTGACACACGCAATTCTATTTGGGATCAAAAACAAGAATGTGTTCCAAATGCACATTCATTACCACACAATTACCAGATTGTTCCAGGAAAGTTCGCGACAGAATCACGCTTGACTACGTAGTTTCTTATGTGCAGTGTTTCCGTGTATAAGGGCTGTACCGGTTTTCCTTTACGGGAAAAAGTTTTATAATTAAAGGACATCAAAGACCGCCGCGATGGGGTTACACTTTGAATCGTTATTCAAAGCGGTGTAACCGAGATAAGGGATCTTTTCCCGCCATCAATGGAGGTTTATTTTATGAACTGTCACAAGTGGATTTATTGAGATCTGATGTATGAATTATTCTGTACGTTTGATAAAAAAGTATGAAGAATAGGAGTCAAATCAATTGAAACTCATTATAAGTGAATCTCTATATATTAATTATACTTCTTCTTTCTTTATTGATATGAGTCTAGCAGTCTACAGCTTAACCTTTAATCGTTTGGAGGTGAGAAAAGGCACAAAAATAAGTATCAGTAAAAAAATCTATTCTAGTCAGTTACAGGTTACACTTAGTACGCACCATAATCGTATAGCGCAAAAATGTACTGAATGAAACTGAATCATTTCAGGTCCTTCAATATTAGTTAAGGGTTAGATATTTCTATCATAGAAATCCAGGATCTAATCAAGTACCAACATCAATTTAAAACACTTTGGGGTAGGTATTTATTAAGGTACCTAAAAGACTAAATTTAAATAAGGAATTCAGAGTGAATACTCCTAACATAAATGTCCACTATATAAATATACGCAAGACAGGCCAGTTATAAAGTTATACTAGGTGATTCATCTTTAGTTTTCCCCTCAAATATATTATGGAGCACTAAGCTGTATGTAGCTCCCACGAATTCCCAGAAACTCACAGATAAGATTGAACGACAAAATTGAAATGATCGAAGTACATGGGAGACTTTGGGCAGTGTCATTAAGAGCACATCAGTGGCAGAGTAATCAACTCCCCACTGGCGAGTTGGTAATTGATTGGTCCAGAGCAGACAACAAAAGATAATGCCGGTTCCGTGCTAAATGGATTTGTCAACTGCTGCGTCGTATTCAATTACGATGTAACCCATTGTTTCTTATTATGGAAGATGCAGCTGCAATCTGGGTTTGCACTAATGATTCCGATTGAGATAATAAATAAATAAATAAATGTAAACAATCTCATACATTGACCTGACTCTTTACAAAGTTCCTTAAACACTTGTGTTACGGATATCAGACAACAGAGGTATTACAAATATAATACTTAAACACATATATTACACCCAGACACTGAACAAACACAAGTGTTCATCACACAAATGTCCAGAGTGATATTGAAAGAGTGAAAATTAGATAATTATGCGTTATAAATGATGGGAGAAGGGGATCATCAACACTTTGTAAAATTTTAGGCGACGGCGTTTTTTAGGTTTGTCCAATCCAGCTTATTTTCTTGCAAGATTTTTAGGTCGTATTGTCCGTGGCTGTCCTGCACAAGGTCCTATTTCATTACGAATTCATGATCTAAATTCTGCAAAGTTAATCACGATTTAGCTCATCCATGTGTTGTTATTTTTGTTGATAATTGATATAATTTTTTTAGCCTTTATGGATGTGCAATACCAAATAATAGGTTCCTGTAATACTGTATTCGTTATTCTATACGTGCGTGGATATTATCCGCATACATTACTGGCGCTCCGTACGCACCGCGCGTGAGGACATCAATCAAGGAAGCTTTTTGTCAACTTGCTTGGAACCTTTCGCCGATGATATAGTTAATTCAAGCATTATCCACCTTTTAAACCTAATTCTTCATCTGTAAACACAATCCCAAATCGATCACTTATCACGCAACCGGTAACTAAATTAACAACGACTCAACGAGGACGTTAGATGGAAATAAAACCTTTGTCAAAGCCTGATGTTCTCCGTGCATTTATGCAAATTGTTAAATTAAACCAGTGTACATAAGCGCGAGTTGCCACCTGATCCCTTTATGCGATTTTTGTTCCTTTAACTTTTTAAAAGACCTTCTACCGACAAACAATTTAACAGCCTAACTTTGCCCAACAGACTTTTCGGAGGAGATTTGTTATTCACTCAAAAGTTTTAAGTGGCTGTGAAACATCATTGTCAAAGAATTAAATAACTACTTGTTTTAGGCCATTTGATACTTTACATCAAGACGAATAGGGTGGATAATTGTATGTAGTGTCGTCAGCCTCCGGCTGAACAGTTGTTAGTCGACACGTCGATCTCGGAAGTTTCGCCGTCAGGTTGCGGTGAATCGACTGTATTTCACTCTACGGAATGTAGATTTAGGTGTTTGTCGAGCAGGGATCGGGTTAAACTAACTTTAATAGGTTTTGGTGTACTTTTCCTGCTATTTTATAAGGCCTGATACTAATATGGTTCTAAAATGTTTTATTATTGGATAAGTTGAACGAGCGGGGTTTATTGCGAGGAATTAGCGGAATCCTTTCTAAAATTGTATCTCCGTCTGTAATAGAGGAAAGGCTAAATCCTCCGTTATTAAGAAAGTCTTAGCTTTCTTTCGATAAGAGCAATGCGTTTAATAGCCCCCCGGCGAGCAGCAGGCCCCTCCATTAGGCGAGCGTGTTGGCTAGGGAACCCCGCGAGGCGCAGCGTGGTGCCTTATTCTCCAACTCATGCCACCCCGCTCGCCGTTGCCTAGTTTTGTTTGGAGACGGCCGTGGCAAATTAACTAGCCATAACTGTCTCGCGGAGTAGATGGGAATCTTTAGGGCTGTTTTATTGATTCCGACAGCTCGTCCTCGACACCTCAGCTGCTTCGACACCTGTCACGCGCGATCCCTGACCCATATAGTGACGAGCCGTGCTAGCGACCTGGAATACATTACCTTGATTTATGTGACCTCTATAAATATGTTTTCCATAAATATTCAATTTGGGTACAATACGTAACAGATTCGGAGTATTTTCTAAATTTATTTGCAGGGATTAAAAATATTGTTGGACAAAAGAGGTAGGTGGAAACAACGATTTCTGGAACGATGTAAATGATAATATGTATAAATAATATCGATCATGTAAAGCTTTTGGACGTAGTATTTTATTAAACAACTTATAACAAATCCTTATAACGTCGTAAGATTAGTTAAATTTCTTCAATCGCTATTACGAGTAGTGCTTCCACTCACAATATTGTTTGCACGACTACTTAGTAAAATATTTAATTTATAGTGATAAATAACAAATAAATTGCTATACACGAATGTGGGCCGAGATAGTCTTATTTACACGTTATGTTTTTTCTTGACTTCCATAAAAAGAAAGGATGAAGGATTTTTCCTGCACAATATTTTCCGAATATTCCCATGCGGTTAACAAATTAGCATTGTTTCGCAGCAGTCAAGTGCTGCAGCTGAGTATACAGATTAAAGTCCTTATTTGAAATTACAAATAGCTAGGTACTCCGGCCAGCTCGTTAGTTTGCCGGAACATAGGATAATTGTAATAACCACATTTATTCGTGTCCGAGCAACTCTTGAATGTAAAACTTAATTGAATTATTTTCTGCCGCGGCCGGCGCGTTCGTCCTACACTTCATATTCATAGCCAGGTGGCTAGATGTACAGAGGTATAACATACGGAAGATAGCTGCGCATGTTTTTAATTGGATTAAACGTATTTATGAAGTTTCATTGTTAAAGCAATTTACGTTGTGTTAAGTATCAAATTGCAATCCCACTGTTTCAATTTTGCGGTATTTTAACTATGTAGCAAGTTTAAATTTGATTTGTTAGATATCATATTGCACGAGCAATGTGGTAATAGGAAATCACTTTTCGTATGCTAAGATGTTATTTGTTTTATTCAAAAATGATATAAATATTGAATTAGTAACAGAAATTACAATGCTTAACAATAACTGACAGCAGTATAACCTATTTCTTGTTACAAAAACCCATGAATTAGTTTAAGGTAAGTTTTACGATAGTAGCAGAAAACACAAAGAATTTTCGTTTTTATTGAAAAATGTTTTTACGAATATGTAGTGCTTCTGTTTCCCAGTGCACGTATTAGGTCCGAGCGGTTTCTAATTACAAACGTTGAATGGCACTTTTTGTCCGGCTAGATTGTTGCCGCTGCAGTTATTCGCCTCAAATTGAATATTTTTCTCTTCACCACAGGGACTTTTAAATTTGCAACGCGATGAAGTATCTCCAGTGTTAATCAGTTTTACATCTTCCACTTCGTCGTTTTTGAATGAACTTTTTTAATGCTAAATGAATTCTTGTTAGTTTTGCGGAATGGGAGACCGAAATTAATTTTAGTTACACTTAGAATTAAGTAAAGCGCATTTGTTTTCTTTTCATATTGTGGGGTGTTTTTATGTTAACCTTTTGTTGAGAAAAATTACGTCTATTAGAGTTGGATTAAACCGAACAAGCATGGTTACATGAATAGAGTTTAATCAAGAGAAACGCATTAAACGGTAGCTAGTTAGTTATGCCGGCGTCCCTGTTTCGGCAATACGACTGCATAATCCGCAGCATCCTATTTTGCGGCGGCTGCATAGCGTAATAATCTCAGCTATTCGGCGGTGGGCTTCGTCAGCGCTCGGCTCTCGAGCCACTCGAGCGCTCGAGGCACCCTGAGAGTGCTGGCGCGGCGGAAGCGCGCCCTTACGTGCTTGTCGTCACGACGCCGCCTTTGTCCACCCACTAGGCTTATTTGCTGAACAATGAAAAAGACGAAAGCCTCCGTCATATTTCTGTATTTTAACCTCCGGCAAAAAAGTATTTATCACGTAAAAAATATGCCATGATCGGAAAATAATAGATGCCTCCCCCTGTCAGTTTCGGATTTCATTGTATTGATTGATGAAAATGTTATTATGAGATTCCGGCAGATTTGTCGAATTTTTCATTTTCGCTTAAACACGACATCGGCTAAAATCGATTCCGATTTATCAAGCGCTATAGCACGTCTTAGCTCTGTGAAATGGAGAGGAACATCGAAAACGCCGAAAATTATTTTAACATTCTCACCGCATCTAACGTCGTCCTACGAGCGTCAATTAAATTCGAGAGGGTGCCAGTTTTACGTTCTCGCGAAACGTCGGTGAGCCTTGATTTAATTTCGTTTTGTCTATAATTAGGTGTGGTGTGGCGTCTTGTGCGTGGGGCGGGACATTTTTTGTGATTAGGAGCGCGTTTCAATTTCTCAATTCAGTCGGTCCGTCGGGCCGCGTGAGCGATGCCCCCGTCGAGCGGGCCTGACAGCGCGGCCGGCGCCCTCCGCGTACCTCTGGGAGGTTGATCGGCCCTACACGTCTTGTTTTTCTTGTCTAAGGTTTTTTTGCACTCTGTGATTTCTGCTGATAACAACAATTTGTGCTAACCGGTTGTAGCGTGACCAAAATAAATAGTAATTATTTACAGATTTAAAAGTTAAGTGCTAAGCTCTACCAAGTACAAATAGGGATCCGTACGTAGGATTTTCAAAATATTCCTGAGTCATAAATAGTTTGGAAATCGCATTTTTTTTTAAATCTTCGTAAAGATAAGATGAATGGTCCGCAAAAATGATATATTTAACACAATTTTTCCCCCTTTAAAAATTCAGTTCCCTAATTTTTATATTTTAATTATAATACTACAGTTTTTAAGATAATAGATACGATCGCTACGAAAACGAGAGAGACAGTAGTGCCTTTATTTATTTTTTAAAACTTTATTGATGAATTGTGCACTACCTCTATTTAGTGTAACCAGTAGTAGTACCTAATACTTTACATATATGTAAGGAGGTGGGTTTGTACCTATATTTCGATGATTGCGTCACCCAGGTCTGAGTTGTACCTATGTTTCTCGCTGCTTTCACATCTCTGTGAACTTTTCAACTGTATTTTTTACATACGCTGAGTTTTTCATGCAAACGTAGTTTCGTTTTAATTTACAAACGGCATCATGCCGGCCGGATCGGAATTAAACATTAAATGCGATGAGACATACTGGTACAAGGTTTAAAATAAAATTGGGCTTTCTGTTTGAATACAAAAAAGTCAATTCCTGTACTTTGTCAGATAGGACCTACAATTATATAATCCAATTTTGATTTATTTTATCTGCATCGAATAATCATTCGTGTGATGAACACTTGTGTTTGTACAGTGTCTAGGTGTTATGTATTTATATTTGTGTTTCCTCTGTTGTCTCAAATCTGTAACACAGGTGCTTAAGCTACTACGTACTACCACAGAATACATAACGTACGAAGTCAGGTATTGACCTGACTATACTGACTGACTGACTGTATGAAATGTCGTGTTTATTATTTCTTCTTTATCGATTCATTATTAATTGGCTTTTACACATCTATGTGAATTGTAATATAACCTAGCATATTTTTGTGTCTACCTAATATCTAATCGAATTTTGTATCAAATATGCTTAATTTACCGAATTCACCTAATAAAAGTATAAAACGAAATACTTGTCCATCCCAACGAGACCTGCGAACTTGTGGTTCGCTATCGGCATTTAAAAATCATGTCAAATCAAGCGATTTTAGTATGGAGGGGAGGCAAGGGCCCTCAAGGGCGCGCGGGGCCTGAGAGCCCTCGAGGGGCCCTGTCGTCTCCTCACATTATTCGACCTACTTAGAGGCGCCGATAGAGCGACACCTCGCTCTTGATATTATCGCCCTTATGAACGAAATCAGATGTTTCTAGCTCAAAAGCTTTCGGGGGTTTCTTAAGACGTCAGCTGACTGCCCGCGGCAACAAACCTGCGTAGGGCGGGAAAGAAATGTAACCTGTTTGTAATTTTCTTTCAATGACACGGACGAGAAAGTGTTGAAAAAAAAATCCTTTACTTTTATTGTTTTATGATGGTAGCAAAACCGTCTTTTGTACTGTAATTTGTTGATTTCTTATCTTCAATTAACTATTTTGAAGTTGGGTGTATACCTATTTCGGCTCTAAAAATCCTCAACGACATTTATGCCTAAAGGTTTAGCGCGAATCATAGGTAGGAACGATGGTAAACTCCTTCGGTGGAATATTACAAGAGTTTAAATATTGTCTTTATTCTGAAGTTTAAAAAGATTTCACATTTTTGGCTAACTTAAAATCCCATTAAAACTACATGTCAGTGCTTTTGTGTGAAGTCTAACATTTTTCTAATCAACGAGCCGCCTCAAGTCAGATAAGATGGCGTCCTCGCTCCAGTAATGCCAGCTTTTAAAATGCAGACAGATAAAAACAGAGTGCCCGACGAGACAAATTTCCCAGCGTGCCTCAGAGTAAACCACTCAACTAGGGATATTCGCTTGCTTTTATTTCTGCCGACACTCGATCGCTTACGGCGCGGTGTCACTTCGTCGCCAACTTGATTTATGCAACCAATATGGCGGACGCTGTCACTCGTCCGCCGATATCGAACCGTTCATATCGTCTAACGCGATTTACTTGGGGAACTTAAAAAGAATATGCAGAGTACAAAATGTTGGGAGGTACCTGCTGGTACGCTGCTGTTTTTTATAACCTTTTTGAGTGTTCATCATGGCATATCAACTATATAGAAGTTGAAAAGTTATACAGTGTGACAAGTTTTTTTCGCCGATTTTCTTCATCAGCGAGTTAAGTCATTTTTGCCGTTCACACGGCTTCACACGGCAAAAATGACTTAACTCGCTGATGAAGCAACTTAACTCGCTACTGTACTTATTGAAGTGTAAATCGCTCTTTTCTTTTGATTTATTTGCAACATAACGCCCCAGTCAAAGTAGCTATATTATTTTACATTAAAAAAAAGGTACCTACAAACAGTGGTAAGTGATCACCACCGCTCATTTTCGGCCAAAATAACTTTGAAGCATTGGTACTTTTAAATGATTAATTAAATAGCCGTTCTTTTGGAACCCTGTGTGTATAAATATTGTATTTAACGTTCATTAGCACATATTACAAAACTTTATGCCGGAAACATTCATGCTGACTCTAGTCTCCAAAGCAACCGCTTTGGACACAACCGGGATTAACACGCTATGATGATGATGACATTTCTAAACGTTATAAGCAACAGACTTTTAATAAAAATGTATCTTGTCTGCACATGATATGAACATTAGCATGTCTTTCAAGGACGAAGCTATACAATGCAAAGTTGGGAGTCAAGAACTTCCCTGCTTGCGTATTATACAGGCAATGTACAGGAAAGTTAGTGAAACTAAGTAACCGAACTTAAAGTGCCGAAGTTATGGCTCCGAAGTTACATGCTGACGTCGACAGTTCAATTGATAAACAATTGACAGATCTGTACCTACATAGATTAATACTCTTTAGTCGGAATTGGAAATATTGCACACGTATCAACTGTTTCTATCACCAATGAGTATCGTTGATCGAGGGTTTCCAACCACAGATCAAGAGAGATATGGCGCGTCATAGAAACTATGTGTTTCCATTACTTCCATTGGAAAACGGAAAAACACATTCTCGTAGTAGGTACATAAACGAGAAATGAAACGTCATTTTAGTATAGTTAACTTTTCTCCTTGAATTTTTGTAAACACCTACTAAACTATTTGGCATTTTACAAAAAATCGGTTTTGTGCTTGATGTATCATACGATTCAAGCTTGATGCGTTCGCCTGAACCGACCCATCTTAGCATAATTATCTTCCTTATTTGTTTGATCTACGTTTCCAACCTTTATTCCAAAAGGAGGTATATCATTTATCAAGCCCATTGGACAGGCGGCAACTTGAAAAAGTACGTTAAAATGATTAAGATCTAGCAAGAAGTGTATTAATTACTTTTTGCTGGCATTAGAGCTCATCTAACAAGTGGCTCAAAATTTAGCTTTCTGAGTAATGAGTATGTTACCAAATCTGACTGGTTCAAGTGTGTTTTTAACTATTTTTTAGTTCGATCGATTGTAAGAACATTCTTAAGATACAACATAAAATCGTATGTTGTATCATAAAAATGTTCTGTATGCATTCTTAGATACCTTTTTGCTCAATATATATATACATATATAATATGATTACCGGCAGCAAATATACTTAAGGGGTATCTCATATACTTTTCTTTCCGTTCAAATAGTATGGTAAGGTGTAATAAGGTCTAGACTAATGAGTAATGGTAGTCCGATTCGCACTTAGCCCGCTTTTTAAGTTCCTTCACACATATTTTAAAAGAGAACCAACGTATTTTGAGCCTTCAACATTGGCACGTATAATTTCGTGGCTCGTCTGGCTGCATATCTCCGCGGATTGCTCCCAAGTGTAGTAATTGGTAACAGGACTCGCGGGCGGGACCGCGCCTTGCGGCACACCGCGGAAATCAGATCCTGGCGGCCGGTGTGGATGTCTTTTCCCATCGTTTCCAACATTAGCTATTTATATCACTATAAATATGCGGAAGCAAGGCTCATATCAAACAAGTTTGAAGGCAGATTCCATGTTTGTTTAGTTTTTCGTTTTCTAGGTGTTTTTGTTTAATAGACAATCTGTCCTTTTTTGAGATTGTGAGTCTAATCTAATTCTGCTAATGTTGAGCGAAAATATTCTTAATACATAATAAGTATTAGTGTCTATTGTTTTGTTCAGTCAGTATAATAAAAAATATGTTATACTTATAACACATAGGAATAATAATTAAAAAAGTAGGAAAATAAGTGGCCGATCAGCCGCTTAAGCAGGATATTTAGGTCACCAGTGTAACTGGAGAGGGATTAATCAACGTATTTTTGAGGTACAGGCGGTTAAGACCACAAACTTCCAGACTCTGAGAATCACTGAGACTCCGGGTAGTCAATGGGTTTTTTTACTGAACAACTCGGATACAAAATTTTGGTATCACCCAGGAATCGAACCCGTAACCTCAGAGACATCGGTATAAAAAACGACACATTAGCCACCACCGAGGTAGTTTACGAGCATAAATGTTTCACAATACCAACCGTCGAAGACTCATTGTTTTCCTTCCCGAAGCAAAGAAACTTCAGTGAAGTTTAAAAAATGAGAATATACCTACTCTATGTCTCTTCGTACGGTGCGGCCGGAGGATTCGCAAACTTTTGAATAATAAAAACAACTCCACCATACTTGATATCCAATATTTCAATAAAGCTCTAACTTTTGGGTAGAGAAAATGGAGAGGCCAAAAATTACATTACGAAGGTCCTGAAGAAATTGAGGTTTTCTCTTAGCTGACTAACGTATATTACTTTTATGTATTACCTTATAATATTAGCTTCTTGGGATCATACAAGAACGTGTAAAATGTGATTACTTATTGAATTAAATTATTCCAACTCGTTTTAGTAGCGGTATCTAGATATTAGCTTCTATGGAACTCTTGCTTCGCCTATATTAATATTATTAACAAAAAATATCTTTACGAGTTTTTTTTTACAACTAAGGAGCTATCTAGATCACAAGAGTAGATAAATACCACTTTCATTGTACGAGTAGCCCCATAACAATAATGTTGAGTTCAGTATAAGAATTTGACTTTCTTCATACGATTCTTACTATGACGGTGTTTGATATAACGCATGAGCCGAATGACTAAAGACAGGTTGTATTCTAACGTGCAACAGAAAATGCCAATATGGTAACTATTTATTTTATTCAGCACGATATACCTACATTGTAATTTAAGTGATAGTAAAATTCTGCTTTTCAAACAAGAATATAACCAACATACAATTCGATAAACACATTTATGCCAAAATGTTTGAATCAAGTGAACCTGTTCTGTAGGTTCTACATAATATCAAATGTACAATGTCGAATACACCAACCCGATAGCTCCTAATATTCAGTCGGAATGAAACTCTGTTTATGTATCGAGCATTACATTGCACCGATTATTTGTTCAAGATGCATGGGTAATTGAAATAGCTGTTTGTTCACAGCCCGCCCCGTAGTGTTCCAACAACTCGATTAGAACTCAACGCGAATATAAATTTCAGTTTAATCGAATAAACCGAAACAGATGCATCGGTTTAATTTCTCACCACTTCGTTCGTTTCTTAGGTCTACGCTGTTTTTGTAAGTCCTAGCTTAAAAATTCTCGCTCATTTTTGAAAACATAACGAGCCCTCTTTAGAAGAAGACATCGCGCTAAGAACGTGAAAATAGTAGATAGCGAGTACATTGTCGTAATAATGAATATCAAACATGAAAAAAAACGCTAAAACGTTACACAAAAGGGAAGTTTCGTGCGCAGTAATTCAAAAGACAAGGTACTTCAAAGTCGCATACTTTTTGTCCATTATCTTATTGAATATTGTAAAAGCCCTCGCGTAATTCGTAAAACATTCCGCTCGCAGTTCCCTAAACGTTTAATATTGGATAAAATACACCCTAACGTTCCGTATTCCCCCGTTGTTCATATCGGCATGTTATTCAGATTATACACGAATATTTCAATGCTTTCTACTAAATTACAGCTCACGGACTCTTTTACTTAATGTTGTGAGCGGTGAGCGTGCTTCAGTGCGGCAAAGGTGGAGCCGCCGGTATCCAGCCCGGCTTTATCTATTATCATCATCTAATTGAACTAACATTCAAACTCGAATTGAAATTATCTATTTATACGCCAAAATATTAGCTTAACATAGTTAGACTTTAACACGACAAAGACCTATTTTTCTGCGAAAGGAAAACGAGCTTTAATCATTTTTACGACACTCTCCAATGCTACTTATAGGGTCATATACCTTTTGACACGACTTACTCACCTAATGGACTACTTCATTAAGGTTTCCATTTCTAAACGGTATGAGTGCTAATGGAAACTGAGGTCGAAGAATTAGTTACCAAAATATGTAGCTAAATATTTAAATTAAACATAAGTTACTTTTTATTTACATTAGAGGCAACACATATGTGCCAACATTTGAATGTAACGTAACTTTTCCTGCCTTGTAAGAAAATAATATTTTATAAAACATACACGTAAAATTCAGGAAGGAAATATTATTTGCATACTGTTATTATACATGAAAAATTGCAACACATTAGGCGGATTCTGTCTTAAATTGTTAGAGAATGGATTTCCCCGAGCAAATACGCCCGTTTCATTATTCTAAACAACGAATAAATTTACCAAGGGAAAACAAAACAATTGTATTCATTTTGAGCGACTGCGGTTGCTGCATTACTTGATCAAATTATTCATTCCGACTTCTTTTTCCTTTGCCTCTGGTTCAGTTGTTTGCGGCGCTCGGTTACGGAATAACTTTTGAAAACAAGCCCATTAACCCTCGCTATGGCCGGTGGAAAAAACGCGTCAAACGGCAACTGTCAGCATTTCGGGTGGACACCGAGGCCTTTAATTAGATTCGAACCGGGCATAACCGGCTTATTCCAGCTTAGGCTCTCCCCGCGGACTCCGCACCGTGCCGCTGCAAAAATGACCAACTAATTGGCTTAGAACAACGTAGCCATGTTACCATTTCAGTATCCAATATCCCGTTTAATTGTATTTCGTTAAAGGGCAGCGTTTCAATCGGGCTTTAGTTAACAGAATCCCGTGTTACCGTTTGCCAGCAGATTTAAACAATCGCGGCTTTGGGTAAAATTTCAGTCGAGCTGTGTTGGGATAACAGATTTGTGAACAGGTTATGCAAATATTAAATACCACTTCAGTGTCACGTTCCGCTTCAAATGGGTGTGTTTCGCGATTTATCTTGTTTCTATGGGGAAATAGATCCACTTTGATGTCATGAAGATGCGCTTTCCGTTAAAATGTACGTAATTATTAAGCGTTTGTGTGAATGAATCTCATGTCATTTCATTTCAGCGTGTTATTACCAGTTGTACTGGTTTAGGCGCAACTGACAAAGCCGCAGTGTTGGTGCCCAGTTTACCTACGCTTAAATCTCGAGCTAGGATTTGGTGAGTGTAGCAAAGCGACTGTCGTTTGACTTTCGCAACCCTTTAACAAGGTTAACCCTTTAACCCACTGAATCATGGTTACACCTTCAGGATAATTTTGTCAAGAATAAATGGGTCTCCACAAATTTTAACTGTCCGAAAAGTCCTGGTTTTCATACGATGCTTTCCTTACGCGCCGAGCGAATGGTCGAAATATGCACAACGCATAAATTTAAAAAATACAGAGGATGAGCAGACAACGAAGACTGGTTACTAGTAGGATCTATGTTTCAAATTAGGTCACTTGCATCTCCAAAGTCGAAACAATCTAAAACTAGTCTCATACAAAGTCTATACAGACAAGCTGCTGTGAACATGCATCGAATGTTAATTAAAATAGAAACGTCATAAGTTCCGCGCGCACCGCAAGATGTCGCCGTGATTGTCGCGGTGCGCCACTTCCGCTCGCCGGTCCTTACGTCCCGGATGCCTTGCGTCTCCAACCAGCCTACTCCGACTCATCTGGCTCCTTTGGTCACAAAACTCGCCGTTTAGTCTGTTGCTACACCTTACCCCGCTACAAATAAGGTTCACTTTCTCAGACAGAAATGTCCAACGTACCTTCAACCAGTTTTAAGGTTAAGTGCTTTTGCTTTGCGTAGGCATTATTGTCGGTTGGAAATACTGAAACAATCTTCCGGATTATGTCTTCGAACGGCGATTTAGCTACGTTTAGTAGAATTATTACGAGTTCTCGTTGGTGAATATGCCGGAATTTGCGAGATTTTACTTTGAATTATTGTGGTCTTTCCGGCAGATATTTTGGGTATTATGGCGGAACGTAAAAACTGTCTCATAATTCTTTTAGCTTCATCATGTAGCTACTCGTATTGTATTAGGCGCACTGGATTATGCTTTAAGTGTGTGCATTTTTTTATATTATCTGGATATAGTCAAAGATTTTTTGTCTTTTTTTTACTTAGTTTATTTTTATCGGTCAAACTAAATCTTTTATGTAAATAATATATAGATTGTTGCTGTGCTTTCTATTTAAACGCTAAGTTATAGTTTTTACTACACTTTATTCACTTCTTATTGTTAGGTTATTGTTAGGCTAGGTCAATATTAAGGCATATGACTGGCTACTGATTATCGCTCCACTGTGCTATTGTGCTTTTATCCGAACTTTCGAAGAGGAGATAGAAATAAAGGTCACTAACATTAAATTTACTCAACTCAGTTTTCAGGCAAAGCTTAAAGCGGAGCTGAATTTCCACAATATCATTGTTTCATTCCCGTTGGAAATAGAAAAGTGGGCTGGCGTGTCCCAGTTAGTGGAGCTAAAAGCATCTTCACCTAGGCACAAACTCGGTTTAGTCAAGCTAACTCAAGATAGCTCACTGTTGGAGATACGGACAATTTATTTCGCCGTATTTATTTTTTCTATGCCCGATGGGCTCTACTTATTTGTCGCTTTCAGTAGTGACAAAAAAAATTGTCGTGGCTTTGAAAACGTTCCGCGTTACTTTATTCTAAAACTAGGGGCCTGTCCTCACTTGGGTCTGGGACATAGTTTAGTTCAATTGTTGCCAATAGATGACGCTGGGTGCCGATTACATCGCGCCAGTGTTTCTTTTCGGCCTGCATATAAGCCTTGTTATTATTTATAGAAGTTATCTTTTTATAAATAGTGAAGATAAAATCACACGGGCTATTTATTTATTATTATTTATAACTTAAAAAGAAGCAAAAAGGTTAAAAAATAGGACAATATTTTGATAGAATATTACATAGCTTTTAAAGTTCATATTGCTCATAGTGTTTTTGTTGTTTAGCAAATACACATTGTTCATCGCGACAAAACTAGTAAACACTGTGTACTGTTACAAAATTCGAGGCCATTAAAAATGTATGGTATTCATAAAGTTGTGTATTTAAGGTAACCGCATAAACTTCTGTTATACTTGTACAGCGGCCAGTGTCAGTTTTATACACTTAAATTAGTGTGGTACACATGTGTAACTACCTTAACCGCTATTTGTAGTCAGACAGCCGGCGCCTTCTATTATGAATCTTTAATTAACACGTCATTTACAGTTTCGCCTTTCGATCTATTCGAAATAAAATAAGCAACCCAGTTAGGTTTGCTCTATAGTATGTGTAAAATGTGACGAAATTGATTTATAGGCTTATGTGGCATTGTTGACCAGAAATAGGGCTCGTAAATTCCTTTGACGTAATTAACCCCAAAAACGTAATACTTAAGCCTTAACATTCGTGTTTTATGTTCCAAATTTTATTGCAAAAATTATGATAGTAGGAAGTTATTTCACAATCTAAACGTTAAAGTGTTGCCTGTGTTTCTTCAATACATATTAAGTATTTTATTTTTCTTACTTAATAGGCTCTGAGAGCCTTATTTTGTCAGGTATCTGGTAGTCTAAGAAAAACGAGATGCTTTATCTTCATCATTTTTATTGGTCCGGATATCCAATACCATCAGGGTAGATTTTTCTTATAAGATTTCCAAAGTAAAATCAGTGGTTTACTTAACTTTAAAATACGCAAAAATCTGCGGGCTATATTAGGTCATCGTTCCACCTCACATGTGGGCGGCTGTGTGTAACGACTTACCTGTACTGTGATCTGTATGATGGGCGTGTTTATTTATCATGTCCGACGTTTATTTATTATGTAGAGTGTAGATCGATGTCGGCAGCCCTGCCGGCCAGGCGGACTGGCGCCTGCGATTGTAAATCTTTAATTACCTCGTAGCTTACTGTTACCTGCCCGCCTTAATCATTTGACACTCGTTTATTTACAGACTTGTAATTACTAGACTTGCATTTCTAAGCTAGTAAGGAAAAACTGTGAATCTAAACTGCAAGTTAAGTAAAAAATAGAAATGCTTATGAGGAAATGCGATTAAAAAACATGATGTGCGCGGCCTGGAAAGATATGCAAAACGCAATGTTTTTGTAAATCAGGAATAATATTTTTATTAAAGGACTTTCATCAGGCATAGTAGGTACAGGTTATATTTTAGTTATTAAATAAGGATGCGTGCAGCACTTCGTATTTTTTTTATAGAAACGATACATTGTTGCTAAAATAAGAGATGAAATAGATGAAAGACATTATTCGGCAATGTACAATTTTTACCATAAAAAATTTAAACTAACTTTTAAAGTCAGCATACATAGGTACTTAGTCCATATGCGTATATTAAGATTGACCTATCAATAACGGGGTAGGAGGTATTTGGCGTTCACTTCACCTGGTAGTATGTGAATCAAGTATAAAATGAAATTCTTTATAATCTTGTGCTAAACACAGTAGTGTTAATACTTTCGTACAATGTACTTGTATCAGTATGCATTGCCTGAAACTGTCCACGAAAATAAAAACAAAAGAAGGAACATTACTACATCGAGTTGTGTTAAATTAACACTATGAAATACGAGTACGCAAACACAGTGCATTGACTCGGTGAACTGAGGGACAGAGTCGGAACACAGTCGGGACACAGTCGGGACACAGCCGGGACACAGTTAGAGGCATGGAACATCCAGGTCGGGGGGTATCGCTTGCACAATAATTTACTCGATTAGCCACGTCGCGTGCCCAGTGCCACTACAAATAATTCATAAGACCCGTCTCGTAATGGCCTTTTAGCTACCGTCCAACTTCCAACGTAGTTACCACGATTAGCGGTGGCGGGCAGTCGATAGAAACTAACATTGTTTGGTCTGAAAAGTGTACGTATGGTTTAGAAAAAAAGACAATATTGATATTTATTTAACAGATAGTTAGTTTCCATAGTACTTTGATAGATTGACTGAAAATTTTAAAGCAATAGCTTGCAGATTATAAACACTATGCAAGTTTATCTATCTATTAATTATTTTATTATATTAACGCACTATAATAGTGACGAACTGAGAATTTTACTGGTTTTCGAGTATTTTTACACACGGAGAGATATAATTTATTGCACAGAAACAAAATACAAGTAGGTACTTATAAATAGATAGTAAAATAAGGCACATACAACATTTACACCCGGTGGAAGCATTTAAACTAGGCTAAAACATAAAATATCTATTAGGAGCTATTACGCTGATAATTATTACATTATCCTTCTCGATAGTAGTATAGGTTTATCGATACAGAGTGAAGTGGCATCACTAGTCCTAATGCGGTCACCGACTATTGCCATTTAAGTAACCACTAAAACTATCAATTTAGACAACTCTTGCGCTCCGGTCAGCTTGAATATTTTTGTCCCCTTCCCCGAGTCCTGGTGGCGCTTTGATTGTTATTTATTAACTTATTGTTAAGTGGGTCTAATCGTAGGATTGATATGTATTAAAAAATGTTACAGGTGGTAGACAAACAGACAAACTACCTACCTACTAGGTACTAAACTGGGAAAGCGATTTTAAAAATAAAGAGTAATAAATTTTTTGTATCGTATTGGAACCGACTTTAGACGTAGCCGGTCAAGACATTACAAACCATACGGGCGAAAATTAACAAAAATAATATAAAGGTAACAACGAACAAACTACACTACAATAAGACAATTCTGTAATGAAGAGGTGCGCGGCTGCATTTTATTTTCATTATGTTAAATTCTAATCTATCGCCGTGTTGGTAGAAAAACAAAATTGCCTGAGCGAGACGTAGTCAGTGCTTACCTACTTTCTAAATTACTTTGTGTGATACTTTACTTTATCCTTTATCTCATAACATTATCTATTTTTATAGATAATGAAAGTTTTCATGCGGGGTTTCTGTAGAACAATTTTCCGGACTAATAAATGTTTCAGTTTCATCAAATATGGCATTTAGGTAACCTTACTCATAAGCTGGAAACTAATTTAGGCTATATTCACCACGAAAAAATGTAATTTTCGAGGATGAGACTAAAAAAGTTTGCGATGAATTTATTAATTCCACGTGAACAAAGCGAGTGAAGGTTAGCCACTAATGGAGAGAGGTATAGGTATTTAGTATAGTAGAGGTAAGATACTATGTTACCACCAGTGGGCGATAAGTTGAGACCTCAGCGAAGTGATGTTACAGCAAGTTCGGAGCGTATTGTTACGTGACGTAGGCAAGTACGAGTCTAAAGCAAAAAAATGGTGTTGCTTTCGGTACAATGAATTTCAGCCTATGGAGAAAAACAAGGAAATCGGACGAAGAGTCGCATTCCACGCGGGACTCAACTTACCGCGCACGATTACTACAATAATTACATAAAAAGACAATATCTGTCTGCAGTAGTTATAAGAGACTGTGGCATATCTAATCGCAAATAGCGTGTTTTTCCATGCACATTCACGATTTCATAAATTAAAAAGACAATCCCAAAGTAATGTTTAGCCTGGTTGGAAACCAAAATACCAAACGTGTCAAAAGCATCCAAACTCAAAACAAATGGAAATAACTATACTAACAATAAAATGAGGGACAACTAATTAACAAGCGCACACTATTAAGAATGTGGTGTTGCACATCTATCAAAAATATTTCCTGAATTGAGGCTTACTACATCTACATCCAAATTAGATCTTAACTAACAACTCATTCGGTAGTTAAAGAAAAATATCGGCGAGAACCTAATCTTGTACGACATACATTTGGAAGGTACAGAAGCTAGTCCGATAAAGTAAAGTTCGTCCGGTCTAACAAAGTTTAGGCAGGTACATTCTCAAACAGCCAAAGCCTTTGCAGCGTTAAATTCAAACACTCCCTTAGCCCGTATAGGAAGACGTATTGTCAAAGACCTTTAGGACATGCTCCAACGTGAAATGCCTGCGTAAAAGCCTAACCTAGCATTCATTACAATCATCCCGCAGTTCGCCGACTTGCGACATTGTTGCTCCTCACTGTTTGCCGTTTAACTTCCTCGAGTATAATACGCGCTCGCAACATACTCGTTTAAGACCAATCTAAGTTGAGGCAGGACGAGTTTACATGTGAATAAATTATTATCTCCAATCCGAGAGTTGAGGCGTCGACGCCGCTTAAGGCGCGGGTCCCAAAACTTGGTCCCGCTCAAGTTGCGTGGCGATGAGCGGGACAGTGCTATGACGAAATACAGTTAGTATAATTATTTAGTGGAATATACAATTATGATTTTTTTTCTTAGCGTGTAACGACAATGAAATGCTGATATGATACGAAATGACCTGGGTTCTGGTCGTCATATCAGCATTTAGATGTACTTTATAATCCTTCGTAATTCTTTCCGCCGTGACTTTTTTTTACTTGGTCGGTTCCATTCAACGCTAGGTACCGATCAAGAATCTAAAAATACTGGTCACTAGGAAAAAAGTAGTTCCAGTATTTTTTTAAAGCTTTCGATAATATAACTAAAATACAAGTATAAATTAAAAAAAAAAACTAAGAAAACATTTCTATTGTTCCGCAGGTCAAAAGGAAAATCCGTGTCCATCACTCTTACGTCCGTATATAAAACTGTCACAGCCATTTTTCCTAGAAACTACCTTTGTTCTCGATGCCTGTCCTTATTTCGTCAGAGAAAGTCATATTTTATGAAGGAATAGAACTGCACTAATAAATATTTATCACAAAATGTGTCTTTTACACAGGCCCTTTAGCTCATCACAGGACGCCTGCGATGTACTTACCAACTTTACCTAATTTACGCGTCTATAAAATTCAGTTATGAGTCGATAGAAACAACATTGAGTTCGTAAAGATTTTTACTGCTCGTATATCTTTTCGTACACTTTGATTTAGAATTAGCGTGTTGGTGTTTAGTAGATTTATACGTGGATGCCTTGATATATGTGTTCTTTTGCTTTTAGCGAGCGTATAATTTAACTGGGAAGGTATATAATAGTATAGGTGGTATAGTCGTAGTATAAAGTGAACTAGTGGTAAGACATTCGTCTTGACGAGAACAGCGTTAGTAAACGAAAATGTAAGGTTGCTAAAACTAGTGTTCTGAACCTTTTATTTATGCGCAAAGTAAATAAAGACGTGATGATGTGACAGACCTGCCGATCAAAGTACTGAAAACGGGCGAATTAGCATAGCGGCCCTCACCCTGATCTTCCATTATCTTAGCATTGATCTTGAATGAACATGTCGATTGTCAACGCACTGCATATAGCTGTATCTGTGGTAAAATTCAGATTCAGAAAACAAATACCTATATGCTAAATATTACGTTAGAAGCATCAGCTTCTATCAAGATTATAAGGTTGTTTAGATAAAACGCTGGTGAGTTATGTTTCCGTACTGGCGACTACGTTACATATTACTCGTAGATGTCTTAAGAAACTCTCAGAATAGTTATGTCTATGTAACTCATGTTACAGTATAATAATAGAGTGAGTCTAATATATTGTTAAGTACAAATGGAGGTACTGCAACATGTGCTCAAGAATAATAATCACTACTCAGAGATTCCTTAATGGAGTAATTGTTTCCGCAATTGATAAAGTCGATTGAACATATTTTTCTATGCCCATAACTTCCCCAACTCTCGTTCCAAATCGCAAGTACTTCCAGTAACTAAGTAATGAATTCCCAAAGCCGGTAGCTCCTGGCTCTTCAATAAAACAGCCGTCTACAATCGTAATTTGCCTAGTTAATGCCCCCGAAGTACGATATTCTTACTTATAGCGGGGAATTGGGCCATCGTATCAGTTGTTTTAGCCTTTTGCGTTAATCGTGAGACATACCGGCTTAGTCGGTATTTGCGTGAATATAGTTTCTTTATTCGCGTGACTATAAATTGGTACATTGTTTACTTATTCGGCTAATACAAAATGGATCGCGGTGAATGAGCGCAAATATGATTGTAATCGAAATAGGAAAAGTGGTGCCCCTAGAAGAAAAACGTAATATCTTATCAAGTGTTTCTTTTCAAAGGCCTCCCGTACCCCACAAGTCCGGTGACTCTGTACAAAACCATACACATAGATCGATAGAACGGATCGAAATACGAAAAAAAAAACTTTTCAGAAGAGTGTTTTAAAGCATGATTCAAATTAAATCTATATTAAGCAAGGCAAAGTTCGATTGACGGCAGGTACTTTAAAACATCAATTTCACGACCCAAATAACTCTAATTGATGAACTTTATCCGAATAGTTAGTGATATTATATATTAATAATCGAGACCGATTAATTTTCATCACATTGCAGTCATGTCTCCGTATAAATTTTGAAGCATTTGGCTTCAATAAGATAATAATAGCCTAGGTTTCGATTTTCTATTATAAACGAGTTCTTTGCGGTGTGGTTGCAGTAAAAAAGAAGGAAAAGTCGACAGAAAACAAACAAGAACTAAGAGCTGCTTGTGGAATTCATAATTATCTATCATCATCATCTAAACGTGACATTCTATGTTACGTCCAAAGTCTCGAAGTATTCATCAAACGAATGTTTGTCCAGGGTGGGGATCGTCACGACCTTTGGCGTGCGAGGTAGGGACACTACAAATGCTTTTGTCAGCCTATATTGACAAGATTTGCTAGACTGTTACGTTGCGATTGGCGTTTCTACACTTTGATCAGTCGTTTGACATCAGAGTAATCATCACGCTAAAGATAGGATATGTATAATTAAGCTTTTAAGATAAATAGTTAAACTGTTGCTTCTGAACCTATAATCAGTCTCCCAAATTAAGTGATAACGTCTTCTATTGGCATGGGTCCGGGGTGGTAAGAAAGATAGACATATGAAGTTAGAAGTTTTTAAATAGATATCAAAAATGGGCATTACAAAATAAGTTTGGGAACCCCTAATCTAAATGAATCAAAGTAACTTATACCCGTGTTCGCCGCAAGACGTCGTGATCCTCAATAACTTGGTTACGGCCTACAATTTCACCACAGCCTATTCGGAAATCTTATCTATTGTTGAGCCGTATTAATCACCGTAAGCTCAGCCTTTATAGAGAAAACCGAGTCTCATTGAAGTCATTTATTATGGCGTTTTAATAATATCTCGTGTCAGTTGTAATCTTAAAAGGTAAGAATAGTATAAAACAGAGGGAAAAAAAATTAAAATGGAAATTTGTAAATTGTTGTTGAAGAAGCTACGCAAGACAGTTAAAATCTATATATTTTTTAAAGATTCCCAGCCAAAAGCATGTCTTACAGTAGGTAAATTATCTGTGGGTTGGCAGAATAAAGGTTGTTGTATCAGCGGCGCACACACGGACCGCTCCAAACTCTGAATAATTAACTCACTAATGGGCGTGTTGCAAATAAACTCCAAATTATTGCAACGAGCCGCCGCCACTATGATACATGCCCAGGAACATCGCTGTTTTGCAAAGACCAACTTGGCCAGGCAGGAAAACTGTGTAATTTTGTGTTTTATACTCTACTTACTTATTACTATTTATTGTTTTAAAGACTGGTTTCAAGTTATTTATATGAAAAAAGAACGGGTATGAAGTAAAAAGGTTAACTAAGCATTAGTAAGGGAAGTGTTCACTACGATCACAACTACCTAATAAGTAGGGATAATATCTACATACTTATAAAGAGCTCTAAACGATCCTAGTAATTTTGGAGAAAAAAATGAATAATGGATGAAATGTGTTACTGTAAGGAGGAAGTACATAGTAATATGGATTGATACAGTTTAACGTTTCAATATAACGTTTGCAATGTAACCGATAAAACGGCTTTCTCTATTTCTACTTTTCATATTTTTTTCATCAACAACTTTATCGTGGCCAATTTGGCGGTTATTTGTGCTCGAAATCTATTCTCATATATATTTTGACTGACCCAATTCTAGCGAATCCAGACAGTGAAGCGAACCTAAACTTAGTTCTTTCACTTTAATATTTAACTGGTTTTCGGACTGCACCGCCTAATTATTCAAAGCAATTAATAATGCAGACATTTTTGAATAACTTTTAGTAGTTTGAGATTGAAAAATATATATATTTTTAATATTATTTAGAGTTCATAGTCAACCACTAGTGGTTTATACCATTATTTAAAAGGGAAATATCGTGAGAAAATCTGCACATTTAGGATAGTTTCTCAATAAGTGCATTCCTACAATTGTTGAGATTCGGACCACTATCCATAATCCATTTGGACTGGATTCTCTGTTAAAAGGGTTGACAAGGTCAGACTGCAGTCGCTTCATTAAAATTACCGGACTATATCAAGGACAAAGTCTAGAAGGTTTATTGAATTATATTGAAGATATTAAGTTTTAATATTGTAGTGTAAAACAAAAAAGTGAGAACACTAATAAGCAGTATCAAAATTGGACGTACCTAATCACAATATCCACACATTATCCATTAAAGTTCTGCCGTCCCAGCAGGGGGCGCCTGCCCTACGATTACTACAAGGGCTGAAACAATAGATAAGATGGCCTATTGGCTCCTACGAAATTAGAGGACCGTAACCGAAGCCGTTATTGAGGATCATGACTAGGGACGCGACTCGACTAAAACTTTGCATATCGATTCATTAGCCACGTAAGAGTAAAGGAAAATTTTGCATATCGATTCATTAGTCATTTAGGATTCTCACTCATACGATAGGGAATGTCCTAGGTTTAAGACTAGGGCATCGATCTGAATTTACTACGCATTTTTTTATTTATTAAGACCACTTTCGCAGCTCCCTATTCCTGTCGCTAGCTAAATAAATATTATTTTCTTGGGCAGTTAAACCTTTTTTGAACATACAAAAAAAATTAAGGTACCTATTAATGAGTAGCTCAACTGGTTTTTCAGTGACAATTATTATTTATTGTAAAAAAAATCATAACAATGCGTAAATTAAATCAGATATCAATACAGTATAGGGTATTATTTTAGTAGTGACCTCTTTTATTACTATAATTTCTAATAATTCTATAAGGTCTAATAATTTTATAACATTAATTTCACAAAATGTGAAAAGAAGGACTTATCTTTTATTTCAGGTAGAGAATTAAAAAAAATTGAGGAGTGTTAAATAAAATAGTTCGAGGTTTTGTTGTTTCACTAAATACATTTTTTCAAACTCAAGTCAAACGAGTGAAAGTCGACTCGATGCGCATCTCTAATCACGCCGCTTTGCGGGAGGCATCGCTCCAGTTCCGCTTAACTTCGCTTTAGATTATAAGATTATGATCTGGTTATGATTTGATGATATGTTTTATGACTTGGGGCATGAGCGTGGGAGAATCCAAAGTATTAGATGACCTAGCGAGGGTTATATGTGCGAGATCGAGTTTTATAGCATTTGACGTTATTTCAACATAGAGGAAAAAGATTGCATTAGTGAGTTCAATACTTTATTAAACTAGTTATGCTCTTTCCTGTGTACGTTTTTGATAGCTAATCAGATAAATATCTTCTACTCAGAATGTCATTCCCGCGTACCTAAAGCCGTCGTTTCGAAGCCCAGGGTACATGTTTTATACATTCAATTGGATATCTGAATCATATCGACGTACATACGACATTTTCCATGAAAGATCATCCGTGATATAAGAGTAGTAAAACAGGACTTTTAGTGTTCGTATTGATCTAGTAAGTAAGAATATACTTCAGTAGAAGTACTTCTAATAAAGAGAAGATTAAGTGGTTCGCACAGATCGTAGCTGCTACGAATGCTACGGCTGATGCTACGACTACGAACCGCTACGAAATGTCTACTAAACGAATACTCCATTTTTTTACATCCAAGTAGTTGTTTTAAATTCAAGTCTCAAAATGATAATAATGTTGGGAAATATATTAGACTGAATCGTATTTCTTTGGAGGAGGAAATTCGAGCCGGTACGGTCGGCGGCGCGTTACGCTGGCTGCTTGTTAAGGCTTTACCACCACTGACTAGATAGCGCAGCTCGATGACGCCAATATAATGCAAGAAATAATATTACACTAGTGGCCCGTCCTCACTTTGTTTCGTAGTAGTTCGTATCTTTGCCAATAGATGGCAACATATTAATTCCTCATGACCAGATTGCATTCTAAAGGTAATCGTTATTTGTATTCGGTTGCATGAAGATACATTCTCGTACTACAATCCAAGATCGGTTTAAAAACTGTGAGCTTTAAGTTCAAGGCAGTTGGGCTAATTATTGCATACACTGTATTTACGGAATGTAGATCACTCACGAGGCTGTGGAAGTGGTTTTTTTTTGTTTCGAACCAAGCTCAGATCCATTACAGCCATTTAAAAGCAAGAATTGAGCTCGTAATTGTTCTTTTTACCTGCAGGTAACAATGGAAATGATGTCTGTAGGGAGGGCGGTATTCTAGTGTTATAGTTAAGTTTAGGCTATTTAATGTTTAAGAAAAGATTGCCAGTTAGTAAGGCTATCTGAGTGTTGCTCATGGAGTCTTCCATGAGCTTCTTTGATTTATTTTTGTCGTAGAATTACGTATCGTAATGATTCAATGATAACTTATACGTCTGGCCGTGCAACGTTAAAACTATGGGTAGGGTACACTAGCGACGCTAATTGATTTCAATTATTAGCTGCTAAACCTGATCTATCTTAACTTAATAATTTTGAAGCTTAAGCCTCTCGGTAAACACTTGTGGTGCTTTTGGAGTTAGTAAAATTTCAAGCGAAAAAATAGACCAATAAGTAGTGCACGGTAAGTTGGACGCCCTGCGACATGATGGGATGATGACATTCGAAGGCTGGCTGGTGTGGGCTGGATGAGAGTGGCCGCAAATCGGAAGCGGTGGCGTGCATTAGTGGTGACCTATGCCCAACAGTGGACGAGTGTGGGTTGCTGATGATGATGAAGAAGTAGTGCACAATCTATACTAATGATAAAGTGGTTGATCTCATATCCCATAAGGCTTATAGGTAAACCGAAAACACGAAACACTTGCGCGATACAATCAACGCCCAGCGCCATCTATTGGTAGACAGTGGAAACGATGTGACGGCGGGCCACTAGTTATCAAATAAAAAGTTTCGGCATTATTAAGAATAGATCCGGTCTAGTAGCTAATCAATTAACATCTCCATTTAACGGCTGTTGCTATTGCAGTGAATGATGATACGAGTATGACATGTGTTCTGAAACACTTGCGTATCATTCGTAGTTAACACATAAAGTGTTAAGGACACTGGTGATCGCTTAGTAAGCCATAATTTACGACGCTATACATTTAGCAAAGCCTTTAGTTACAAAACGTAATTCACAGCGTGGGCGGAGATTTCCCAGTGTTATTTATTCTATTCAGCCTCCTGTTTGGCACTCAATGACTACGGGCGCCATGTTTGTGTAATCGCTGTGGTTCGGAATATTACGATGATATAGGAACAATGTGCTGTGGTAGTTAGTGGATTAGAACGTGCGACTTCGGAATTTTTCAATTTTATGTCCATGTCACCGTAAAATAACCCGAACCGTAAGTGGGTCAAGTTCCGGAATAAATAACAAATGGTGCTAAATTTTGTTTTTGAAAATAGATTACGTTGGGTTACGACTGGTGACCCCAAAGCACCAGTTGATGTGGGATCACCAATTCTAACAGATATATCAGACATGTACCGGATCAAATGTATTTTTATATACGTACTAGTGGCCCGCACTCACCTCGTTTCGGGTCTTAGTTTTGCTATTAGTTCCAATATTTACTTATAGATTGCGCTGGGTGTCGATAACAATGCGCAAGTGTTTCGTCTTTTCGGATTGCATTTGAGTTGTTTGGTTGTCTATATAGTTATCTCCTTTTAAGTAGTTTAAAAGATAGATTTCTATTGCTTTGCTATTTAAGCATCTCTTAAGAGCGGACTCGGACTAGTTGACCTTCGAGTTTTTTCCGTTATTAATTCGCTTATATATTAAATACGTAATCATAGATATCGTCGAATCATCCTCTTTCTAACGAATTGACCTGCCGGCATTAAATTTTTACCTCCATGTACTGAAAATCTGGATCCGTCCCTGGTTTCAGGTGTGCGAAGCGATGTGAGAAAGTATCTGAAAGCCACGTCGATCAAGGCCCATCAGCGGAGCATGCGTTGCTATCGAAACTTTGCGATAAAACCTCTATGGACCAGGAGCTGTCATGAAACATATTGGTTATTCTGTTGGTTTATATTTTGTGTATTTAATTTAAAAAGTTATGATTTGCATTCATTTAGCTTCCGACAGAGTTGGTCGAAATTGGAGTATCAAATCTAATGCGGGAAATTGATGTTGATGAGGAATGTTTTAAATTTATTTATTATTTTGTTTCAGTACTTTTTACGGTTTTATGGGTGTGTAATATTTGAAGCTACACAAAAGACACCTACACAAAATTAACGGCGTAAGTATACTGATCAGGCTAGCTTTAAAAAATCCATAAAATATATACCTAAGTATGAAACTGGCCGAGAAATTGAAAGGAAACATAAATAGCTGTTTTTGAATTTATTCAAAAACAACAGTGAAAAGTTTGTTCGCCCCACTCATGGTCGTATGATGCGTTGTTTTATTTAATTAAACAGCCTGATTAAAGGCGGGTCCTCGCTCGTGTGACCAAACGCCATTGTTGACGATCGTTATGAGTTCACGGCGGCTATTTATGACCAAAGTGATGTACTGTTATTGTTACTATACTAATAAATTCTTATTTTTAGCATTATTTAAAATTTTATCGCTCTCCTGAACGTAGTTTATTTTTATTTAAATCAAGTTTTATTAAAAACTAGCATTCTTTTTTTCATATTTTCAGACCTAGCTATGAGTACATAAATACAATTCATTCTTACCAATACAGACATCACATCACTAGCTAAAATGCTCACAATTCAAAAATGGACTGAACAAGACAACTGTTCATTAAATGCTTTACTTATCGAAGTTTCTAGGTACTATAAATAAATTTGACATACGAACATACAAAAATATATGTATCATTGAAACAATTTAAGTTTCACATACGAATCGAACTCGGTTTACTCAGGTTTGAAAGCAGCTATCTATCAAACGTTTCAAAAAACTATTTCATCTCCCGGTCTAAAATCCGTCCGGGTAATGGTCCAAGTTGGGCTAAGCCCGGGAAGCCGCGGGACGTGTGAGGAATGCGCTCCCAGCCTTATTACATACGTGATTCTTATTTATATTATATCTGGCCGGCCACGTCGGCTTAACGCATGCTCGCTGAACTCTCTCCAGATGCCGTCTTACAGGCAACTTTGCTCACTTTCAATTAAGTGGCAAGTTCGATACGTAATAGGCGGAATATTGGTGCCTAGCGGTGCTAGTACGTGAGGAATGTACGTACTAAATAAATTAGGGAATACGTTTAGTGTTAATGGACAGAGTTGAATCATCTATAAGATTTCGGAAATCATATACGTAATTTTATTGTTACCTAGAGTGAGAATTTATAAACTTAGCTTTTAAATCTAAATATTAAAATTAAATGGGAATGAATTCTTAATAAGTTTTTTTAACGTGGACGAGAAAAAATTCGAAAGGATATTTTTGAGTAAATATTTAACTGAGTAGATTAATGTAATAAGATCATAATTAATCAATTTATTTAATTCTTCCGACATTTGAAGTAGTAACATCAGATGAAATACTCTCAGCGCACGTAGTTTTCAGTGTAATGACTTTTAAACCACTCTCTCAATATTGAAAATAGATTACTAACGAAGTGCAAAGTTCGAACCGAGTCCCCGAACCGTGGACAATCAAATCTGACACATTTCCCTTTAGCCGGCACAGTGCGAATCAATATAAAACATCCGGCAACAATTTATCAAGAGTGCGAGAGGCTTTATAAAGTATTTCGGGTAGTGTCCTGCGGGCATGTCGGCTAGTGTCGGGTTGTAAGGGGACCGGCTCCGAGACCGGACGGTGCGTTTCCGCCTTCGGGTGTGACAACTGCTCGGGGTGTTTTTGAGCGTAGGCTTGTAAAGAGATTGTACTTATTAGTGGAGTTAGAAGAAATTGATGACAGGACTCAGTTTTATGAGAATAGTTCAAAATGTACCTACCTCTAATTTGCTCTTATTTGAGCGAGAAAGTCAATGCATGTGCGTAGGTTAGGATATGTATTGCAGTTGACTTATGGTATTAGCTAGTGATTTCATTTTTGACCTTTTTAGGAAGCTGTATACTTGGTTTTTAGCAAGTTAAACTTTTCCTACGAGAATTTCCAGTGTAAATCTTCATGAAATAAAGTCAAAAGAAAGCCTGTCCTATCTATTAAATTGGACCTATATCGAACTCAAACAATTTCTTATAAACAAAAAAAAAACCTTTTTCGTATCTTCATAAAACTTACACAATGTGTCAACATTATTTTCCAATAGGTACTGCTATGCCAGACTACGGGCTAGTAAAGAAGTATAAAAGCAAGGTAAAAACAATATAACCTTGGAAAGCTGCCAATGAGAATCTCCTTCGGTACATACCTGGAACAGAGAAAATAATGGATTACATTAACATGCTACAAACTTAAACGAAAACAACTTGATTCATTTTCAAATTAATATATTTTTATTAAGAATTTTAGGGGTGAAATATATCAAACAACAATAATTACACTGCCCTATTCATTTTCATGTTCATACTTCATAATATTACCTACCCCCGTTTGTACCAATTAAGAGTAGACATAGATATACGCTGAGCGGAAAGCAAAAAACCAACATAAATAATATTAAACGTTATCTTCTGAATTATAACCGCGCAATTACTCAAAATTAACGGTGAAATTAATACTTTGACCTCGCATTCTAATTGAGGATTTATTTACTTGTGCACCTTTCATTAAGCTAGATGTTGTTTTGAATAAACATTCGAGCATGAGTGTAGGAAATTGCAAAACATGTTTTGATAGAATGCTACATCTATACATATAGATATACATCGTGCTTTTTTAACCGTTCCGCCTGAGTAACTAACTTCTCAAGAGGCATTATACTGATGAAAGCAATTATTTTCCCCTTAGAAACATAGAGTCTAATTTTATAAAATGCTTTCCCTGGCGCTTATCCATAAAACCAAACAAAGTTGTGTTAGTTACACTTCTACTAATACTAAAAAATTATTGAACAGCTATTTATGATCTTTTTCTTTGTTCCGATTAACTAAATAACAATAAAATATCGAAAAAACAAAAATATATCTAATTGACTGGAACGAAGTTTGCCGGGGGCGAATAGTCTAGTATAAAACATAGTTAGCTTGGTTATACCACTAATAACTGAGTTATTACTCAAGAACGACTGTTTTTGTCGATTTTAATGATCTCTAATTTGTTCAGCTTCGTCTTCGCACGAAAAACAGGATAACTGCTAAAATACTGAAAAAAATATTAGCCGGCGCGGTGCTTCAAAACTTGTCTTATAACAATTTACTACTTCCAATGTAACGATTTCATGTGTTAATATTTTCGTTTTTTATGATCCTGCAAGTTTCTGTTTGTAATCTCTAAAGTGTATGTTTTAATTATTTTATATTCTAACATTTGATATACTCAAATGTTAGATTAGGTAGGTGAGGTAAACAGAAAAATACAGGATTAAAAAAGTACCTTACTTTTCTTAGGTTAAATACCTTACTTACTACGGTAAAACTAAGAAAATGGAGAGCGTCTCAATTGAAAATGTTATATAATTACAAGTATTCAACATCAGTATGTAATTTATGAAATAATCTTTGTACTATCACCAATTTACAAATCGGAATTATCTATTTACCGGTCCCGAACTTATCATATCACACAACATTTACATTTAGAAATCTGTTTATCAACCCTCGTGAAAACCTCAAAGTATCATTTTCCCCTCAGGGTATCGGACGTTAATAAGGACACGGCATGAATGCGTAAGAACTTGCCATGACATTACATTAGTGTTGCGGCTTGACTCTAATTCTGCCACTCGATTCATTCGAATTATTTTAAAATATTACTCGATTATTCGAGATTACCCAAGACCATGGTAAGGCCTCGGTAGGCGTCTTAAGTTAAAACGTGAGTCATTTGTAGACGGACGGCTTAGAGGTATTTGAGTCATTCTAAGATTCGGCTCATTTTAGTTAAAGATTGAGTCATTCGCAGACTCAGTTCATTTAACTGACCCATTGGCGTTCAAGTGTTATAACTGATGATCATACTTTTTCACTCGAATGGAATTGTTTTCGATGTCAAATTCGACTCGAGTGACATCATCGCATTACATCGGTTCACACGGACCGAAATATTCACAGCGTGTATTACAATTTACATAAACTCCGCCGTCATTCGAGATGTATTAAGGAAATGTTATTTTATGCTTTGATATGCGGCAAGAATGCAGCCAAGTCTGTGCGCGGAATAAGAACAGCCTAAACGGAGGGTGAAACTGAACATTTTTGCTGTCAAGCTAAAAAAGGTACAGCCAAATAAATAACCTACTTTTCTTTTTAAACAATGTTCTTTAAATTTTAATGCTCTTAGATATAAAAAAAATAATAATCAAAAAGTGAAAATAGTCATTCGCAGATGTATTATTATTGGGGTAGTTCTTTAGTTTTATTTATAGTAACACATAATCAAGACCTTAAAAATATCGTCGCCTTAATTCCCATTATTTATTAGTAACATAAGTTACTACTGGGGTATTTATCTTGCGTGTTCGAAAGACCTATTGGCCATTTTGTTTCGTATGTACGTCTCAATTTTACTTGAATAACTTTAGTATTATTATATCCGTCCGCGTTTAAGCCGTTTAACAAGTCGTTGTAATCAATGCGCAGTTCAATTATTTAACAAATTCTCTTAATTCTCGGGAACTTCATTAGAGGCAAACTTTGTCAAATATCTGAATAGTAATAGGCTTTTGAAACGTTTTCGAGACCCCTCCAGGAGGGCGCGGGAAATGACTGCCAAGTTTGGGAAATTCGTAAATAAATGGGATCAGTGGCGACTGAATTACGAACGACTGTCAATGGTTTCTATGAATTATACCGTTTATACCCAACCCAAGGAGTTTAGAACAAAAAATGATGACGTCATGATATGCGTGCCAGTAAACTGGTCACAATGGATGCCAAAGACCGTGGCATATGGAAGAGTCTTAGCAGGAAAGTGGACCCTGGGCTCCGAAGCGATAGCCTGGGACGCAATCGAGACTAACTAAAATAATGATGATGATCCGATCCTAGGATTATTCTGCATTTGTTTTAGTACCAGGCAGCGACTATAATGGCTCCCATTTCCACTGATAAAAGTTAATATTACTTCTAAAATTTTGGAAATAAATAATAAAATGATTCTTACAATGAAGCATGCGTACTCTTGCTTTTTATGGGAAATATTCCATTCCCCGTACTTTAGCTACTACGCTTTGAAGGCCATAAAGTCGTCGCAAAGGCATCATTACCAATATTAGCTTATTTTTCTTAGACTGCTTTCATTTGATCATAATCGCACCTGATGGAAAGCGGTCGTGTTCGCCTACAAAATGTCTATTCACTCTTGCCTTAAATATGTCCGGATATAGTTCTTTCAATTTACATTTGAGAAACGGTAAAGGAGTGGGTGAGATACATAAAATTACTCAGAGTTATTTTATGCAAAAGATCGAGCAAAGAAATTTTACACATTGTTAAATAACAAAGGATTATTGAAATTCTGAATACGCATTCCCTCATCAAAAGGGAAGAATCCCTTCTTTCTATGATAGAGAAAGGTATATCTTTAGCTATTGTGAACACATTTAAATCCAATAAGCTAATGGAAATAACGTTGTGGAATAGTGTAACACAGGGTTAAGTATATTGTACTGGTACTAGATGATGTGTAAGATCTGAGTCACTAAACAATTAGACACAGAATGTCGGCTCTAGCTGACTTTGACTTCGAAAAGTTGGTTGACCTATGCATTAGCAGTATAATTCGTGTCTCTCCCGCTCGTTGGTCTCTGTAATTCAATTTAGTACATGTATGAGATTGTACCTACACCATATACAGGCAGCGTGATGCTTAAATGATTTATAGAAATAAAATAATCCATTCTACATTCGTTTTTCAATACTGGGGATGTTTCTTTGTTTAAAACTTCCAAAAGATGTTTCAAGTGCCGTATGCATGAAGAAATTAGTGATTCATCATATTTTCTTGGCACAACCGAAACCCGAATCTTTGAAGAAAAATGCGCAAGTTTCGCAGAGGGAGCCGCCGTAACTTTTGTTAAATAGGATAGAATTACAGCATATTGAGGATGTGTCGTCCAAGTGACATCAAACAAACGCTGCCTTTTGATACCCGTAATTCGATAGTTGCTTTGACATGATAACGACCCGCTCATATCGACTGAATACATTACGAGGAGCCACGAATATTGAAACGCAGCGAAACATTCATTTTTATTCGAAAGTTTCGAATTGAAAATCTCAATTCGATTTTCCAGTCAGGAGGAGTTGTGTAATAACTAAATATTACTATTATGTTGGTTCACCTTTGTTTAAATGTGGATTACAATTATAAGGTTTCAGTAATTTACTTGAGTTACAGTTATTCTTAGCTGACCTTCCAGTTTTGTGCGTATTAGTTGGTGACGGAACATTATGTAACTAAAATTTTCGATATTAAGTAACTCTAATAGCAGGTAAACTCAATCTTTTGAGAAATCTAAATACAGGTTTGAGAATTACGTTTTGAAATTATTAAGCAAAGTAATAGTCGCCATTTCCATTTTGGGGTGTTATCCAAATTAACGACACATTAACTTAACTGCCTTAAGAAGACGGTGCAATAAATGCCATTTAAATTGAATAAGATAATGCTCGCATTAAGGAGAACTCGTATTATAATATCTCGGAGTATTGATTATGCATTTAAATGTGCACAATGCGATAGGGTTGGCATCTTTCGGAAATCGTCGGATGAAACGCAATAGCGGAATTATCATGATTTCATCATTTGGTAAAAAAACCTTAAAAGTTTGATTAATATGCATTTTTAGTGCAAAAGAATTGCTATACCAAAACCGCGCATTAAATATCAATTACGGTACGAAATTAGGATCGATGTCATGGTTTTTTAAAATGACGATTGCAATGTTTATCGCTCTCTGGCTGCTCCGGCACACCTGTTGTTATCTCCAAAAGAATGTACACAAATATTTAATAGCTATTGCAAGCCACTGACACTAGTTATTTTTCAATAGATGAGCTGTTTGCTTAATAAAATATTGATTATGAATAAAAATTACGAGCAATGTGACGAGTGTGTGAAGCTTAATAAAATGCCCAGCGAAGGACAGCTGTCTTCATCTTCACAAGTTCCTAATCACAACCTATTATATCGATAAACGAGCTATCCGTGTATAACAATATCGATTACATATCTCAAAAATATCGATTAGGGACGTGCACAATGCGATAGCGGGCTCTGCCATTGTCTTGTAAAATTGGCCAGCCGAGGACAATGGCACAGTTTGTCGCGCGGCTGATCCTGGCGCGTCGCACGCGTCGTTTGGGGTGGCCAATTCATTGGAGCGATTTGGTTTCTGTAACGAGATCTTCTTACAACAATAAGTCACCCTACATGGAATAGTTTTACTTAGCTAAAGTATTGTTATCCTATTAAATTCAGAAAATAAATGTGTCCTTTCGTTTGATGTCGAAAACTCGTAAAAAATATTATTTGTGATCATCTTTTAAAATAAAGCGTCCCATTGCTTACTTTTATTATATTGGTAGTTTACAGTTCAAATAAAATGTGGTGGACTGTACACATACTGTATACGAGTACGGTTATTGGAAAGTTATTATAACGCTTTTCAACGACAAGACAATATGTAAATATTTTTATTCACAAAAAATAGAATAGATAATTGTTTCTTTACATAAAATAAACAACCCTAATAAAAATTCTTTGTAGATTTTATAAAGTCGTCTCGCAGCAACCTTTTCATTCTACATTGGCATACCTAAATAAATAGCAATTTAGTGATTAAATACTCTTGAGGCCTGTGTAAATAAAATGAAATGACAGTCAGTCACGGAAGAGGATCAAACATTTTAATATGGAATTCTTGAAGATCCGTCTTACCATTTTGGTTTGTCTCTTTTCCCAGTTTATAATGAATCTTGAAAACATTTGGATATTTATTGAATCTTTTTTCCTTAAAATGGGGACCTTCAGGGGACTTTAAGTTTAAATATCTAAAAATATCTTATCGACTCAAAGTGATGTGGAGCACATTTTAACAAGTCAATAAGACCTAGATTGCGTAGGCAGGGTAAAAAAAATCTTGAAGATGTATCAAGTAATTTTGGGAAACTGTAGTAGCTATTATGATTCTGACTCAAATTTATTTTAGATAGAGTTTTCAGAATAACCATGCCTGTCTCTAATCTAAAATGATATCAATCAATTTTAAAGAGGTGGAGCTAATTATTGACTATTTCCATTTCACGCACAGCAAGATGTTTTGATTTACATCCCTAACCAACATTATATCAGTTTATCCCGTACCATTTTAAACCGTGGCTACCCTCTCGGCTGTCGCTCGCACCGTTAATCCACTTGTTCATCATTAAGCTTGCATTAAAGGAGTTTATTGCGTTAATCAAAAACAGATGGAGGCTGATTGTCATGCGTGTAACATGTTCGCAAGGTATGCAGGATAATGGACGGGATAAACCAGGAAGCGTTCATTGTTAGAACGGGTTAATTCCCTTTGTGTATGCATAGTGTATGTTGATTAGTTTAAAAGATACGCTAATGCGAAGGTACATATAATTTGAAGCTTATGTATTTAAGATGTAGGTACATATTGGCCCCGTACCCGAACGCCCCGTTGGTCTAGTGGTTTTAGTACCGGGTGATCTTGGGGTCCCGGGTCGAGCAAAAAGTATGTTTCGAATTTTTCGAACATAGCTCGGGTTTGTGATCACCAAGCACCAGGCAAGCGTAGTGATTAAGCCTAATCCCATCATAGTAGCGACTTGATTTTTATGATGGAGGCCTTTGCCCTGCTGTGGGACAGTAGGTATATGCATAGGATGATACTACATATTCATTTACAACAAGTGGATTGTTCGCAGCTCCGCTCACGTGAAATTCGACATGCCACCAATATTTTTGTCAAAATAAATAATAGCACAATTATACTGTTTTTCCTAATCTAAAACTCTATCCTAAATATTAAGTAATTTCCGAGATTAGCCCAAACAAATACATATTAAGAAAAAGACTTTATTAATATTTCCTCGACTTTATCATTCCCTGAAAAAATAAAGCACCTACCTTTATGTGGACATTTCTCCTACGAGTAGGAGTATACATAAAGTCTATAGTTTTGTTTGAGCGACGTAAAACAACGAAGTTTAATTATTCATTCGAATGCAAATTTTATAAAAGTGATGTAGTATGAGAAAAGGTATGTAGTAGGTACTTAGATACCTATGATATTTTGACTTTATCGTCATAACTATGTTTATTTCCATATGCTGAATTGAACATCATTATTTTCTTAAATCTTGTTGTCTTTATTTTCATTCAAATTAATATTTTAACTCTTATTTTAGAAGATTACTACGTAAACGTAAATTGGAGTCGTTGCATTTTAACACGATGAAATTTAACCGCGAGGAAAAACGTGATTTAAAGAGTCGAGACGAAATCTAATTTAAAAAGCGGGTGAATCCTTAATCCTTAACCAAATATCGCGAGGGGAAACTGGCGCATTAGCCGCGTCACTCATCAGCAGAATGAATCATTACTTGAAGAGTGCGCTAGTGGCTGTGGCTCGTGTCAAAGAGCTTGTAGCTCAAAGGTCCTCGTGACACCCGCCGCCCCCTCCCCTCCCCGCCCGCGCCCGCGCCCGCGCCGCAAGGAAGGGAATTCAAGGACCACTCTAAAACCTCGGCCACCCGCTCGTTCGCTCGCATTCAAGGGTCAAATCTGGATTATAGGGCGCCAAAGTCTGCACCTTCATCAGATATGTATAATATTATTTGCAGCTCAGCTATTCGGCCGCGGAAAATTGTAGACCTCCGTAATTTCGGTTCATTCAGTCCGACCCGAACATCGCCGCGATATTACTAAAAGGGAACTCGCCTATCATTAGAATAATAGTAGACACTCATTTTTTATTGACATCCTCTTACATGAAGCTTCTGTTCGGCGTACCACGAATTTGGTGAATGAATTTTTCTATTTGCGGAAAATTCATTTGGGGGGAATTGTACCGTGGGGGTGTAAGAAAATTACGTTGCTTTTTAGGGAAAAACAAACGATTTATCGTAAAGACATGGAGTTCACGTGTGAGCGGTTCCCCGTCGGGCCGTGGAGCATATTCGGGGGACCTTAAGGCGGAGTAGTCGTGTAAGTTATTATAAGAGAGGTGCGCCGTGGGAAATGAATGTCGAGTAGGGCGGGCCCGTTGTCATTCATATTAGCTGCGACGGCTTAAATTTGTAATCACGCTGCGCCAATTCATGCCCACCCGGTGACGCCGCGCTCAAAGTACAGGGAAGCGATAACAACTACATTAGTTATAGCTATGCTCAAATTATAAATGTGGAAGTCTGTGACACGCAGACATATTGTGTTAAGGTATCGCTTCGAAACTACAACCGATTCTGTCAAATATTACGTAAAACTGACTAGAAGGGATTGTAATTAGTTAATTATAAAAATAAAAGTAGATAAAAGTTTGTAGTGGAAGTTCGTTATTGTTGAAATATGGAATGGAATGGTATGAAATGGAACTCCCTGCCAAAGTCTAGTTTTTCTTGACCTATAGTGGTCTGGACATCTTTAAGGCAAAAGTGAGCAAACATAGACCACTAGGTTACTACACCACCGCCATTTTCGATCAGGTGCGATTATAATCAAGCATAGGCCTAAAGTAAGTATAATAAAAAAAGGTTTCAAGAATTTGTTAATATATAAATATAAGTAATATACTCGTATTTGTTTTTGCGTATCCCAAACATGGTGTCCAAACCAAACGAAGTATAGGACAAAAGACTCTGTAGGACTATTTTGTCCTTACACTATATTCAGTGTCATCGTCTCATCATTATAGTTCCACGATAGACACGATCTACTTACTTCCTTAATATTAGTAGTCTTCTTATAGTATTCTTAATCCAACCAAATATGAGTTGCCTTAACCTGTCTTCAAACCTACTTTACCTGTTGAATGTACGGCACCTTACAAGATCTTCTGCCAGTGCTAGGAGCTGGAATAGTGATCGCTGATTTGTACCTACATACCAATTTCTGGGGTTCCACGGATGCTCAAAGTCTGGTGATTTTGACTTTGGATGGTCCAAAAGGATATGTTTACATAGTTTTTGCAAGTTACAACGCCGAATGATTTTTAATTGCGAGAAACTGTATCTGTGTATAATGTAGTTGTCTGCGTGCCATTTTTAAGATTTAAAAATTGAAGACTTACAATATCCGTTATTAAAAAAAAACAATTAATTAAGTCAGTTCCAACGTGATTTTTTTACTTTAGATCACTGCACACAATTTGAGAGTTAAGAACCTAGAGTACCGCATTATGCATATATGTAAGACATAGGCACTTTCATATTTTGATTTCGTGAACAAAACTGCATCAATTGAAAGAAAAAATATAGGTATGTTTTGTTAATAATTATTTGACTTAGTTATTTTCATATAAAATGTTGTTAATTTACAGTAGGAACAGGCATCGTAAGTTACTTTTATAGGCGGCTAAATGTAAACAGCATGACCGAAGCCTTATCTTTTGTATACTAGCAATTAAATTGTAAACTTAGCGTGACAATACATCATCATAATAAAGTTTTAAGCTTAACGTGTGTACGAATATAAATTGTAAAAACTAATTAGGACGTTTTACTATCTTTTGTTTGTGTGTACCAATGTTGGTGACGTAATTTTGGGTACCTGTAGTACGAAAATATGCAACTTGGAATAGAATAAATAATTTATTTATTGGCAGATTTCAGGCTAATTACTGGCAACAAGTAGTGCAGGATCGACTAAAGTGGCGTTCTCTTATTTTGGAGGCCAAGACTCGCTTCGGGTCGCTGAGCCAGTGGAGTAAGTAAGTAAATTACATAGTCAATGAATTCTATACTAAGCTTGTCGTGGGAATGACTACGCTTTTCTCATTGAATTCCAAAAATATGTCACGTAAAAGATAAGGACATTGCAGTTTTTTTCACGCAGCGGTATCTATTTAGCCGCACCACCAACAGTCGAAACTTTGAAAGTCAGCGGGTCGTATAAATCCACCGGGCAGCGGTCAGCCTCCCTCACAATACATTGTACACTTTAAAATCACGGAGCGTAAAAGCTCCGGGAATACACGCCGCCTTAATAACACTCACGAGTACGAAGTCCGTCGTAACACAAAATGATTACACACATAAAGAACCTTATCTCTTTACACTCTGCACCGGTATAAACCGGTTACAGCCGGAGTAACCGTTCTGCAACCGCTCGAATGTTTACGGGCGTTTTACGCACCAATCTCGCCTGACGCGCGCTAGAAATTGAAAAAGGAATTATGATAGAATAAAATGACGACAGGAATGTTAGAGGCGCGCGCGCTGACGGCGCATATGCCTGCGCAAGTGTGGAGTGGCTTTTCCTTTTTTTTTGTTTCGCAGGAATGCTGCCGACCCAAGAAGAAATGAGCCGACCGCCTTATGCATACCCAGCCACCAGTGAGCGGTCAGGTTATTGGGACTCTCCCCTAGTGGGGGGCATCTCTAAAACGAGAAGCAGGTCAGAGGCATACTCACTAAACCCCCTTCGGTTCTCTCTCATCGCCCATATTGGGGAATATCATGGTAATACAGCCGAAGCCTCTCTACAGGATATTCCCGGGCTCTACCTATCTCAAAAACAAAACTTTACAATAAAAATATTTTTTACATTTTATCGTCATTTTTAGTCTTACTAAACATACTTCTTTAATAAGTCTTCGTATCGCCATTGCAATATCTACCAGCTTCCATTCATCCATAGACGTAAGCGTATACAAGCAGAACTAACCACCAATTTGAAAGTCTTGGTGTACTTATGCATATTTACCCCGGATTGTATCGCATCTACAAAGTAATCTATTTCCCATTCATATCCCGTTGATTAAAGGCCGCTTCTTAATGCCCTCCCCACAGATCAGCCCTCTCGGACTCGTATTTTCCTTTCTAGACACTATTGTACTGTTATTCAGGATTCCTTTTTTTAATTTTATAGATGTAACATAAATTAGGCTTAGTTAAAACTTACTAAGTAAGCTAGAGTTAACAACGGTAGAACGTGTCAATAGTTGTTAGGCCACGATGCTAGTCTAAAGTCAAAAAAGTTTATATTTTAGTTTCTCTTTATGTAGTTATTTTTATACGAGAGGCAAACGAGCAAGTAGGTCACCTGCTGGTAAATAATCAGCGCCGCCGCTCATGAACATCTGCAAGATCAAAAGGTCACTGATGCAATAATTATTAATGATAAGGTCTTTTATACAGCTGGAGAGATATTAAGAATTATTTAGTACTTTACTATGTAGTTAAATTCAAAGAAAGTAAGAGCGGTAAATGTGATTAGGATTAAAGCTCATATTAAAACTCCGGTTAAGGTTTAAATTCAATTGAACCACTTCATTACTTTGTGTTTTGCTTAGGGCTGCGAAGTTAAATAATGCAACCGCCAAGTTTAAACAAGTCCCCACTCGCTTAAAATCTCAAGAAAATTCCCGAAGAAAATAAGAATGGCGAACCGAAATTGTACATTCATAGAAAATGCACGAGTGGTAGTGTAAAGCGCATACAATATTCTGGTGTGATTTTGAGTCGAGTGGGTCACAATGAGCTCGCATAATAAGGCGCTGAAGACTCTAGAAAGTTGACAATGGCTGCAACATATTCGTAGTTTTCGGGCTCTAGCCTCTATTTTAGCTTTCTTTGAGATGCGCTGCGTCCGTGACCTCGGAAGTGCATAAAGAGATGGCTCTTTACTATTGCCTAATGGGACTCGAATTGAAGTATTTGTGGAAAGTATGAGGTAAAGTAACTATAGAACGTCCATATGCGGCTCAAAGGATACCATTAGAAAATCAAGCAGCCCCGTCTGTTATTCGCCGAAAAGTTCCGACCCACCGGAAGGGGAAAAGTCAGCGAACCTTGTTGCTAGCCATCGCTACTATGATGGATTTGGGTTAATCACCACGCTTACCTAATGCGGATTGATGATCACAAACTCGAGCTACTTTCCGAAACTTCGAAATATGCTTTTGCTCGACCCTGGAATTGGCCCGGAACCAGTAGGGTGTGAAAGTATGAAATATCATTTATTTTGTGTGTACTAAGAGATGTTTAATCGGCCCTTCATCATATAAATTATAACATTGTATTTTTGATTTGGCTCAAAGATGCATATTCTCAATTTTAGTCTTAAGTCGATGATCTCAATGATACAATGACCTGGGTCATGATCATCATAATATCTTCGTTTAGTCCCGGTTGCGGCAAAAACCGTAGCTTCGCGCCCGGGGAGTGTTTACACCAATGCGGAATATTTATAATTATCTCTATAATGCGCCCCAAAAGTTTAAAATCATATACAAACTCGGAAGTTTCTAAGTTTAATTCCTTATAATATATGCTTATTATACTATTAGGAAATGTATTTTACTTAGTTATCTCGGGTTGAGCGTGCTGTGTGCACGCACATTAATATTAATTTTACTACAACAAAATTGTACTCGATGGATTAACAGTATCGTAAACCTTTTATTTAAATATAAAATCTCCCATTTGAAGTTAAAAAAGCTCGACATATCCGTTTAGAGTCGTACATCAGGCCGGTCGAACAGGCGTAGGCGGGCAGATCCGGCCCAATCAAACGTGTTGACGCAAAGCCGAGCCGAATCAATTTTCGGCACTCACTTAAAATTCGAACACATTCGTCCATTTCCGGCAGCGCGAAACTTTTCATACCTAGTATTTGTGCAACCCTTCCAAAAATACTAGAGGTAAATCTACGTCCGTATTCTATAAGGTTTACGGTTTATTTTATTTAATGTGGGTAATATTACTCTCCTGGGATTATACTGATGGAAGAAAGCAGGGTTATTTTGCACAACGGCTCCAACATATCGTCTTAACAAGCAAAGTTACAATAGAACAATATGCAGTCGGTCCTACTTACTTGATAAAAGCTAAGTCATATACATACCTACATAACAAATATGCACTCTGCCATACTATGTTGAATATTTTCGTGCCGGGAACAAAAATCCCACCCGTTAATAGCATCAACATATTGTTGAAATTGAATCTATAGTGGAAAAAAGCCTATGCTTTGATGTATATTCACTCAAATTTTAAACTTTAAATTTAGGATTTTGGAACATTTAAAAATTCCTAACCCTGTTACTTAAATTAACCATCCAAATAAAAGTAAACAATCTCGCAAAATTAGAAAATATGTAGGTACCTGACATTTCACCTGTAATACGGATTTTATTAAATCCACCTTAGACACCGGTCCCTCATAAAGTTGGGAGCTATTTTTAGTTCTAAGTTCTCGTAACATGGCGCACCGACCGTAGTCTCGTAGAGGGTTCGTAGCGGTCGTTCGTAGTATGCTACGAGCTACAATCCTCTGTGGTTGTAAGTGATTCTACTAGCCTACGAACTACACCGAAATCTCGGTCCTGTCCACGTAGTCTGCCATGAAATGAAGTTCACTCGTATGCCAATGCCGTAAGGCTTAAATTGAAATGATGCTATATTACATTTGGCACATGTAGTTTTAGCACGCTTGATAATGCAGATATTCCGTACATACAATGTGTATTGGTGAACAGTTACATATCTTTAACTATATGTTCAATGACTATCCTGAACCCCTTTTGTAAGTTCTTTTGGTCATTCGTTTGGGACATTAATATATTTCCTTCGAGTTTAGAAAAACAATAAAAGCTATTCAAAATCACAAAAAAAAGAAAAAACCGAAAGATCTAACACACAACAGACGGACGGATAGCAAACTGATCTTATAAGGGTTTAGTCTTTTGCTTTTAAGGTGCGGAACCCTAAAAACGCTTAAAATTGGAACACATTTTGTCGATTTCCGGCAGAGCATGTACATTTCCTGTCAGGCCTATAGCTGCCGGGGCGTGATCGCGCCGACATTTAAAATCAAAACATGAAATAAGTTGACATTGGATACATTTGCGAATATTAAGGATGAATGAATATACTTTCTATTGCACACAAAACAGAGGTATAAACTAATTGTAATGTTATTTTTTCTAAATACAGAAATGTATAATTGTTCACGTCAAATTTCTTAATAAACTCTAAATATTATGCAACATTGCATTATATTTAGAGTGTAATAACATAAATAAGGAAAACCTACAATCGCTACATTTTATTTAAGGCCTGCTGACAACAATCACAAATAATTTGTATCATATTAGATTCTAAATCCCTCCTTAAACTTGGACTCATAATTTTTAAATACTTACGCAAAACGTTACGTTGGCATTGTCCTAAAAGCGCATTCTTATATCCCGCTCATACTAAAACTAGTTTTAACCCGCATTACGACGGGGTATCACAAAACCACCAGGTGTTATAGTTTTGATTGTTATGACAACAGTTAAAAGCGAAGTTCGCATCCAAAAACCCCGCTTTTCCCCGTAACCTCAGCTAAGTAGAACAATTAAAGCGGTCAAGCGCTTTAAATAAACATTTTTATGTCAGACGGTTCGCGTTGTTGGTAAACTGAATTTGCATTTGTCTGAGGTAGGGTTGTGAATCCAATCATTTAAACTGCTACAAATTCAGGAATAGGGTATTTGACTATTTTTTTTATGTGTTTAATCAAAAGACCCCTCTATAAAAACATTGTTGACAAGATGTATTTGCTTCTGATTGATTACCTGAATATCAACTTTAAGATCACATATTTTACGGGGCCACCAAAACGCCTATACACTGGCTACTACATGTGACTCACACGCTCTGATCTGTGGGTGCGCGTCTACAACTTTTGTGTTGAGTATCTATACAAATGTTTCGTTATGTACATAGTTTTCAATAAAGTTTGTGTTAATGTGTGGGATTTCAACTGATATCAATAATTTTATAATATAATTTAAATGGCTTGCCATGACTGGATGCTCACAAAACCCTAGATGTTATTTTTTAACGGAAACTTATCTATTGGTTCTATTACCAATATTTTGGTAGTATCATCTTTTTTACTACACGATATTACTACCCATTATGTTTCGAATCGCGATACCATAAATTGTCAATTATGACCTCATCATCAATAAGATGAATATATAGGTGTTGTTGGTGACTGTGGTGGCGGCTATTGTTTATCATGTGTGTTCTCTTCCCGTCCACAATGATCTGATATTTTTCAATGAAACTTTTATCAAAATAAAGCTTCTACAAATAATGAAGTTTCCTTCACCCGAACTAACATAAGTTCAATCGCAGCTAAGAATATGAACACCAATGATATTAAGCATAAATAACATCATACCTAAAAAAAGGTTCTATGTCACGTTTAATAGAAAAAAATGAGCTTAATCTTGTCCAGTAGATTTAATCGACTACCACTGTTGTGTAAAATCTGGGATGTTAAAAATCGGCTAGTTACCGGCAACCCTAGCCAGCTCGCTCCATTGCATCTGATTCTGCTCTCAGTGCAGTCCTGCAATTAACAAGGAATCAGTCGTCTGGATTTATTGAAATAAAGGAAACTCGTTAATGGCTCGCGATCGATGCGCCCGCGCCGCGTGCACCCGCTGTTGTTTAAATAACCGGCCAACGCTTAATTATTTTATCTACACTGCTTCATTGGTTAGAAAAAGTAAATAATGTGAGGTTCGCTTCGAAAGTCGACACTTTTTATTTTGATATTAATGTTTTTGGTAGACTCCTCGTATGTTGTATAAAAGTAAAAAGTAAAGTATAAGTCTATGTAACTACTGTCTCATCAACATCATCATCATCATCAGCAACCCACGCTGCTGTCTCATCATCATCATCAGTAACTACTGTCTACTGTAGAGCAAAGGGTTTTCCACCATAGAAATCAAGTCATCGCTACTATGATGAGAGGCCAATGTGGTTTAGTGATCACAAATCCGAGCTATGCTCGAAAAATTCGAAACGTACATATGTCGTATGCGTATGAGATATTTTCGTAGCACAAAAAAAGAAAAGTTTTTAAAAGACGTAGACAAGCAACACTTGTTCAGTGTCTGGGTGTAATATGAGTATTACGTAATATGTAATTCCTCTGTTGTCTGATGTATGTAACACAAGTGTATAAGCTACCTACTTAGTATGGAATCAAGTCAATGTAGGAGATGTTGTATGAATTTATTAAAGAAAACAGATTTACTTTTGTGTACTGTTACTTTCAGTAAGTGTATCTTTGTTTAGTAGACCAGACAATGAAGACTACTCTGCTAAATCAATCGACTAGCATTAATCAAATATGTATAAAACAAATGCAAATGGAGCCAGCCAAATGGTTACTTTTTATTATTTCAACAATCGTTCAATGCATTTGAAAGTTAAATTGGTTAGAAATTGTTAAGGGGTACTCGTTCAGTACACTAACGCTGCCATTTGATTTTCATTTATCGTGAAAATTTAAAACCAATAAAAAAAATCGGATACACTCTGAGACGTCATTTAGCTGTAGTGTTTCATTAGTAAAGCTTGTGATTTCAAATCTATAGTAATAACGACGATTATTGGGCAATAAATTATGTTTTGTTTTATGTGATAGGTGGCAGATAGATCACCCAACTTTTAGCCCCCTTTCTCCCCGATTGGGCCTCCGGTACCCTCGCTCACTCGACGAAACAGCGCAGGCGCTATCACTCCGATCGAGTCGGCCCATTTATGCTAAAGCGTGGCTCTTCCACGGTTAAAAACAACAAAATGTTAAACACATGTAAGTTAATGTTAATTGAACTCTCTGAGTGCAACAGAAAGTCTATATCTATCTATGCTATTTATAAGGAGATAACTTCTATAGACAACGACAAGGCTTATAGGTAAACCGAAAACACGAAACGCTTGCGCGATGTAATTTAGCACAGCGCCATCTATTAGTTCATTTCTGAATTACGGTCCCGAAGCGAAGTGAGGGCGGGCCACTATTGTATATAAAGCTACAAAGCGCGATTGTTGAATAGTAAAGTCTTGATCACCAATATAAACCTAACTCAAATTAAGCCGTATAACAAAATTCTTAAGTATGTATAATACCTTGTCGTTGGCCTCGAGCGAAGCCCTACCCTTACATCATGTAGTTTGATAGGTTTCGCTGGTCTTGCTAAACTACCAATGACGTATTAGGTATGTCTGGTGATTAATTTAGCAAGCCTTTTTATGAGTGTTTCACAGCTTATCGCATTATCGTCTACGAGTAAGTGGTATCTGGAAAACTTGTTACACATTTTTTTTATTCCTTTAGCCTAGCTTTGCCCGCGACTTCGTTCGCGTGGACTTCAGGTTCGTAGAAACCTCAAAAATTATTTTGTGATATTTTAGTTGTTATTCTTTTATTATTTATTTATTTAGTACAATTTTTCTAACAAACTAACAGATGTCACCATCCAAAACGCTTATAAGATTTTATTTAGATCTAGAGGTCAAAGTGTAACGACAAAACAAAGATATCTGAAGTAAAATACCTGCTACTACTTGCACGTCGTCTCTGTGAGAAAACTGGAAAATTTCAGCTGAAATCTTTTAAGAGCCTGTCGCCGATACATTTATGGTACTTAGTAACTATGTTTGTGGCTGAGAAGTATTTTAAAATACGACAAGCTCACAATGCGTTGCGGCATCAGGTGATATTGTGTTACATGTTTCATAAGACATTAGATATGACTTAAATGTTTAGTACATGATAAAAAAAACATTTTAACATACATTTTTATGTCTGTAGTATAAAGTTTTAGGGGCTACGACTTACTCGAAATCAATTAAATGATCTCTATTTGAAATTGAGATACGTCCGCCCGTGTGAGCTCTTCGTAGTAAATTAGAAAAGCTGCATTTATCCTGCGATGAAAACGGGGCGTTTACCAAGCGGACACCTACGAACGGGTCCCGTCAAACAGTCGTCGTTTTGCCTCAAACATCCAGCTCACTGACGAACTGGACTGCTCCTATTTGATTTGACCTCTACCATGGACGTGACAGCCTGGTATAAAATTGACTTGACAGGAACGAAATTGGCAGTTTTTAAAAGGGTGAGGGTGAATATCGTACTCTTTAGAGGTCCAGATTGGAAATATTTTAATATCACACAGGAAATACCCTATACAACGTATCCAATAGTAATAGTTACTATTATTTTTGAGTAGGTATAATTTTAATTCGAAAATGATGTGAGAGCAGACCGATTAGATTCCTTTTAGACACTTTTTTAAGTGACAGCAATAACCCTATTTGTACGATTCCCAAGCTGTTTAATAATAGCGACAAAAATGGGACAAAAGGTTACATAACAGATATTAGATAACATGGTAACGTTCTGTACATTAGCAAAACAAATAAGTAAAATCATGTTCCTTACCTCACTTTACCTTCTAAAATGTATACAATGTCCCAAACTATTATCTCCCCATACAATGTCACAGTTTGCCACAATACGTAATAGAGATACCGTGTAGTTGCTACCGCTGCTGTGAATAGGTAATGTAAGTCAGCAGTAGGGGCTAAAATATTGGACGGGCTTACTCCACCAGTAAACATTTTTGATTGAGTCCCTACCTGCTACATTTTTCTTCGAATCGGTGGAAGAATTTTCCCATATTTGCATTACGTCTTTTGTTACGCAAATAAATTGAATGTTATTTTTTCGTCGACTTCTTCTCTTGAATTTAAGCTTTTCATAGAGCTAGTTTTGTAATTTTAAAATACCTATTGTCATTTTTAACAAATCCACTATTATTAGCCGATCTGTTTAGCTATATAGGTATAAATGTAATACAGGTTCCCAGCCTAGCATAGATTTTCAGTATCTCCAGTCAATCTATGTTTCCCACTGTGCCAATTAATATTACATTAACTGTATTATGTATGCATTTATTGTAGAGAAAATAAAGATTTTTATTTTTATTATTATATTTTATTATCATAATACCTATAAAATGAAATGATTTTAATCATACTGAACAACCAAATCCAATCTCTTTAAGTCCCAACCCCACTAATATGATGATATTACAATTTCGTAAAAGCATACTCGACTAAGAGTGTATTCACTCCTAATAGTTAGTTATTATGCAAATCTTTATAACCATCGGAGTTAGCGAAATTGATATACGACCTACATAATGGTAAATTGAAAGGAAAAACTGCTCGCCATTGTTTATTACTGGATCGTGCTTTGTAATTTTACGCCATTTTTTGCCCTCGAACAATTAAACTGTTTGCGTTGCGAATGCACCAATTCATGTACGTAATGAATAAAATAAAAGGTCATCATGCCGGTGAAAATAAAGCATTTTAAATGATTATGGATTCCATTTACAGTCTGTTTTCAACAAAGGACTGGGAAATAAAATTTTATTCTCCTGTCGAATTGTAACAGTTTGTTACTTACGGTTTCCCAGAATACACTGCGGCTATTCGTATCTGTCGGATTATGTTTGTTGTAAAACGAACATACGGCGATAACTTTGACTTTCAAACCCTACTTAAGTTTAAGTCGCACTTTAGTTTTCATTGGGGACGGTAACCAGTGTTAGCTTATTTTTTATCGGATCAGTAATGTAGTATTCCTCTGAGTATGATTTATTAATTAAATGTAGACAATTTTAACTTGTTTACCTACTTATACTTACATCAAAAACATTCTAGTGTCTTATTAAGTTCTACAATTTAATTTACAAGGTTGATCAGTACCTAAACACAAATACAGCTGACTTCCGTTCGAGACTATGTTAGAAAATATGTTAATTCCAGTACCAAAAGAAGGCGCTGGGATTCGATTACCTACATCTTGCATGTGTTCGGATTTTTCGGTTTAACTAATATATTGACGGTAACTACGCGATTAACCTCTTTATAAATAAAAACAAAACACAATATATATTTCAGCTAACTGTCCCTACAACCTCAGGTAACTACATCATGCATAGTAATAAAAAAACACAAGAAAAAGTGTGTTTCTAGTTTTGTCTGTTGAATTAAAACCCATCGCGACAACTTATGTCGGCGATTGTCCAAGATAATTCGTGATGGCTAACAAAACCCAGCATCAAAGGGACAATTAGGGAAAGAAACCGCCAAGCACCTTTAATTACAGAGGCTGCTCTCTTTCCTTATCTGAATTTTATTACAATGACAATACGCAAAGCTGGCCTATTAAATTATTTGTGAGGGCGAGTTTGGCGACGTAAGGGCGCTGACATATTACAAGCGTAGCGGGGAACTTTATGTAAAGCATATACTAATAAACGTTTTTGATTATTCTGTATTATGGCTTCGACGATTTCGCTAGTTTTTGTGTGATAGGAACTACATATAATCTAAGAAGATTTTCTGTCATGATGCTGACATGTTTCATCGTAAATACTTATGGGAACAGCTACCACTATTCCAGATATACCAAAATTCGCAGGATATATATAGCCTATTTTTTAGGCTTTTTAAGTACCAACAACCAGAAATGCTTCGGAAATTTTATGTATCATCCATATGTTCTTGTTTTACCCCAAAACCACAAGAAGTGATTTCCTTTCCTCGTTTATTGGTATCTACGGAAACGTATTTATCTTAGATCTCATCGACACTTTCCATCAGGTGAGACAGTGGTCAAAAGGCGTTGGTTTAATTAAAAAAAGGATGTTTCACCACTTACTACAAATCAGTAATGCCTACTTATTTATTAATAAACTATGGAATACTTACAGTAGTAATAGGTACAGTACTTGTAAGTTGTTTAATGCATTTAAGTTTTGTATTTTGAGCAATGAACTAAATAAATCTACCTATGTTATCTATTTCTATATTGTGTGCAAATGTGATAGCTGTACGAGTGAAATTTGATAGGTGCACGAGTATCATGTTCGAGAATGTTATTCCTGCATTGCTTTAATTCACTGGTAAAATTAGTAACTACGAACGTATTGGACGTTGACGTATCGATATACGACTTGCTTGGCATGACGTCATGAGCGATGGCGTGCGCGCCAATGCCTTTACAACTATGCTAAACATCGTGTAAAGCAGAGAACGCATCGCAGAAAAGTGGACCTTAGCCCTTGGTTGCAATGATGCTTTGTACTCGCATTGACACGCTGAGATGATGATGATTGGTGTATACTCGTACGAATTTTCCAGCGCATCATTATTTGACAAGCTAGGTCCAAGCCAAAGTCCAGGCTAGAGCCAAGGTTTTGTTTTTTTTTATTTACTTACAGGCGAGAAACGAGCAAGCGCGTTACCGATAGAAGTTCGCCACGCCGCTGATGATTATCAGAGAAGTTGTAGATGCGTTTCCAACATTTCAGGAAGGAGTGCTCTCATCTCAGAAGTTCCTAAGTATGAAATGTCCCTATTGTAAAATAAAAAGCAACATCGCCTCTCACCCGCTAATGTGGCAGTGCTCTAAAGCCGAAATTACTTATTGTACAAAAAACATTCTGGCTAAATGGTGTCACATCATCGTTGTTTACTGTTGCGTCGAGGCCGGGCCTCCGCGGCGTAAATCATAATATTCGTAACGAGTGGGAGACGCGAGACCACCGACGGTTTCCTTGTGGCCAGGGTGACCAATTTATAAAAAGGAAGTCGTGTAACATACCTTGTATGGTCAATATGTTACATGAATTTCTTCACTGACTATAAAGTTACGTTCTGTAGCTTAAGCACTTGTGTTTCGGATATTAGACAACAGAAGAATTACAAACATAATACCTAAACATATAAATTACATCCAGACACAGAAAATTAACAACATACGAATGTTTGTGAAGTGCCAGAGCAAGGGCAAAAAACCACCTTTAGCGTAGGAATTCACTACCGAATGCTCCATTAGGCTAATCTGTCAATCAAAATAATTGGAATTCTTTAAATTAGGATAGAAAAATTATTCCGTAGGTCAGTTTATAAAGTCTAAAGTAGCTAGATTGTTTGATTGGGCTGATTTGGATGTAAATGTAGCCCTGAACAAATTTTCGAGTGATGAATCCTTGTGATTTTTAATGTCAGCTGGTCCGCAGATCAGCTTTTAAAAAGGAATCAAACTACTAAATGTTTGGTTACAATTTGGCTTATAGCAAACGAATGTATCTAAATGATAACACACTGTTGTCCTTCATACGATATATTCTACCATGGTAATTGATGGATCACTCGATGGAAGCAGTATAGTGTGATACGGATGCAAATGATACTCGACGTCTGATGGACGAGTGGATTTTGTCGCTTTGTAAGTAATCCAATCGTAGTAGTTACGATTACAGAAAAAACAAAACTCGCATGTACGGTATGTTGAATAATAAGTTATGAAAAAATATGTTTCATTACCAGCACTTCTAATACAAAATAAATATCCGACATTGATATCGAAGAGTTCATCGACCGACAACCTTAAGAGTATATCGTATCGTGATTCTCCTACACACGTACCCGATAGTCTGTCTGTGACTGAGATCACAACGCACATGCATGTGTGCTTTAGCCTATTCAGGGTACGATGTAGGCAGCCGACGTTCTGTGTCTAAAAATTTGTGCTTATACGGCGTATTTTTTTCTTTGTAAGGCGCGAGGATTCATTTCAGCGTGCCTAGTCAGTTTTGGAAGGTTTTATGTTATTTCCATTGTCCGGGAGATACAACTGGTCACCCTATTTGTAATTCAAACGCTGGATCCAGTGCGCGTTGAAAAGTCGACTTTTACGGAAATTTCAAAGCCGTGTGTTGACTTTGTGAAGTACTGTAAGCAACGGAGGTAGACGCGCTACGGATATAAACTTTTCCTCGGCGTACACAACGTTGTTGTTTTAACAGCGTCCCTTAATAACACTATCCTACCTATAAAATAATGACTTCACACAAACGTGTTATCTCTACAAAATGCAGACTCGCAACAGATGGAAGAGTATGTTAGTAATTAATATTGAATGATTTGTTAGAATAGTTTGTATCGGGATTTCTACCATGCTCCTTTTGAGTTTCAGATATTTTGGCGCTGTGTGTAAGTGCAACAGAACACCACCGAAATATCGGAATCTGAAATATAAGGTAGAATCGTATGGTAATCTCGTCACAAAATACTTACTCTAATATTAGTAACCATGAAAATGTAAATCAATGCAATATTGGATGATATTACGACAGTTAAGTTCAACATGATCAGTAGGCTTATAGGAAAGTAACTGTGTGGCAGTTGGCGTCATATCTATACCATTTATAAAGAGACAACTTCTATAGCCAACGACAAGGCTTATAGGTAAACCGAAAACATGAAACGCTTGCGCGATGTAATTTAGCACAGCGCCATCTATTAGTTCATTTCTGAATTAAGGACCCGAAGCGAAGTGAGGGCGGGCCACTAGTCTCATTTATAAAATTAATTAATCTACCGTCGTATGCCGCGAGTTTTTACATTTAATAGAACATGTCATTTGTTTTTAGTACTTTAAAAATGGAACACCAAGATTTACGTTCAAACATATGATGTATCAACGCTACATTTAAATCGTAAATTCTTATGCTGTATCAAGATTTTCTTGCCAGTCACCTTAGTAAGCTCTTTGCAAAGTTTTGTTAAAATATGCAAATGTCAAAGTTAGTTTGTCATACCTATGTTTATATAGCATGTACATTTGTGCAGTTGTAAACCTTATTACGGCGGCTTAAAGACTGTGCATATAAAATCGTTGTCTGTAAAAGTACAGAACCTACATGGTGTTTATGGCTGAGCACACGGCAGCGACCCGATCGCTTGGTACGGCTCACATTTTTGTTTCTATCTTTTCCATTTTTGTTCGAACCATATTCGCAGCTTAAACGATTTGTGCTTTTGGAGAGACGCGCATACTGGCAGTATTAGCTTGTACCCTTATGTTATCGCAAGGCTTTAGTTTTTAAAAAAACCAAGTGCTGCAACTGTTAGTGTAGAGGTTTGATGGCAAAATACACTCGTATTACGAAGTCTAAACTTTTCTAGCAGGTTATTTTTGATTTGGTCTTTCAAAAGCAGTTTAAAAAATAAAATAGATTATGTTTATCACACAAACCTATCAATCTAATGGCAAAATACCGCAACTCCCAAATTACGTAACATTATAATTTTGAAAGATTGCTACTTAAAATTTCACTACCTCTGACCTTTTGTAGGCAAATGGGCCGTTCTAAAATCTGAAACGTATTTACATTAGGTACCTAGTGGTGAGGGATAATAATTCCAATTTGCACATCATTGTGAAAAGCGTGACCTAAAACATGTTGTGCGTTTAAAACGGGGACAAACCCGTCCATAGCAACCCGAAAAGGGTCGGAAATGAATACTCGTTCAAAAATTACCTTCTTAACGGACATATTCGGGCAAACAAAGTACCTAATCGCCCCTAACAGGCGCAAGACGTTTTAAAACAATGCGCATTACTCGGATATCCCATTAAATCGTGCGATTCAGCTCGCAGGAGCGGGTTTGGGTAAATTAGGCAAATTAAGAGCCTCCCTGAGACAGTAATTAAGACGCGGCTATACTTGGCCGGCGACCAACCGCGCGCGCTGCGATGCGATATTCTATAAGTTATTACTTGCATTACTATGACGGACGCTTTGAAGGAACGCCGGATTTACACTAATGGATGATAGTTCTTGTCAGGTTGCCGGGAAATGTGGGAAATGGAAGATTAATCCCAATCCTAACATTATCACCTTCTACAAAATAAAGAGGCAGTCCTGTCTATGCTATCTCTGCTTATTTTGAGCTGATAAACTCAACCATCAGACCCTAAAGAATCACAGGCTATCAGAAACGAAGGTAACACTAATACATAGACACTGAACAAGCCTAACGGTTTATACTATTGCTCATCTTGTTTCTACAAAACTCGTAGCAAAGCTTGTCTACGATTATTTCTACGATCCCCTATCATGCTACGCGTGTGCTACGGTAATCCGTAGCACACGGGTGATTTTTGGTTGCGTGGAGCTAATTATTGGTAAATGATCATTGCCACTCATAGACATTTTTCAAACTATAGGATTAGCAGCAAGTTGTCAGCTTGCTTATAAGAATCACTTGTGTAATTTCATGTGATTTCCCTGGACAACGACAAAGCTATAGGTAAATCGAAAAGCGCAATACTTGCGCGCTTAAATCTCCCGAATTTAAGAAAGGGCCACTAGTTTGATATAAGCAAGTATTTATTTAATAAGATAGACAAAGAACAGGTAACGGATGTTTATTTTTAAATTTAAAATTACATGTAAATCATAACATTTTCACGGAAAATACTTTTGGCTTATCTGACAGGTCATGACCCAAATGATCACGTCATACAATGTCACAATGCTTTCTGAATATCTATCTGTACAGAATTGACACACGGACAGACGAGGGCTAGGATCGCCGTACAGAAGTGCAACCAATAACTGGATCTGCATTCCATTAATATTATAAGCAAAAGTTTGGACGTTTGTTACTCAATCACTTCGCCGAAATGGATTTGGACGAAACTTGAAATATAAATGGATATCTGGTTATTGTGCACATAAATTATGAATATACTGTCTAAAAGATAAGGATTTCCATGGATATCACTATTATTTCCTAGGCATATGAAAATTTTATGATCAGATAGAATCATCATAGGCGGAAAGACCACTATTGTGCAAGTTAGGTCGCCTAAAGGAGACTGTATATATTTTTTCTTTATATTGAGAACAATCAATTAAGTTCATTAAATTCGCCTATTGTTACAAATTTTGTGCAATAAAGTTTTAAATAATACATCAATCAAGATGACTTTACTCCGCCTAATGGTAAGTGGCCCTGAGATCCAAATATGAAGTTGACAGTTGTATCATAGTGATATCGGAGAACAAAAACAGTTATGGCATTTTGGAGGTTTTGCACAATAACTATTTCTTTGGTGGAGTCAAAACTATAGTTTGATGAAGACCAAACTACAACTAAGACGTCCTGTAAAGATCGAGAAGTATACCTATTGCATCCAAACATAAGAGAAGCACATTGCGTGTGAAAAAGACGGACGGATTAAAAATGCGGTCGTAAATCCCGTTTTGTTGTAGCCTCTTTTATTGTTTTACTGTTTAAGTTTGCAGAATATTACGACGTATGCGAAAGTATTAGTCTAACTATACCAGGCTGAAATCAAAGGTATATCAAGCTAAAAGTTAAATTGTGGTTGTGGTTTAATTGGGGAAATGCTTATAATGAAAGCTTTACTGGAGAGTGAAAATTACATTATAATGATATGGCAAGCCACATGTTTTATTAGAGAATTAGAATACATAGGCGGTGGTCGCTGCGGTCGCGTGTTGCGGCAGCGAGCGGGAGGCGGCGCGCGCGTCGAAACCATGCCATTTTCAAAATCACACTTTTGCCACATAACAATTAAATACAGAACGCGAGCTAAACAGACCATTTAGGGAGCGTGGCGGGAGAGACAATATACTGTGGAAGATATACTGTATCTGTTTTAACCGTGGGAAAGCCATGCTTCGGCATGAATGTGCCGGCTTGACCGGTGTGTGTTTCGTCGGGTGTGTGAGGGTACTGAAGTCCCAATTGGAGGGAAAGAGGGTTAAAGGTACTTGCAGCGCACTTGTAACTCTACTAGTATTGCAGGTGTTTATAGACGGCGGCAATGGCTTAGCATAAGGTGATCCGTCTGCTAGTCTGCCACCTATCACATAAAAAAATCTTCAATATATCATTGTCTGCTTGATTCAACTTTCAGTGTCTACTTATTTGTGCTTTTGCGACATTTTAAAGTGCCACAAATAACAAATTAAACTTATAATTTTTATAGGGTTAAAAAGTAGTTACAGTACAAAAAGTCCATAGCTGTTATAAACTTAACCGAATAGCTTCCAAGGAGGCCGATAGCTAAGAGTTCGCTTTAGTCTTCCTAAGTTTAGTTTAGTGCCTTGAATTACCTTAATAGGTAGATAAACTGAGATAACACTTGATAGCTTTCCTGTGAAACAGAACCAACTTTATGAAGGCAAACGGGAATTGTTACCAGGACCACCGGATGCTTCAAAGCCGATATGAATATTTTACTTGAAAAAAGGTATTTGAATGTAGGTAGGTATAATTTATATTATGCTTAGGCACAAAATAATTACACACAGAAGGTAGACTCAGCCTGATTTTGAATTTAGAAGAGTTCGTTGACATATGCTAGGGTTGTTGCCCGGCATGAGTACATAAGCGCACGGCCTCTACCACAGACCTCGACAGTTCGACAATCTTATGTCATAGGCTAGGATTAATGTGGTCGAAAAGGCGTATTTCCCCGTTAGTGCGCATGCGTGAGTACATGACATATTTTTAGCTCTTAGTGGGCAGTCAGCCTTCTGTGTCAATATGTATTTTGTGGCTTAGGGGTTGATTTGTTTTTTATTTACAAAAAGGTTTTATACATTTTTCTGTAGCGGCGTGACTACGTTTTTTATTTTGGTAGGATCTGTGTCTGTGTGTCTTTTGGTGCTAAACAAGTTAGTTATAGTGGGAAAACAAATGATTTTTATAATTGACTTGTATCAATTGCAAGTCTTACTACCAATCAAGTTAATCAAATACATCTTAAATATTGACCTGATTGCGTACTAAGTAGCTAAGCACATGTGTTACGTATATTATCCAACAGAGGACTAACAAATTTAATACTTAAGTAAATATATTACGTGTCGTTTTCCGCCCGGAAAAAAGTCTGGAAAAAGTCGACTTTTAACCATTTTGATAACGTGGTTTATTTATATCGCTTTACGGACAGCTACGGAACTCTACATTGCGCGTTGCCCGAAACGCATTTGGCCAGTTTTTTAATATCGGTTTGATATAGAAAGCGTTAACTTTATGACAGGTTTTACGGACCTTAAAACAGAAAATAAAAAAGTACGATACGTACAAGCTCTGCTCAAACTGATATTCCGAGAAGAGAAATCTGGCGGAGTTCATCCCCAACCGATTTATGAAGGGTACCGATTTTCCGATTTACGTGCGAAACTCAATTGGTGCAAGCCCCATGGGCTTGCGATGGATTATGGATGTTATCATACGCGTACTGTGCAGGGCTGCCATAATCGAATTGTCCGAAAATTGACGACGCTCCCTAAAATTTGACGGACAGTTTGAGGCAATTTTGTCCTTTTTGAAGTATCTTATAATCCCACATGATGAACAGTAATCATTTCAAAATACTTTTTTTGACTTGTGCAAACCCAAGTTAAATTTGAATTGTAAAATACGTTTTTATAAATGTATCTACAACGAGCTACGGCTACTGATAATAGATTTGTCAGAAAGTAATCAAGGTTCCTGTAAAAATATGTAGAATTTAAGATTAATTTGTTCTTCCCCTTAGATGTATAACAAATACGTCAAGTCGCTCAAGATTGTTTTTATTAGTCCGAAAAAATAAACATTATCTCAATTTTTATTCAATTATTTTTACATATCAATCAATCAAAAGCCTTAGACGGTCCCTACTGGACACAAGCCTAACGCTGTACCAGACATTTTTACTTTAGGTACGTTCTCCTAACAATACATACACTGACAATGGACATTTTATCTCAAAGACAATCTATCATAAAAAGGAAATATTAAAAGCATTTATCTATTGTACTCTCGTAAGTTAGGGTTGACTAACCGAGATTAATGAAAACCTGACGTTTTTCTCTACCAAAATAACTTCATATTCTAAGTGAACATTTTGCTTCCGTCAAAGTTTATTCTTAACTATTCAATTACCCGGCTTTGTTTTGTTATTGAGAATCATTAAGATATAAATGTAAGATCTGTAAATACTTTTTGACAACCCTGTAAAATGTCGTACCTACCCTTGGAACCGGCAAGCGTGAAACATTTTTGTTCGCAGCCGATCGGTCGGTGGAATGTGCATTCAAATCCGGTGCATTACAAAATATGGAAAGCTGAAGGAAAAAACGGCAGAGAGAAAAGTTCAGAAAATATCCAGCTTTTAAGCCAAGGATATTATTAGGAAAATCAACTGTTACTCTACTTGGAAATTCCATTACTTACATGTCCTTTTACATTTACGGATAAAAAAACACTGCCGGCACTCTATAAGTAACAACATTAAATATGTCGCAATCATTTCAGGGAATAAATTGTCGGATAATTAATATTAAAAAAAAATTAAACTTAATTTGAATTGCTTCTACAGAGTTTCAAATTGCGCTAACATAAATATTGCACAAGACTGCAATGAAACGACAGTTTACCGATGACTAATCTGTCGCAAGGGCGCGCTGCGCGGAAATTATAGGCAAAAAAATAGCCGGCTCCGAAGCGCCACGTTATCAAGTAAAACAGCTGTAATGCAGGCGCGTGGGCGGGCGGCGGCCACCCTCGTGCACTCACCTCAAGGTCGCCGGAGCCCGCTCGCTGCCCGAGCCCTACTCGCAGCCCCTCGCGCCCTTTCTTACATTTTCAACTTTAAAAATTCAAATGACCCACGTCCTTTCGACACATTCTGCAGGGCGGGCGGCCGGCGCCCTCGACGTCCCTGAGAAAACTGTCGGTCGTCGCTGGCCCTCCACGGCTTATATACCCGGCGGCGGGGCGGGGCGGCGGCGCGAGTTGCGCCGTCGATTCGCGAACTCGATAAATAAATTAATTAAAAGTGCAAGTGAGTGATCGCAGCGTGCAGCCGACCTGCGAACTCTAGAGCTTCCCCTTAATTGGAATTTCAGACGCACGGGATACTTGGCGAGCACCTGGATTGTTTACGAGCAGACCATATAGGCTCTTGCCGGTGACGAGATTGGAACTGATTTATGGAGACGGCGGAGACACTATCCAAAGAGAAGGCGGAAGCTACGACAAAGTTTACTTGAAGAAAAAAACTGTATACGGGTTCGGGTAGCTGTTACCTTTAGCAACATACCCACGTACTTAAGTACGTTTATATATTTAATTCTCTTTTTACTAAACCACGTCAAAGCCAATAAGGTAGGGACTAAATATCAGCAGTCTATCGTTATGTATTCCAAAAATACTGAGATGTTAAAAAGTTGGTAACGCACTTGTGGCTCCACTGGTGTAGCAAGTACCTATGGGAAGTGAATGTCCCGAGTGACATTACAAATAGGTATTGATCCCTTATAATATTATATTGAAATTAAACACGAATGCTTAAAACGCACCAAACTTCATGCAAAGAGACGTGTGTCACCTGATTAACCTACGTGAAAATAGATTAAGATATAAGTAGGTAGCAAAATAATATTGTGATACCTTTTAAGACAATTTAGTTCTTTAACTTTTTTTAACATTTAGGCATTTCTCCAGAATAGCATAAGTTACTAAAATTATGAAAAAAACATGTTTCCAGACGACTGAAGAGGTACTTCTCTCGTGAATAACGAAGCTTATTTCAAGTGCTATATTAATTTTAGATACAATGAATGTTTAGGTCGCAGCCAACTAGAATCATTAGCCCGTTCAGTCCTAGTGTGTTTACTAATAAGATTCGTCGGAAACTTGATGAAACTATTGAAAAATGAAATTGCTGTAATCAGTCACAGCCAAATTCACCATATTTATTGTCACGTTTTTGCTATCATCTTCGCCAAATTGACAGTTTTAAGAGTGAGGGCGTTAGGCGTGGCAAAAAGTATCACTTACATCATTTAGATGAACAGGCTAGTCAAGTAATTTAAAGTCATCGATGAAAGTCATTTGCCTAGCCGTTTTATCAACCGGAAGAATATGATTTAGAACGCGCTGTTTAGTAAAGATGCTAAGTTGTTGCTTGAATATAGCTAATTAAGCTATATAGTTGGCTGTTACTCACATAACTACGTGTTCTACCAACCATTCTGAACAATATTTTGTTCTATGACTTTTCGAAATTCACTGAACATTTTTTCGACTTTTTATACAAATGACTAAGACAGGTGTATAAAAGGTTATTTTTATTTGCGTATTCCTAAAAGTTTGTATATATTAGTGTTGACCTCCTTGATCATTATTTCGTACCTGCTATTTTTAGTCGTCCTCTACGCTTGGCTGAACAACTGATCGGAGCAACCTGTTAGAAAATTGCGACTGCCTTCGCACTTGTCTAAGTTTAGACAAGAATTAATATGTAAGGATATGCCACTATCTATGGGGTAGTATAGTCAACAGCAATCTCTAAGAGGCTATACGGAATTTGTGTCAGAACTGTATGAATTTGACACCATATAGTGAGTATAGAGTTTTTGATTTTGATCATCTAACTTTTTCTGTTTGACTGTACTATAGGGCTTTTGTACCAACCGAATAGTAGTCGAGTTCTGCAAAAATACCGCTAGTAACAAAATTTCTATTAGAAGACTCAGTTCTTTTCAACAGTCAGGAAGGCTGTCGCAATAGAGACCGCTGCGTTCAACTGTGGCTTTCCATGCAAAGCGCGTAAAGCAAATATTCGACACCCCTTTCAGAGTGCGGATGTCTTGATACCTAACTGGCAACTTAGAAAGTTCCATTAGGACTACCCACGTAAGGCTTTCTTTGACAAGTACATTAGTGCTTATTGTTATTAGAGTACAATGATTGTGAAATACGATATTATAATGAAACATGCATTATCTTGAAGGAATACAATACATAAAAATAGGTAACCTTTTCATCAAAGCTTCGCTTGTAAAGTGCAGCTATGAAAGAATACGTTAAGCTGGTTACACACTCAGTTTAAAAACTGATCAAATAAAAATCTTCTAATATAATTTCGAAAACACCTGGCATTTATAGGTTGGATTTTATTGGTTGGAATTGACTCTAAACAGGTTTAAATATCGGTGACTACCGATGGCCCGGGTTTTACGGACCCCTAGTTGTTTAAGCCTGCCTGATGAGACGTGTGGTGCAACGTGTCCCTAAAAGTGTGAAAAATGTCACACCGCTAATATGTTTAGTCCATCACTGTCACTTCTGTAGCGCTACCATGAGTTGACATCTAAAACTGACATAACGTAAACTATTGCTCTGTCTCTTTCAAATGCATCACAATGAAAGAGACAAAGCGATAGTTTTCGATAGCGAGGATAGTATTTCCAACTCATGGTAAGGCTACTCGTCGGTAAATTTGATGACTACTGGTGGACACGAACTTTAATAAAAATCTGCCTGGTGAAACGAGTGCCTCAAAAGTATGAAAAATGTCACACCGCTGACATGCTAAGTCCATCACTGACTCTTCTGGTCGGTACAATTTGACGACTACTGGTGGACACGAACCCTAGTAAAAGCCTGCCTGATGAAACGTGTGGCGCCACGTCACGTCACCCTATTGTGTCGTCGGCCATCCAGGCGAGAAAACGGCGGCGACTCACAATATCGCCTTAATCAGACTCCTGTTATTTAACCCGCCCGCTCCCTGGAAGAGCTGATTGTTCCCATCTTATCGGGTTACTGTGACGTCAATGGTTTTGCACAGCTACACTTATTAGAAATTTCTTTCTAGTACCTTCGCTGATGGGGTGTCGTACTGTCGTAGCTTGCAACAACAACGTTATAAATAAGTCAAGAAAAACACTTTTTCTTCTACTTTCTTTGAACATATTTCAATTAACTGTGGTTTGAAACGAAAAAACTACATCATAGTTTGTTGTTATATAAAAACACTCAATTAAAAATCCGATTAATCCGAATAATTTCACTAATTCGGGCGAAATTTATCAAGCAGTGCGCTTTTTATATCACACAACGAATTTTGTGTTTTCAGTTCACATATAGGTTTGTGTTTTCAGTTTACATATAGGCCTTGACATGGACTCTGAGGTGAGATTAACCTCTTTTTATTTATTTAAACTTTATTGCACAACATTTGTAACAATAGGCGAACTTAATGCTCTTTAATAATAGTATAGATTTCATATCTACAATTTACATTGACATACAAAAAAATGTCCATCAGAAAGATTTGTTACACAATACGAATAGGTAGGAAACCTTACCAGCAACCAGAACCTTCTAACAAGTTTCAAGTTGTAACCAGGTATTAAGGAAACGAAAAAAATTTGCAGAAATAATCTCATCGGACTTCTTTGCTGAGTATAAAAATAAACCTTTCGCTGAATTTGAAAGTATTGCGTTACCTACTGTGGAAATGGTATAAAAATATTTTTTTTTGCATTTTTATGGCATCAAATACGGTACAATGTTTCCTAGTAAGTATTTCTGTTGAAAGTTTAAAATTTTTTTCGTGGCTTCATTTGTTTCTTAACTCAGAACTGGAGTTCTAAAAGTGGAGTCTGCGGACCCCTTGAAGGTCTAATACATGTATCAGGGGTGCACAGTATGTCAGCCAGCAATCAGGCTTACAGTAATACTGGTCTTGTAGGTAAAGGGTCCGTTGAATCGTTCGTATTGGGAATGTTGTCCGAAACTGTTAAAAGCGATAGCGGTCAGTGAAGAAAATGTTTGAGCACTTAAAAAGTCAGACGTTATTCTTTCTTAGACTTTTTCTCTCGAATGTACGAGTGTATTTGTTACACGCGTATACAAAAATTTATAATTTCTCTTTGTAATAGGTATTCGTTTTCACGAATAGGTAGAACAAATCAAACAAAAAATTACATATATATAACCTACCTAATCCGTACCTAAATGTGTGTCATATAATTCAGTGAAAGGTAATTATATACTACTTAAATAGTTTGAGAAACAGTGATAATAACTTTAAGGTTCTACTTGTAGGAACAATAATATTTTTCCCTGTCGCAAGCCACCGCGCCCATATTAGCTCACTATGTAGGTCGTAGTAGCCCGTGTTAGCTCACTACGTAGGTACTTAAAGGTGGAAAAAACAAACACAGACGACCATCATCCTTCATAGTTTATTTACTACCTTTAGTTTGTAGCTTCGCCTGTGGTCACGAAATACACAGACACGTCACGAAAAATTGTGAAGTTGTAACCAATTTTATTGCTAAATATTTTAAAACGACTACATAGCTGCAGAGAACAATTTTTAGCTAAATTTTAATTCTTACAGTTTACCATTCGTGTTTTAGACGTCATGTTTCTTACTCAAACATTAATACGATCGGTATCCCATAAGAGTCCCCATTTTTAGATGGACATTAAAAACTAAGACATCAATCAATGTTGATTAAATATTGATCAATAGATCTTTATTCTTTATATATTAAGTATTTAGGCTTAGTGTTTTAGGGACATGGGTCTAATCTCAAAATAAAAAAGCAGCATATTTCAGAGCCTAATACAATAAGTAGGTACCTCAATATTCTGAGTCAGGTCAAATCTATGAGAAAGAAAAAAATATTAAGATTTAACATCAATACATTGTTCAACTAAGGTTCTCCCTTGTAACTACTATGGGAACCAGGAACACAGTACCACAAATTCACCGACCCAATAGAAATTGTATCCATCCATCTACAAAAAACTTTGTTATTCTAGCATAGAACATTATCGCATTTTTTTCTTAAAATAAACTTTGAAACACGTAACAAAAGGACATAAGTGGTACTAAACAGCTAACACCTAATTTCAGCTCACCGCGCATGAGCCCGGATAGCTCAGTCGGTAGAGCATTGGACTTTTAATCCAAGGGTCCAGGGTTCAAGTCCCTGTTCGGGCGGCTTTCTTTTTTACAATAGTTTTAACTTTATATTGCTATTCTTTTATTAAATTGTAAAATTATGTTTTAAATTATCAATAATATTAATTTTATAAAATCATAAAATATCAAAACTTTTTTTATACGGCAATATCAGGTAGATATTTTTATGACGTAATATCATTATATTTTCTTATTTATATATTTATTTTCATTGGAACTATGGTGTCTTCTAGGTAGTATCATGTGACACTACACGTAGTATGCGGTATGTATCAACGTAAGTTATACCTACAAATCTTTCAAATTTCTTCCATGCGTTGCATGCGTTCAATAATATCAATCAAGAAAATATTAAAATTGTGTTTTTTACAGACACATGCAACGCCAGTAAAGACACAAAGTGCGCTGCCAGCCTTTAACCCCCTTTCTTCCCGATTGGGCCTCCGGTACCCTCACTCATTCGAAGAAACACAGCGCATGCTGCTTCACGCTGGTTCTTCTGTGAGGCCGTGGTATCATTCCGGTCAAGCCGGCCCATTCATGCCGAAGCGTGGCTCTCCCACGGTAAAAACCTTCCGTGGTGACCTTCACCAGTCATTCCTGTTCCATTTTTAACATGGCGTTATCTAAGAATCAATGCACACAGCGTTTTCTCGGCGTCGACGATGCGCAGACACACTCTTAAACGCGCTTCAAATGGAATAATTTTATAATCTGCTTAAAGTTGTCATTTTCTTATCTCATAGATTCCATTATACCTATCTCATCATTATACATAGGTACACAATTTTTACGATAAGGCCATGGAAACTGAGATACGTAGATGTATGTACAGCGGGCTATGGGCATAAAATACTGAATTCTCCGGGCGGACCAGCCGGTAGGCACTAATACATAATATCAGTAAATTATTAAAATAAGTTATATTTATGTATTTGCAAAAGTACCAATAGCTTACAGGGTCTCTACCATTTAAAGGACCTTTCTTTTTAAATAGGATTAGGTAATCAAATATATGGTTATAAGTACGCCATTTTAATTTCACACACCAAATACGATTATAAATCTAGGCGGACTTGTCAATACGAGTGATCATTTCCAGTAAATATCTTTTGCTTTGCGTTTCCTAATATGTTCTGGTTAGTTTTTTAATTATTATTGTTGTGTTTTTAAATAGGTGCCTATCAGCAGTAGACTGAAAACTCTTTCTACCTAGTTTAGTCTATACCTGTAATATTCTTAAAAGAAATAAAGCCTATTTTATATTATTCTAGTACTTTATTGTAATTTTATTCAATGACTAGTGGCCCGCCCTCACTTCGCTTCGGGACCGCAATTCAGAAATTAACCAATAGATAGCGCTGTGTTAAATTACATCGCGCAAGCGTTTCTTGTTTTCGGTTTACCTATAAGCCTTGTCGCTGTCTATAGAAGTTATCTCTTTATAAATAGTAAAAATAGATAACTTTATCTGGAAGTTACCTAAATTAGGTTATGTATTTTTATTTACCTGACCCGGGATTATCTAAAACCTGTCTATCATCTTATTACTATACAAAGTTGCTATAAAATATTATTTTTAAAGATAAAACATCTACCTACGTTTTTGTTGCTTACGATCCAACCTATATTTTCGTCCCGTCTCCCAACGCCCCTGTGGCCTAATGGATAAGGCATCGGCCTCCTAAGCCGGGGATTGTGGGTTCGAGTCCCACCAGGGGTACAACCACTGTTGTTATAGTTTGGTTTTTAAGTCCTTTAAAATCTGGCTTTTTTCATTTCGAATGCACACATTCTGTCTAGGTAAACTTTACAAATATTTTGAGTTATTTTGTATTCCTTTCATAATATCCTGTACATATTTAATTAATACAATTCATTTGGAATAGAAGCAAGTACAATACAGTAGGTAGGTATCTTACAGTAAAAATGTCAAGAATAACCGCTGTAGTTGTAAACTGTGCTGCATATTATTTAGGAATGCAATATAATTTGTTTGCTTGTTTTGTATCATACGAGTATAATGTTACTTTCTGTAGAAGAAAGTTAATCCCTATTTGTTTCTAAATATACTATCTCTTCTTAGCCAGACTTCATTAAGTACCTACCATCCTCTTTGTCGACCCTAATTTTTTTATTAAAACACACGCCTTTGTACCACAGCTCACAATCTTAGTAGGTATGTCTGCTTGATACTTTGCAGTGCAAAAATAGCACTTGTGTCTCAGACAGGATGGTCCAAAGTCCGAAAGGGGTAACACCATGGGCCATGTGTACGTATAATAAGCTGTTTATTATGTCGTACAGTCGCAATAAAGAGCGATAGAAATTGTGAAATGCCTTCAATATTGAAATGTCGACCCAGTTTGTGTGGCCGCGGAGTCTGGCAGGGTTGTGCCTCGGAAATGTCCGGGTTTACTTAATTAGTTCATTATGAGAATGCCCTGCTTTTATTGAGTTATCGGGGTGTTGTTTGCACCCTTTCATTTTGTTATTGATTTTAATAATACAAAAATTAAAACTTATTTTCCCCTGTTTATTATAAGTGATCAATTAATTTTATTATTTCAATTGAATCATCACCTGTTTGCCCAGTTCCTAATCCCAATTGAATATATTAACGAAATGAAGTTTGAAGCAAGTTGGCTAATCGGATTACCTACCTGCACCTTTTTTATCGTAAATACCTTAACATGGCTCCACTGGTCGCATTATGTTATGATAATCTCTTTGGTTTGATATGGAACCCCGTTTATTCTGTTGTCACGATTTTTTTTAACGCCGCTTAAGTTATGGGATAATTATGATATTGATTTTGAAATGGGAACTCTGTTAGTTCACAAAAAATATTTTTCAAGACTTCCTTGAGGCATTATTTATTCGCATTGTCATAAGGAAATTGTGATTTGATAATTATATAATCATACATAAGTGGTTTGATTAGATAAGTACTTTAGATAGATAGACTTATAACTTGAATACAGCTTTATTAGGTACCTACTTCCTATTCTATTTGGCAGCCCTATCTATGGCGGGGGTAGTGGACAGGGCGCGCCGGGTGGGGGTGGAAACAATTAATAGTGGCTCGTCATCTATTTTAGTACCTAAACTAGACTTAGTCGTATCTAAGTGGACAATAGTGTTCCTACTTATTAATTCAAGCGTTTATTGGTTTACCTTACTACTTAACATAAAACATAGACACTTAAGTAGAAATATGTTCATTGACCTATATGAGTGTTATTATAATTTTTCTTTTAATAAAATAGGTAACTATTTGAGCTTTTATTGATAAAATAGTTTCTAGAATTGTGTAGCATACATTTTACGAGATTTTTAATACTAAATAACAATAGATAGAGATCGTTAATTCGACAATATAACCAGTGTAGGGAAGTAAACGTGTTAAGTTCAATTAATAGACACCATTTTACACGAAATTAAAAATACCAATTGTAAATAACACCTGTTTTTATATCTTTATTTCGCATTATACATACCTTTCGCATACTACATGACGCACGTAAATTTAACACGGTTCAGCAGTTGCAGATGCTAAAATATAATAATGGGTATCATTTCCATATTATTTTCTAGTGTCGGGCCGAGTGGCGATGACAGCGCCTCTCGCGGCGGGAGGCGGAACGTGCCCGTCGGGCTGTCAGAGACACGGCGAAACAATACCGTTGCCGTAATAACTACCGTTATCGGACGTCTGGAACACCGGTATTTGTTTATTTGTCAGTTTATCACGTGCAACAAGTGCATATGCTTCAGAACAGTTGTTTGGAGGCTGCGAAAACAATGCAGTTTCAAACATAAACTTGGACGTAGTTGTACCTTGCCATTTCAATAGCAGGTCCTTACATACCTAATATACTTAGGTTTAGGTTTAAAGACATTTATTCTCCTATTAAACTTATACTTAGTTATCCTCTGATGATGCATTATGTGTTTTACTTTTCACTTATTTGTTACTCCGGAAACGACAATATACCTACCAACATATTATTATTATTAACTATCTGCGTTTTATAATTAACATTAATTAAAATAATAGTAGCACAAGTTTACCGAAAAAAAATACTACCTATTAAAGCTATGAACAGAATGTTTATTTTATAATGTTATATAAATATACAGTCTTTAAATATACTATAGCTGGGACGTTAATATCTTTAAAAAGAAATTATATAGCAGCATATTTTCTTGCCCTAAAATGCCTGAGACCCACTCCATTAGTTGATCCGTCTGCTCATTTGAATCAACAAATAAAAGAAAATGAGTAAGCCTTCCAAATGTTTCCAACTTAGGTACTTACACGATCTTCCAAATTTACAACTCACCTAGTTCCTAATTATATAACATTAATATGTTAGTTACAACAACAGCTTACTTAACAGATAAAATTACTAACAAGTTAGACTCTAGAGTCCTATTGTTATTTTAGCGTGGTCTCAAAGTATTATTTTGCGCAAAAAGCTAAATTAGCGGTTTCTGGGCGGGCGGACTGCATCGGCGCCGCGGTCTCGTAAACCCGCCGCGAGATGGCGCTGTGCGTTTTATTGCTTGTTTGCACAACAAGCTGTAATGAAGACTACAATATTGACAGACCATTAATTCTACAGGAAATTGTGCTGAAGTCGCAGTCTGTGCAGGTGATTGTGAACTTTTCAAATTATCCACGTGCTCTGTGGCTGTTTCCACTTCAAATAGACGGTTGCGGGGATAGGTTCACTCCGGGGACACCAAGTTGAATAAACTCGACAGGCTACAGCGTCCTCCGCTTAGATAACGAGTTGCCAACCACGATATGCACTTATGTGATCGCTTACCTGCTTGCTCCGTAGAGGTACACTCTATAAGTACGCGCTTCTTGGCTAGTTTTTAATTACTTTGATGATGGAGATATCTCCACGGATACCTTAGGAATGAAGTTTAATCCATTTTACTTAGACGTTAGTAGGTAAATGCCTACTCCATTATTCATAGACACTTACTTACTTTGATACCTATAGAGAGTTCTAGCGCTTTAGAATAAAAAAGAAAAACCTCAGAAAAATATTGCAAGTTAGCTCTGTAAAACCTATGTAGCACGTTAAGGAAGATGAATTACTTTTACACGATTTATAACTAAGAATAAAAATTATTATCAGGTAAGTTTTCAAGAACCTACCCTTATTTAATAATGCTGTCTTTCTCAATAATCTTTGTAACTAAGATCTGCACTGCCTTACCCCTTGTTAATTCGCTGCATTATTCCTCTACCCAAAGGTTGTCTGAAAGAGATCGCTATTAGCAATAAGGCCGCCGATATTGTACTTGTAAATTACTATTAGCATTAAGTTCTGTAATGTGTTATGCAATAAAGAGTATCTATCTATCTTTGTGTAGATAGTGCAAATACTTGGCTGTGTTTTTGAAAAGAATTAGAAGCCCGAAGTCCGCACAAAGTGACTAGACGATCTAGAGGCGGACCGCGGTCCGCAATGGCGCGGTCCGCCATTTGGTGATCCCTGCATTAGACGCTTAATTCTATGTGAGTATAGGTGGCAGCACTTTGTATTAACTAACAGGATCATTTGGCAGCACCGTTCATGGACATGTTCCCTAATAGTCCCCGTTGCGTTCTTATCTGAAACCTTTTTCATTCTTCTTTGTATGCATGGTATCTACTCAATAATTAAGCTAAGGTAATTATTTTTGGACAATTATTATCGTTCATACGATCCTCGAACTGGTGACGAAGGGACGTATATTTTTAATTAAACCACGCGGAAAGCGTCGTAAAATTTACGACCTTCGTGATTTAACTATTATTTGTCATCAATTTTATGTGGCCTTAAAGCAAATAGTAGGTAGGCGCTTTGTCGAATAAAATGATGCATTAAGAGATATTTCACATTTTATTACTAAGGCTATATTACTTACCTCCCTCTTATTACAAAACGGACACTAAAATGTATTTATAGTGCAGTCAAAAATGATGCTTTCACTCACTTTGATAAAAAACAACAGCATCAGTTTTAAACCGAGACTTACCTACTTTAGACCACGTTTTGTAATAAATAGGACTATTGTTAACAAATAGTTATTTTTCTGACCAAAAGTTGTTGTACCTACCTATTAACTTAATAGGTAACGTAAACAAATATTATAATTAATCTAAGAACTTTACCTTAACGTTTACAATATACGTATTAAACATTAATGAAATTACTTATTATGGAAACTAGCAACACACACTGTGCAGTGTCGTACTATTAGTAGTAGTAGTTAGCGCCATCTGGCGCTTAATAAGTTTACTACACGATTCCAACACTGCTCTCTTGTGGCGAGCGGACAATCTACAAGTACGCAAACATTTGACGTTGCTTTAAGAGCTTTACGCTAGAGGGCACTGATGTTATCAGAAAATAGTACACGACATTATACAGAGATGGCGCTAATAGAATAAATAAAAATGCAACTGGTAGTGAACGTGTTAAATACGACCAATATAATTAATAACAGTCATGTTACTGTTGAATATTTTACTAAGAATATGTGAGCTTATTTACTTTCGGGACATTACAATGATAAAATGTATTTTTATAGCATGTAGGATTGTAGGTAATAAAAGGTAAATAACCGATAACTTCTGCCTTAGGCGATTTCAGATTTATTGCGTATCACATTACAGTTAAATAGGATGGAATAAATATGAAAGTATATAAATGACACCCTGTAAGACCATAGCAAAACATGGGTCTATTCTATTAGGTGTGTAATTAAATTTAAGCACGTGTTGGTTGGGTTTTGGCAGTCGTACGAGCTATGGAAACGTCATGAAAATTAGGTTCACGTGAACATACTAAAAGGCACAAGGCACCTATCTGACTAATACGCGCGTCTGGTTTTACGAAACGCGCAAGTAAGCTCGTTTGCTGAAATGAACGTATACGCACAGAAAAATACGCTTAGATATCTGAAACCACTCTTTCTGCCGCACTCAGAGACGTTAATTAAACCCTAATTGTCACTTAAGTAAGAAAATATTAATAATTAAGATAATGAGCATTAAGGTTAAATGACGTCTCTGAGTGCGGCAGATAGATATCCGCCAACCTATAATATTCTTAAATTGTTTGTTTATTTATAATGAAAGGTTCTATGTCCTATTCTTAGCCTGAAACACAGGGCATCCTAGTTCAGGCAAATGACACTTTATCAACTACACTTGACATTGGCAAAAGTAATGTGTAATGAGCACAATACAGGCCATATAACAAAAAAAAAATCATTAAATTGTCAGTAACATGCCACTCACCTCCACGTTAGGTTGGTGTGCTTCCACATCTCGCCCTGCACCGCGAACCGCTTCCTCCTGCCGCCCTCGTGCGCGCCCTCCTCGCGGTCCGGCCGGCCGCACCTCTTCTGCCGCATCAGCCGCTTCGTGGCCTCGTCCACCTCTCCTGTTACTGGGATGCCGCCGAATTCCTGAAAGGAGCGGGAAGAGTAGGTTACATTAGGGACTAAATAATATTTAGGACACTTCCTGCAAAACCTTTTAGACGTTCAATACAAAATGAAAAGAACCGCCGCAAGCGTTTGTATAAAATCTTTTTTTAGACTGCTGAGTGAATGGACTACGAGAGCTGAGGTGGTGCAATTAATCGAAAGAATATGCTTTTTTACTTATATTTCTGTTAAGTTACTCTGACAATCTTAAAACCATCAATTCAAGACTCGATTCCTTGATAGGATTATTAAGTACAAACATTTCGTCTCACCTGTAATGTTTTGATAGCGATTCTGAAGTCGTCTTCGTAGTCCTTCGCCTTATCTTCCATGAGTAAATTAGCCATCTCCAGCTGGCCTCTCTTCAGGTAACCGAACGATTCCAGGTAACTTCTCTGAAAAAACGGAGAAAATGCATGTTAATCATCTGTTTCATGTCTTTCTAGTGCAAGGATAGGTATGGATACGATCGAATGCAAAAACATGTCTACGTTAATACTTATATCATTCCCTAATACTTACCTAGCTACCTGACTTCTACTTTTTATATGGAAGGTAAAGTTATGTGGTATGGTAGACTATGCGTATTTAGGCCGACTACCTTAGCCTGCCAGAGGCATACCCTGCAATCCTCTCACTACGCCCATATTGGGGAAGAGTCATGGTGAGTGACACGCCTCCCTCCACCACACTCCTGGGACCGGTAGATTATCCATAAGTAAAATAATGGGCTACATTTTAATTCTAATCGCGTCTTTGCAGACAACGTTGTGAGAGAGGAAGGCCAGTGGGCCGACGAGTTTGTTGTAGGTGTATCAGGGGTCACCAAATGGCGGACCGCGCGGGCTGAATGCGGACCCCCGAACCACATTCTGCGGACCGGGAGCCCCCCATCGTAGTCGATATTACGAGCCGCTTTAACCCTTTCGTCAATGGCATCGTTATTTGTGCGGACCCCGAACGTAACTAATTGATGACCCCTGTAGTATATCATAGATTCGGAATTGAACTTACGACCTCCGGTTTAAAAGGAGACGTTCTTATACACTGCGCTACCATCGCTCATTCAAACCAAATCTCAAAGACATTGTGCCCATACAATTCCACGGAACACCGGACCCCATTATGTGTTCGGGAATAAAAAATGACGCTAGCCAAACATCCTTTTAACTTTTAATTCCCCTCCCTGACTGACAATGGTTGAAAGATGTCTTTCTGGATTTTTTATCAAATATTTTTGTTCTTTTGTTGGGCACAAGCTTCCGGCATACAAAAGGGAGAATTTGAAGATCCAAGATCTGTTTTTATTCCGGGAGAAAGCAAGAATCTTTTATTTAAAATCTACAATAGCAGTTGACCAATTTAAAATATTTGAGTTAAGTTGGCTTGCAAAAAGTTGGTAAAACGATCTCTACCAAAGTTAGTAAGAATAAAAACTGATGAAAAATATAATTATGTATTTAAGTGGTATTAAGTATATTTCAGTTTCTTCAGTTGTCTGATACCTGTAATACAACACAAGTGCTTAAGATTTTAGTACGGAGTCAGATCAATGTAATGAGATGTGGTGTGAATTTTATGCATTTATTTATTTGTTAGTACACAGTTAGGTAGGTAGGCAGATATGCAACAAAGAAAATACGTACATATTCCATACATAGGCGCTCCTTCAAGGGTAAAAATATAGGTAGTTTCTATTTGTAAAAAAACCCAACAATAAAATCTACACTTTATTATCAAAACCGTCCAATCGCACTTGTTTATTCACCCTCGTGTTGGTTAAATACTTTTTTTCCACCAATTAAGTCGTCTTTATGTGCTAAGGCACCACGCTAACTGTTTGGTGAGGACGGCATTCAACAACGAAGACTTTGTTAAGCAATCTCTTTTATACCCAACTAGTGATGTCGCTCTACTCGTGCGATTTCACTCGATTAAACATATTATTCGAGCGATAGCGTGAAGACAGCGCGCCATGGCGCTAGCATTCGGGAAATAGGTAGGTACTTTTCATATTATGTGAGCTTTTATCTTATCTCAACGTGTATCTGGTGTATCTCCCGGTTGAGTCCGAAGCTGTTGCTACGGAGAGCCCAGGGTACGCTTAGACCATGATGTAGGATTTGGGGTCCAAAATATCTAACACTAAAAACAAAAGTCAACAATCCCTGAGGGGATTATGACCCCAAGACCTCCCCCAGTGTATTCGCCTTTTACTAGGTTTTTATTTCAAGTCCGAAGCTAAAGTGGCTAATTTTTTTCGATGTTTGTAGTTGTAGTAAATTGGTTTGGTTGGCCCCTGCTAAAGGTCAGAATGGCAATTGAGTGAAAAGTCTCGAGTGAATGAGACACCTCACTAGCTGTAACTTATCTTTCGCTCCTGTAAAGGTAGGCAACCATTGTTTGGGTATACTTGTTTGAAAAGGTCTAAAAGTAGCACGACATTCAGTTAGACAGTTTAAGGTAAATTAAGGCAATTTTGGGTCGTTTACGGTTTTACGCAAACCGTTTGGACGCTAGTTTAGATTAATTGATACCTTAATTAATTACTGTAAAGCTTTTAAATGTTATACCGAAGCCCTTTAATTGTGTTTAGGTAAGCTTTTGTTGGGTCTTGGGTCCGGGCCGAATGTGATTGATTTTCTTTATGTAGGTAATAGGTGGCAGACGAGCAGACGGATCACCTGATGGTAAGCGATTGCCGCCGCCCATAGGCGCCTGCAACACAGTAGCCCATAGACAGTAGAGTCACAAATGCGCTGCCAACCTGTTAACCCCCTTTCTCAACAATGGGCATTCGGTACCCGCACTCACTCGACGAAACACAGCGCAGGCGCTGCTTCACGCTGGTCTTCTATCCCCGCCGGCCGGCCGTGGTATCACTCTGGTCGACCCGGCCCCATTCATGCTGAAGCCATATTACCATATTTACCGTTACCAAATTACTTTTCATGGTAGATGGCGGACGAGCAGACGCAACACCTACTGTTTATATCTTAGGTAGTTATTTCCTTTTTTTGTTGCGGGCGAATTCGCGAGTAACAGGTAGAGTAGGAGAATTATTGAGGGTACGAAATTCCTTTATTAAAATGTCTGTGTTTTATTTATACCTGGGAAAATGAAAATAAAGGCCATAAATAAACTTTGTACAAGTATAAACAGGAATGTTGTATTTAAAAAATCTGCCCATGGATCCGGTAAGTATAATGATTTATTCAGGTTCTTAATCTCGATAGGATTTTTAATTTATTTTTTTTATTATATTTTGTTGGATCATTGATTAGGGAAACAACATCATTGATTAGAAAAACAGCAACTTTAAGATTCCTCTTTAGGACCCTTGTCTTTTTCCATAGATGTTGAAATACGTAGTACCTACACAGGCAAACGTTTAGTTAGAAAATTGGACTGCCATGAAAAAGGCATATAATTATGACCTAATAATATTGTTTCTCTAAAAATATACACAGAACATAACGTAATAGATATTTGGGGAAAGCCCTAAGGTTGGCAGCGCATTTGTCAATTAACCGCTTACCATCATGTGATCCGTCTGCTCATCTGCCACCTATCAGTACAGTAGGGCGGTCTGGTCATTTTTGCGCCCCTGGAGGGTCTGCGCCCAGTGCCTGGGCACCGCAGGCACCGCCCTATTTACGGCACTGCACCTATCACATAAAAAAAATAAAGTTATTGAATCTTGTTGAATCCTATGTATGAAATATTTACCGAGTGAACAAATTTTGTACTGAGCTCTCTCTCTATATTATGTTATCCCTGGTTGAGCCCAAAGCTGTCGCTTTTTTCAGGATTTTGGTGTCTGGTGGCTGGTCCTGGACAATGAAGCGTCTGCCGTCCTTCTGAACCCTTAACAGGGGAATCAGACTAACTAAATCATGGTTATACTTACGTTTCTAAACATTCCGAGACGTGCAGGTTTTCTCACGATATTTTCCCTCACCGCCAAGCTAATGGTAGATTTGCCCACTTTATAAAATCCAGAAGTATGCTCGAATTCGAACTACAACCCGTATGGAAGGCGCGTTCTTATCCAATGAGATACTTTTTTAGATTTTCGCGTTGCATTATAACTATAAATTATTAAAACGGGAATTGCAGCAGCCGTGGTCACAAGCGAACTGACCGCGAACTGACCTGCGAACTGGCCGTTCGCTTATGACCACGGTTGCTGCAACGTAGCCGAAACGTTAAGCAGTAAGTACATACAATGTACTTGAAAATAAACGTCGCGTTAAATGCCGTATTAATAGTTTATAGTTACAATGAGATACCATCAAAGCTCACCAAGTTTTCCATTGAGCATGGCATAAAAATCTATTAACCTGTTTCCGGTCAACACCCCTAATGAATTCCTCGGTGGGAGGTGTAAATCACCACTAGCTCGACTGGAATGCGCCCATAAAATGATGCAAATGTGCCTACAATTAGGTTAATGCCGCTCAATAGAATGTGGACCGTGATAATTTGATTGCCAATTTCATCTAAATTTACTGCCAATTGCCACACAATCAATAGACGTATTCGTTTATGAAGTAAATAGTTGATGACCTATCGACTTTTGTTCGGGAACATAATAGTTTGTTTACTCCAAATAAATTAATTTCCCGTTAAAACAATACTACCGGTACAATGAATTGCATTACAAAAGCTAATATTATGGCCTGCCGTAATGCTTATATGCGTATTCGTAAACATTTTACCTACTTAATTAATATACATTTAAATAAATCAAACCTTGATTACGAATAATGATTTATGTCGAATAAATTATTTTCATTTAAATTTTTGGACAAAAATAAATAGATACCTAAGTGTGTGCAGACTACGTAAGGATATCTATATGTCCAAGTATTCGATTCTTATCATGATACGGTTTAAATTAATCTATTGAAAATTTGCGGCAGGTACTGCCCCTATGTCAATGTAATGTTTTTGTAGGTACCTACTAGACTGGGTAAATAGGAAAATGTTTCTGGCACACACACTTTTATAAAACAAAAGCACGCAAAAAAAGAAAGTCAGCCGGGAACGATTTGGATACCGGGGGAAAGGGGGTTTAATGGCAACGCACTTTGTGGCGTGCGGGTGTCCAGTCCATGGGTGGTGGCATTCGCTTACCACACGGTGATCCGTCGATCTGCCTCTGAACGTATAAGAGTGAGTAGACTTATAAATTACATAACTCCGGTGACTGACGCTCCTATTTAAGCCAATGAAAGTTGGTACAGGTGCGAACAAATCAGAGTTACTGTCCTCGTAATTTATGCCCGCAAACATTTGACGGTGACAAAAATTTTAATTGTCACCTGGCATGTATGTATGACGCTTAGTCAGTCCGCTGTTTATCTGATGAAACATGCTTGACATATTCATTGAACTCGCAGCTTTGTTTGATTAAATTGTTAGGCCATTTAAATTTGCAGTTAAAATCAAAACTTGTAATTAATATGCTTAGCATATTTCACATATTTGCTAAAGTGGTAAAAATTCACACCTACTTACATAAATTTGCAAAATCCATAGGCGCAATCTTCATTTGAATCGAACCTACGACTTACATAGTTTGGATGAATGAATTTCTTATCCATTGATCTACAATCGCTCGGTCGTAAATGTTTTGGTACCCATACAACTCACGTATATTAATGATAGTGTATACCTACTATTTTTACTTCGATGCACTTGTGTAACTAACGGCTTCGATGGAGGGATTCTTATTGTGGACTATTTCGTCATTAAATATCATTAATTTAACCATAATTGATTGGTATGCTGACACATGGTCATGCATCATTTATATTCATAATCAAGGTTTGACATCCTCGTGGCAGATGGCGCATCAGTGGCCACCCCTTCGGCAAGCGTGATGCCTTATATTAGCGCAGACTGCCGGGAACTGGGGTGGGCACTAGGGTTACTACTTCCACAACGGAGTATTGAGTCACTAGGCCTCCTCTAAGTTGACAGCGGTGGGCCTCAGATGGTTTCCGTATATAAACCTCTCGGGTAACTTTTCAGTAGAAGTACGAGTATCATACAATTAGGGTCGTCAAACTAGGACGGGGTTGAGGGATACTCATTTTAAAAAATGTTTGCTAGTTCGTCGTCTGTCCGTACGTCTCGTCCATATGACAACCCTACGTGGAATAGTAATGACATTGTGTAATAGGAAATGATGATTTCAGTTGATCAGCGAATTTAAATAATATTATGATGAATAGTTTCTAATCTGTTTTTTAAAACGGTGGTCAATATAACAAGAAATAGGTATAGGTACCTATCTAATATTTTCTTTTTCAAAGGTTGTTGCCTGAGATCCGTAGGTACTAACGATAAGACCCCCTTTATTGTTTCTAATACTACGTGCTTGTAATCCAAGATCTTAGGACGTTAGTTATAATCCACCCGCCAAAAGGAACAATGTCTAGCTTTATTCTGGAACTGCTACGTTTTGTTAAAATGTTTCATACTTGGGAATATACCTACATACATTTGAGATTGGTGATATAGAGTTGCTTGAAAAGAAAAGTAAAATGTTTGAATAAATATGACGAACTCTCACTCTAACTTATGTACAAAAGACGAATCTCTGACAACAAATATAGACATGGAATGATAGGCAGTAAGAAAATATACTTGTGACCACATAGGTACGCATATATCAAGATCCATCACCGAATTAAATTAATTTATTACCCTTAAATAGTGAGGTCAGGATTTAATTTCTCTGATTAAACATAAATACGCAATCAGTGCGGAAGTAGGGTACCGTCAAAGCTATACAAATACAGAAGCGTTCATTAACCTGATCTGTTCGTGGATTAAACGGCAATAAAGGCCTGGAAGTGGCACAGGCTAATGACTGAGATTTGTCAATTAATTAGGGAGAGGATAGAAACAGTCACGCGATACCTACTATTGGCCGGTGCCCTACATTACAAGGACCTCATTTGTTCCCGAACCGACCCTTGCCGATAGATTTCAGTGATTGGTGTCCCTATCGGTTGGAGCACGCAAGTGAACAAAACTGAAACTTGACTTGGATACAGTCACGGGAAGATTATTATCGTGCGCTTTCTAAGGTAAAATAAAGTTCACTTGAATAGGCTTTCTTGTAATCTAAGCAATACTTTTTTTCACCCATGGCTGCCAAACTTTGGTTAACCAATATAGTCGGTTTGATAGTTTAATTGTGGGCACAAAAAGTCTACCCTCAAATTTCCATGGAACACGCACGAGTAGTGGCACGATTTTAAGCAGGACCGACTGCTTAAAGTCCTTTCTAGGGCACAACGGTATAAGACTGACAAAGTCAACAATCTAGAGACTAGCTTTGAGAATTTTCAGAAAAACCATGGTTCGAGTTTTGGACTGGGTTATACCTATCCACCCATCAAACGCAACCTTGATATAAACGGGACTAAACGAGAGGATAGGTATATAATTGGTCGTTGTAACGCGGTCGAAATGTCAAGCAGTAAGTACTATATTTGAATATCCTCGCGTTAGTCCCGTGTAAGTATATCAAGTATTTGTATAATGCAACGCGAAATTTTAATAACATACCAAACGGAACCTTACTTACTTACTCCGATGGCTCAACGATCCAAAATGAGTCTTGGCCTCCGATATGAGGCATTTGTCTCGGTTTTGTGCAGCTTGTCGCCAAACGAAACGCTAACTAATACGTCACTATGGTACTCCTTAACATCCATACATCCTTATGGTTGGTTTATCAGAAGATCTTTGATAAAACTTTACTATCAAACCTTTCTATCTCAGTATGTAGAAGAGTTTATACTCGTATGCCATAATCATTACAGTCGTACATTTGAATAATTAGTCACTCATTATGTCAGACTCAAACAGTGAAGGTTACAGTTGACTGTTGATTGAGTGACAGTTAATAGGTCAACTAGTTCCCATCCGTCATCCGGCGCCGCATCTGCTGGTAACTATAATAGTTACATAATGACGTGTGTGCGCGGGAGTCGATTTGGTTAAACGCTTTCTTAATTCTGTATCTATGTTTTACGTGTAACATATTAAACCTTTGAAATTCACACATTGATGTTCGACTTTAAAAAATATACTTACTTTAGAGCAGAAATTAAAATATTAGACATAATTTTAACCCATGTTCTGACTTTGAATTGGAATGTAGGTAAATCTGATTTGTAATTAGGCGAATTAAACTGTCAGATGTCAATGAGTCTTTTCAATGAGTCAATTTGGACTCGTGTAAATATGAACACAAAATGTATAGGAACTTGACATTTACAAATGGCAGTTCGCCCTCAAGAGCCACTAAAGAATATTTCTCTATGACATCTTTTTTTTTGCGAGTTACAAAAGTATCTCTGTTACAAGTCGACTCTGTCTCCCCTACTGATAAATACTCCATGAGGGTAATGTTAATTGGAAACCGATCGCTATCGAGTTTCTAGAGAGTGGTAAGCGTGGAGAGTGACAAGCATTTAAAGCATCGAATCGCACGCCTATTACGGGAAATGGACTATTTATATTGTTTCACTAAGTATAAATATGCTTAGGTTACACGAATGGCTAGCCAGAAGGTTAGGTTTAATTGTATCAATGAAAGTACGCACTAGATATCATTGTTTTCCTACCAAAATGTATTTTTAGATTTTCGTACCTGAAAATAAAAAACGGGTCTTTTTCTGTTATGCCTAAATGAAGATAGTGTATGTTTCTTTCGTAGACTCAAGACGATTAAGCATTTACAATACAAATTGAGGAAAAACACAAACATTTGTAATTTAGACTTTTATGACAAATAGATAGATTTGTAACAAAAACCCCATCTAAAATTCGATTAATAAATGTGAATAGATCACGATACAAATACCGTAGTTGATATATAATATTCTACCTACTTACCTCTATTTTGTATCAGTCTCGGCTTAAAAATATATAAGTACTTCGATACAAAAATATAATGCCTTGATTTAACTCACTGAAATGATTTTGCTAAAAGAGAGCTAGATAGATAAATTTGTAATCTAAAGCCTGACAATTGGGTCATGTATTCCGATCCAAATGAGTCAGTATTTCTGCAAACTTCGGGAGATCAGCAAGGTCGTTAGATAGTGCCTAATACTAGTGTAGATGTTGTCTAAAAAAGTATTTTAACATATTATATCCACGAGATAAGGTTAATACTATATCCAATTTATATTTAATATGAAATAGCTACCTAGGAAACAATCATAAACGACCCGTAAGTTTGCTGCTTTATAGGTACATCTATTAACTTTCACTTAGTTTTATTATGATTACTTACCCACTTTATATCAAGTGGTAATAATTTCTTGTCTATTGCATTACTTATGTACCTATCTAGTAAATAAGTACTAACCTAGTATTTATTAATGGCACTATCTATCTAAATAAAATTAATGTTCTATTACGAGTATAATGTTAATCTGTATTTGTAGCCTATACAATTTGTGTGTGGCAATCTCTATTAAAAACTGTTAGAATTTTGATGATAATATGATTTTTGAAAGTTGGTAAGTACCATACATAAAGCAGTTATTACTTGATGTCATATCAAAACGTATGGTCTTATTATTATAGAGAACACATCAAAATCTGATAGGCAGTATAATTTTCTTTCTCCATATAAGTAGGTAGGTTTTACTCATGTAGATTTTGTTCGAGGGAGAAAAACTTTTAAGATTAGCAATTATTAATAGGTATTTGGTGTCACAATGATACAATGGGAACGGTGATTTTGCTTACACCGTTATTCTTAAGAAAAAGGTTATGTTTGGCGGGCAGTGAGTGCATTTCTCACACGCACTATTGCGTATGCGCAGGATGCCATCGTATCCGACCAGCATACATCAGTCACGATGCACTACGCATACTTCTTATACTATATACTATACTAAGGTTCAAATTGTAGATAATATTTATAATATTAGAGCTTGCCGTAGTGGTGGTACTTGTAGATTACACATAAATGAGAATTTTTACAAGTGAAAAATCCGATAGATGGCGTCACCTAGACGACTGGCCTGAAAATGAGTGGATTAGTTACATTTTGACGTATTATGTAAATATCCAAGTTACATTCAAAACAAAAAAAATGTCGTCAAAGCTGCTAAAATGTCATTTAATTTTAGTAGCTTTGACGACATTAGACTTACTGCAATTTGTCAGTATCAGAAAAGAAGAATCGAATATACCTAATGCGAAAATTTACAACCAAAATAAAAAGGATAGGTAGGTACTCAATAGTTGATAATTGTGTTTTCTTATGTTAAATGTGGTAGACATGCAGACGGTTCATCTGATGTAAGCTATTGTACAGAAATAATAAAAGGATAGATATCGGCCGCAAATTAGTACAAAACTGCATAAACATACGATACTTGGATAAGGATAGCAAACACAGCGTGTCTGCATAATTAGCTAAATTGGCTATGGATGCGACCCAGTATGGGCAGCTCGCCAAGACAGGTCGTTTGAGCCTGCCGCCAGGCTGTTATGGGAAGATCTCGGTCAGATCAGGGGACCGGTTAATTCTGATCTCGTCTGCACGATACAGAAGGATCGGCGGAAAATCCGCGAGAAAACTCCTAAGCAGGCCGTCTTCAACGTTGGTAATAATTAGCATCGAATAATCACGTATATACAAGTACAAGGTGAAGGGTAAGGCATATTAGCGACACCAACACATATATTTAAATTGTTAGGTCCTAAACTAGATTCTTTTTTTAACTTTATAACCGTCAGAATCTCGGTAAACATTCAAACTATTTATTCAATAATCTTTTGGTTATTAGAATACACGAAGGTACCATACATTTTAATACCAGATACTGAACTATTTGGAGTATCATTACCAAATACATACGCAAATTGAAATTTAATATCACTCCCATCTGTATGATCCTGAATTATTTCAGACTGAATAAGACCTAGAGATTAGGATCATCTCATCGACATATTGATGAAATGTGGAGTGATAACCGAGGCCGGATTATGTATGACTTGTGTCTTCTGACGATTTTGTATCCTGGACAAATAGTATCAAGGAGTATGTCTGTCTGTCTGTCTGTCTGTTACTCTTTCACGCCAAACGACTGAACGGATTTAAATGAAATTTGGTATACAGATGATCTAGACCCTGAGAAAGAACATAGGCTACTTTTTATTGCGAAAAGGGGGTTGTAAGGGGTTAAAAGGGGGGTAAAAAGTTACTTTTCCACGCGGACGAAGTCGCGGGCGGCCGCTAGTATCATTATAAATACGTCACAATGATAAATACCCAATCAGTAGGATTTCACATACAAGATCTGCTAAGTGATCGGGTAGCGCCATAACTACGTGTTTTACTCCCTATTTGTATTCTAATTATAATGTATAACATGTTTAGATAAGAAGGCAATGCAGGTGGCACTTAGTTTTTATTCACGAGATGCAAGGAATGTTCAATAAATTAATTTGCAATTTATACCTTATTGGAAATATTGTATTGACACTATTGAAATGTCTATGAATGAATGATGTTGTTAAAGACCAAGATGTTACGTACAATACCTAGGAAATATTGTTTCCGCAAGTATATTATGTAGGTAACTACATAGTTATGTACCGAAATGGTACTATTATTAAAGATACTGACAAAAATGTAAAAAACAAAACAATAATATGACCGCTTACCATCAGGCGGAGTAAGGTCATCATCTTAACTGTACTAGGTATATAAAAAAAAATCTGGACATAGAGATCATTAAATAAATAGTAAGTTGATCCAGAAAAAATATAAAAAATAAAGCGACAATAAAGTTCAAGGCAAAGGAACAAAAATTTAATTCATTAGATCACATTTACTATGACACGTTTTTTTTAACTAGCTGTTTACAGCCAGTACAAAAACATAAGATAATGATCATTATATTTTATCTCTGAAATCATTTACGATGTCATCAAATACTATGTATCATTCCAATAGGTATGTCATATTTAACCATTAGCGTTAAATAAATATCAGTTTAATGTATGTTCGGACGTTAATGTGTCTCATGTGTCATCCTAAGAAAAACAAGCTGATTAAGAGCGGGGTTGGACTTTTAAGTCTCTTTTTACAAGATTGCTAAAGCTTGTTCACAACTTTCTGTTTAAGCCTTTTTATGTTCTTTGTGACTTTTTTGAATAAACGTGGCTTGTTCTTTTTATGTATTAATTACTGAGGTTGAGGCAGCAGAATTGAACTCGTAAACATGTTTTGTTTAGTTGAATTAATCCTAGTTTGTTTTTACAACCCATTATACTCGTAGTACAGAATACAAAAAAAAATACTGCATTTTTTTTCAACTTTTTCTGTCATTTAAGATTTAGTTCGACATTACACATTTTACTTCTTATTAGTAGGTAATTTATTTACACACCTTATAATATCGACAACTTATAAACTCACGGTATAGTTTATAAAAAAAGCAAAAGTACGGGTAGCATTTTGTGACTCCGTAAAAATATACACACCCGCTTCTTAAAATCCACATTGTATATAGCTATAAATTAATACGCCTTTTGAGATGGTCATACTAACCACTGCATATGGTAAAAGCCTCCGTCTGCTCTTATCTGATCAATCCCTATTTTCACGCCACATGCACGTTCGAGCCTTGTCCTATGTGGGCGGCGAAAGCTACAATGCAATGCTATACGACAAGTCGTGAGAATTGCAAAAATAAAAAAGACATCGTTGCTTCCTTTCTAAGGAGGATATGAATGACATTGTTTAGCAGAGCGTGTGCGTGAGAGCTATGAGCGTGGGTCACAAAGATCGACAGTAGTAACAAAATCACTGCCATGACGAACCAAAATTATTGTACTACACTGCATACGCTGCAAAACTCATCTACGAGAGTAGGTCTGGCCCTATGAAATTACCCCTTAGGCAATATAAACTAGACTACATGGTTCGAAACGTAGCATTGCTATGGGATCAAGAGTAATTTGGACTTTGTGAACGACGTTGACTGGAATCAGTTCATCAGTTGCATCCCATCGCAGGTCACTCACGTAGGACAACGGGTTACGGCTCATTGACCTATGTATTGTCGATTTGTAAGAGCACCGACCTCTGGTCGGTCCGTTAGTCCCTACGGGGAAGTGTGGACAATGAGGGAGTGCCCATGGGAGGTCCTCCCGTCATCCCGATATGGGGCGTCTCTATTGGAGACCATCTTAGGATGTGTTCCTGACTTCCTTTAAAGAAAAATGTATTCTGATGATCTCAAAAAAATGACATGTCTATTGATGCTTAGAAAAAATATGTTTTGAGTCTTTATATTTATTATTATGATACGCTATACTTACCTAGTATACCAATATAATATATACAATGTGGATATGTACTAAATAATTAAAAAGAGTATTTGAAGCGAACTGAATTTACTAAATTACTTTTATGTATTAAGCGTGGTGATTTAATTAAGTCTGATCCCATCATAGTAGCGATGACTTGGTTTCTATGATAGAGGCCTTTGCCCTGCAGTGGGACAGTATATAGGCTGGTAAGTACCTACTTACTATATGAATTTCATTAATAAATTAATTGACTCTACTGTCCCGACGTACGTACAGCCACACATCAAAGTATACAAAACTGTCAAATTTCTCCAATCGACTCTCATCTTACTGTCATACACATTAGGTTGAATATCAATCGAGGAAATTTGACAGGTTGTGGTAACCTGATGAGTGGCTGACTGTACACTATCAAACTTGAAAATTAGATTTTTTTAAATATAGTTTTAGGCCTTTGTGTAAAATAATAATACTTGTAGGTACTTATAGGTATGCAGCTAAACAAGTCTTTGAACATAAATAAGTTATTAGACGGATTCTTTATGTCTAACTATGCTTAAAGGGGGATAATATGATAAAAAAACGTAGAGTTTCAATAGAACGCAGGGACAGTCTTGATTCTATGCTTGCCTTGGCGTGTTCAATATCAGACGTAGATTATAAATTTCCAACAAACACGAATGGAGAATAAGGACATTACACACTTAATTAGCACCAACATGCTCATGATTTAACACAAAGAAAATATTCCACTCGACAATGTTTTCTAAGTCGAAACGTTCGCTTGTTATTTTTAATTTATCGCGGACCATATTCTTTGTGCGCGTGCGCAGAGTGCAGGTTGCCATAACCGTCGGTGGCTGGTGTGTACAAGGCTTCTGAATCACCGGGTTCTAAGGATGTGCTATTGAAGTAGTTAGTTTACTTTTATTTCACATAGGACAAAGGTATAAAGGTAAACTGGATATTACAGAAGTAATCTACAACAAACGCGGCCTTATCACTATGGATTTTTTTTATTCTACGACAGACGAGTATTGACCTCGATCACACTTGATGTTAAGTGAAGATAAGGTCTTAGGTGGGCCATGCTTGCCCGTGAAAAGCCTATGCACTCTTGCCTTAAAGAGGTCCAGGTTATTTTTTTCAGGAAATACATCGGCGGGTAAAGAATTCCATTCCTTGGCTGTTCGCATCAAAAAGGGTAATCTCTTCTTGGCAACCGTATAGGTACCATTTGTTAATTAATTCTGATTTTATTACTGACATATCTTTTAGTATCTAATAAAATATTTACTATTATCACAGGCTTTCACGTCATGGCTTCCTATTCGTAAGGATGGGCATGGGTATAATGAATGGCAAGCAGTATACTTCGCCAGGAAGATGATGATTTCGTATGTAATAAGATCCTTCATGGAAACATGAAAATCCAAGCTAAATGAAATGAAATGGGTCTTTTTCAATTTCCATTAAATACAAAATTAAATAAATAATTTCTATGTAAAGGGATAGAGATCCAGTATAATAACGAATTAGGCGGTCTTATCGCTAGCAGTGTAGACTTCCAGACTACCTTCAGGTTACTATGTCGTTGTAAGTATTAAAAAATATAACATTAAACACCTTTAGTGGTGTATATTTAGTTACCATGTGTTTGTACATTATGATGAAAGCAATAAAGAATTGAGTATTGAGCAGGTATCATCATCATCATCAGCCTGTTGCAGTCCACTGCTGGACTTAGGCCTCTCCAAATACTCGCCACTTTAATCGATCTTCGGCTACTCGCATCCAGCAGCCAGGAATAGCTCTAGACAAAACTGTTAAGATAAGAAAGAATTGTAAAACGAAAAGAAACTACACCCAAAACTATTTCTTGGTGTCACCGTATTCAAAATTGACGACCCGTTTAGCGTAATGGTTTGAGCGCCGGTTGAGACGTAAGGGTCGCGGGTTCGATTCCCGCATCAACACAAATGTTTGTTGATGAAACAGATATTTGTGTTGGGTCTGGGTGTTTGTAGTTCCTTCGTCGTTTCTGGTTTTCATAGTACAAGGGAAAACCTTAGTTTGGGACCAGGACAATGTATGATGTTGTCTCAATTTATTTATAAAAAAAAATCCAGATAGCGATAAGAAAAATGATTTGATTCGAAAATCGATAACTTTCTCACATCCCTAGGTTTGTTAGCTATTACCGCGTCAGCTGTGGATGCAGGCCTTTGTGATCAATTGTGCAAGCCATAACAAAGCACAAACTACTACTAGTTAAGTCATCCGAGTTTCAACGGTGAACTTTGTTCCGAGTCAACTTTTGCAGCCTCAATTGAAATAGTTACAATCGTACAAACGTTCATAACTTTTATAATGTTCTATTTATTTGTTTTCATCGGTTTGCTCTACATTGGTGGCAGAGAGTAACAAGCCAAAGGAGTTTTTTTTAATGACGGCCTCGATGGTGCAGCTAAGGTGTTCGCCCGAAGCGCGAAAGGTCCCGGGTTCAATTCCTGGCCAAGTCAATTTAGAAAACTACATTTTCTAAGTTTTCTTGGGTCTGGATGTTTTAGGTTGACGCCCCTAGTTAATTATCGTCACCTTGTCATAGTACAGGGGCTGCCCTAGTTTGGGACCAGGTTGATTGGTGTGATGGTCTGGTTCCATAAAATCAAATTTAGTATTTCACGATGGAGTTCAATGGGTCAAGTAAAAAAATGCGACGGATCTTATCTTAGCGCTTATTTCCCAGTTGCATCCAAACTGTCAATCGGTGCACTTAGGTCTACCCTTTGCCCATGATTTAGGGTTCGAGGAGTCTGGTTATTACAATGAAGCGACTGCCGTTGACCTTCGCAACCCTTCAAATAGGGAAACCAGACCTAGGTATGCTTGAACTATGTTTCAGGATCTAGGAAGTCTAGTAATTACAATGAAGCTTAAGCCTAAAATATCTCCCGTATCATAAATTATTTGATTATGATATAACGTTGAAATTCCAACGACATGTCTAAACATGACCAACGTAACTTATTGAAGTAATAAACGTAAAACGGTTCTTTGAAAACCCGTAAAAAGTGTTCCGTAATACGCAAGCAATATCGCGGGTTATAGCCCCGGTAGCCAATATTAGTGTTTACATTGGGGCAATAACTGAAGTCGGGCTTTGCCCCCCGGTTCAGACAGCATTTTCACCTTGGAATTCTTTAAGAAAGTTTTATTCTCCTGTGGCCCTTAAGGGCATACTGTGAATGAGCGTCTATTTTTTCCTTTTGTAGGGTTCCGTAGCCGAATGGCAAAATGGGAACGCTTATAAATTTGTCATATTTAGACAGATACATATGATATACTGTCGGTATGTCATAGACATTTTTTTCCGAAGTTATAAGGCTATTGAAATTTGGTAAGTAAATGTACATAGTATTTTGTGGACCGCATTAAGATTTTTATACAAAAATAGCAAGAAAAGAACCAATTTTTATGGGGTTCCTACATACCCCATTCGTATATTTTTCACATCCAGCTCTTACGTAAAATATACTATTTATTGATAGGTTTTTAAAAATGACATTGAGCTACCATGAGTCCTCCAAAAAATAATTTAAGTGACTAGTCAAACGTAAATCGCAATTTACCTTTCATTCAATCAATTCAAATACCTATCTATAAAAATAAGTGTTACTTGCTGCTACGGAACCCTTCATGTGCGAGTCTGTCTCGCATTTGACCGCTTTTTATTTAAAGTCTTGCCTTCAAAGTATCTACTAAACAGAAAATAAAATACACTTTAAGACACGAATGTAGTAAAAGTGTTTAAGGTGAATTTTCCAACTTTGCATGTCAGTCAAAACGTATTTTAATGATGAAACATATTTTTTATTTAAACATTACTGTTTTTTTTCTAATCTCTATCTCTCTACAGGGGGGTGAACAATTTGCTCGTTTGGCTCAGTGTCTCATAAAGTAAGGATATAGTGTTAACCTAATTTGTAAAATGTTTTTATAGTGGTTTGCAAAAGGTCTTTACAAATATTTACATAAAAACTAATAAAAATATCGAACCTACCTATGTACGCCCCATTGGTCTAGTGGTTTAAGTACCGGGCCGTGATCTCGGGGTCCCGGGTTCGATTCCCGGGTTGAGCAAAAGTATGTTACGAATTTTTCGAACATAGCTCGGGTTTGTGATCACCAATCCGCATTAGGCAAGCGTGGTGATTAAGCCTAATCCCATCATGGTAGTGATAACATGATTTCTATGATGGAGGCCTTTACCCTGCAGTGGGACAGTATATAGGCTGATACTTTATCTATGTACCTACTATTTATAACATATTATAAATAGAGATATAAGAATGATTAAAACCTGTCAACTAGATTCTCCGGCAGTCGTGAAAACCCTTTTCGGCTCTGTAAACACTAACTCTAATACGACGTGAACGACGATAAATGAAACTGTCCTAGAAGTAACTAATGTAATTTGGTGAAAAGCTTTTAGGCTATTTTATTAATAGTAGTCCTTAATGAATAAACAAAATGTCACACCTTCGTCTAAATAGACACGCATTCAGTTTCCCATTCCTAACAATAAACTGACGCTAGCGCTCCTCGAATTAGGTCAGCGACTCCTCCGCGGAATTATTATACAAACGCGAGGTGAACGAACCGCGGTTTCGCGATCATATGGCGGAGGTCGCGAACCAAACTGCCTGGCAAGGTCACTTGACTCACTAGAAGAAAGTGTTCCGTGAGCTCGTGACAATACTTTGGCTAGCTTTCCGTGAAAAAAATAATATTTAAGAATACACCTAAAGATGTGTTTTTTTTATTATTGTGGCATGGATGTGGCAGTGGATGGAGTATTTATGAACTCACACCCGCCTGAAAACTTTTCTTGACTTAAGTATTAGAAGAATGTGTTCAAAAATGGAAAACTTGCCAGCGTATTGTCAAGAACGCCACAAAACTGTGGCATGTTTTCTTAAAAAAAATAAGAATATACCTATATATATTTTTAATTGTTAACTAACTATGGCTTCTATTGGGCATTTGCCTACATGAGAAACAGGTCATCTGCAAAATGGCCTCATTTAGCTAGAGTAAAGAAAGAAGAAGTTCATTGAGAAAAAAAGTTTTTTTTTATATTGAAGAAATTCATCTCCTTTAATTTGACATGTTGGTGATCTAAAAATATTATCAACATGTTTGAAAAAAGTTTTTATAAAGTTTTATAAAGCTAGAAATACTTTTTAGATAAAAGCGTTCACAATAGTGAATTTCGAGCAAGGTCAGTTGAGTCACTAGAAGAAAGTGAATGAAGTATGTTTTAGCGTTTCCGGTTGTGAAACGTTTGGACTTTATTTCTGTTAGCATTGAGAAGATATTTTTAGAACAAGACTAAACACAGGATTTGCAGTAAGACTGTTGTGGGTAATAAGATGACGCGACACACAACGCATGGATTGTCTTTATAATGGTTTAATAAGTTTAAACACTAAATTTAGCAAACAAATGTTTGTTGATGTAACATGATTTAATACTCGTATCTATATTTGTGTTGGGTCTGGGTGTTTGTGGTATGATCTTAGTATTTTCTAATTTCCATCGTACAGAGGAAAACCTTAGTTTGGGACCAAGACAATGTATGTGATGAAGGAATCAATTAATATAAGTACTTTTATTGCACATAACATGTATACTATGTGTTAGGCAGGTGATGATGGTTCAAATTATATAAGTATTTACTAGTGTCCCACCCTCACTTCATTTCGTAACTTAACTTGGCCAATAGATGGCGCTGGGAGTCGATTATATCGCGCAAGTGTTTCGTATTTTCGGCTCACCTTTAAGCCCTGATGAGGACTATAAGATAAGCCTTTTTGTTATAAATAATGAAGATATAGATTTATATAATCACCAATTTACTAGGAAAAAATTATTAAGTCGTAAGGTACCTAGTAAAAATGTTTACTCATCCAAAAATTCACGTCAAAAACCCAGCAAAATTTTCGTCAGAAATACTCGGAGTAGTCGAAACAACCGCCGAGATACGATATAAAACTACTGGAATAACTGTTGTTGCGTGTTTGTTAAAATTACTTTCCATAAGTCAAAGACCGTATGAAATACAATATTCACCTAATTCGCTTTTTCGGAGAAGAGAACGAGTGCAAAAGTAAACAAAAAGTACTAAAAGAAAGTATTAAAACAAAAAGTGACGAAAGAGAGCCATGAAACACGAAAGTGCTTGTCTTTATTAATCGTCTGGATAAAGTTTCTAATTAGGGCCGTTGAATTTATAACAGAAAGTAGGGACGTGATTCTAGTCAAAAAAATCACTCGAGTCCCTTGTTTAAATATTTCAGAATTAAACTTTTATCCACCAGACAGACAAATAAAAATAATCCCAATAAAAAGCTATATTTTTTACCTAATATTATCATTATCAGTGACATGAATTGGTTTGGTACCATTAATTAAATTAATTTACTTCATAGTTACTTCTTTTTCTTCTAATTTGAGAACATTGCATTGTTATACAGGTTTCCATAGTACAAGGGAAAACCTTTACAAGTGGGAACCAGGACAATGTATGTGATGTTGTCTCAATTCATTTATTTATTTTACTGTCGGTGAAGTAGTACTCTTTATATATATTATGAATGTAACAACAAAATTTAGTGTAAATAGAAAGTAAATTATTCGCCCACATACTGTCCCACTGCAGGGCAAAGGTCTCAATCATAAAAATCAAGTCATCCCTACTATGATGGGATTAGGCTTAATCACCACGTTTGCCTTGCTGATTGGTGATCACAAACCCGAGCTATGTTTGAAAAAATCAGAACTACATGTACCTAAATACAAAACTTTTGATAATATTGATTGTGTTGATGTTGATTAGGTACTCAAGTTGACCGAGGTTCGAGTGAACAATCTTTTCTCTTAGTTGACAATATCGGATGCCCCTAAAGGCGCATCACTAACAGAATCCCAAAGTCAACGACCGGATGCATTTCGCGATCATTATTACAGCTGGAGGTCGGGCCGAAGCGCCAGAAGCAAGGCCATTGTTAGTTAGAGGGAAGTGCGAACGTGACGAAGGATTCCCAGAAATGTCCCGGTGTATTTTTATCCCGCTAAAACAGTGGTACAAATGTTTAGAATCACTTCTTATTTGGGTAACAAATATTGTTGAGAGATTCGAGAGAGTTATTGGCACGAGAGTGGTATTCTGAAATTAGAAAGATATAGACTGTAAAGCTCGCAGCGTTTCGTAATTTGAAACTATGTGTGCTGTGGAAATAGGTAGGTAGGTAATGAATTTACTTTTAATATACACCAAGGAAATGTTATCCATTTTGTTAGGGAAAATCGCAAACAATTTTTTACATATTATTATCCTGCTTGCACACTTAATAAGGACTCATTTTTTAAGACTATTAAGACGACTATCGTCTTACACATAACATGACATAAGCGATAGTGGAGCCATAATTAATTTCATGACTTTCTTGACGCATTATAAGTAGCTTTATAAGATTGAATCAAAGTCAAACTGATCAAAATAACTCAATGGTTAGAAAATATATGTAATGAAACTTTATGGCGTTAAATATAACCTATTTTTGACAATAAACAAAGTCCTTTAATTGATAAATAGCTTGTTATTTAGAAGCATTTCAATAAACAATTGAATGTTATTTCTCTCATTCGCAGATAAAATAATTGAGCAATCTAATGCGTGGGAACAGCCTTAAAGTAACCTACGTGAAAGGTTGTAGGGTTTTATAGGTACTAAGATACCAGGGACGCAGGTGTTATCTTATACACGTAGGAGCCTAAGGCGGCTGTTCCAGTAAACATGCTATAATGCTGTGAGAAGTAAAAGTGATGCTACGAGTCCGTGCAGACAGTGGGTTTACTGATTCATACATACTCGTATAGCAAAGCCGGTAAGATGCCCTGTTATTGTTATGCAAAAAATCCGTGCGTAGTACTTAGGTACCTCGCTCTGCAGGGTGGTTGCCAGTTCTCAAAGACTCCTACCTACTCAGGAAATGAGGGAGAGCGACCAGGGGATTAGTAGGTATGAAAGCTTCTGGGTGCCCCTAGGAGACAAACCCCGCATAACCCGATCCGACTACTGTTAATCTAGATGCATCAACTCCTTGACTTTAAAAAATGAAGCTCTGTTCTGCTGCACATGGACATCCGATTTAAAAACAAGGATAAGCGAATGTGGTAGATTGATACCAAAGGTGCCCACTAAAATACAGCATATCTCTGGTGGAAATGCAGCTTTACTCTGCGGGCGGTCGCTGTTGTGTGCTAAGAACTTAATTTTGTATGTAAGCAATTTCATAGAGCCATAATATAGAGCACATTACACCCACTTACATTACCAAGCATGGCTTTTCTGGTAAGTATTAATTCTTGCTTGATAACTTTATAGTGTCTTTATTTTTTAAACAGTTCTACTATCTAAGTATTTAGCATTAAGCTGATATTCCTTTAGTGCGTTGCACTGCGTTGCGCCGCCTCGTATTATAATAAATATATATGGAAAACGTCGCAGCATCGCACTATGGGGCCGCACACTTACGATGAGGCCCCATCAATAGTGCGTTTCGCTGCACTGGTGCATGATAAAATAATAAACTTGGAAAAGGAAACGTCGTCGACGCAGTGACGAAGTAGCCGTAGTTAAAAACTAGTCAGTGGATATTAAACTAAAGAGTTCCATTTAAAGTAAATTCATATTTTTTTATTGAAAAACTTTATCAGTTGTATAACTAGCACATATTGCACGTACCTACCAACCTATTTGTAGATCAGCTGATTGCTTCAATGTAGACCTCGTTTACTTGTCTAGATGATTAGTGAGCTAAGTCTAGCTTTGATTGCCACAACAGATATGATAAACTCGTTTAAATTGCCTACATTGTATCCATATTCCTGGCTTTGTCCCTCTGTTGACAAGTTTCACGTCACGGCGATCAATCGAGGGCGCACGACAGCGCTCCCGCTAAGCGCTGTTCGCTAGCCACATTAATTTAACTCGCAAACTGCACTTTATCTTAACTATTAATCAGCTGGACTTTGTCAGGGAATCGCTATAAATTGATGAAGTCCTTGGACAAATTAGCACCAAACACGGAATTGCAGAAGGTAGAATACGAATGGGTCTTTGTTTCCACCCGGGAAATTAAGGGCTTTTGATTAAGTTTGTAGTAGTGTTTTGAAAAACACTACAGCGAAACACAAGTACTATACAGTCAGACATGACATGACTTTATCAAATAGCTAGTCTCAACACGATAATTAAAACAAATACATAGGAAAAAAAATACTATCATTTGATCTCAAATAAAGTAGTAAAACGTGGACATCAGTTTGATCTGGTTCCCCTGTCCGAAGGTCAGATCGCAGTTGCTTCATTGTAAGCTGTAATGCAAGCGTTGTCTGCAATATTTGAAAACATCTGCAACACCCTGGGTCATAGGTATCTAATATCATTTCCGTTGCGAGCTTCTTCAGTATCTAATCATTTCTATTTTTGCAATACGAGTAGGTATTTACTGCGTACAGTACGTACTTATATTTCCATTACCTATTTATTACGTCTATTTTGAAGATGATGAATTAATAAATTGACTGCCTAGACTTAAGATTGTAATTTAATTTAATTTTTTATCGCGGAGCAAAAATTGAAAATATTGTAAACAAAAACCTTGTTGTACCTAATTAAATTAGAACACATTAATACCGTTAAGTTCAAAGTTATATTTCTCATGCGTTGAAAGGTAGCAATTAAATGTCTAAATTACAGTTCTCCGTGCAAAGGGCGTTCCCTGATTAACGGGTAAAGATATCTGTACTTTATTGTTTAATCCGACCAACACTTAAGTTTGGCTGATTATAATTCGCTTTTTCGAATCTGTTTGATTTTTCAAAGTGTCGCCGCCAATGTTAGCTCCATTGGCTACAGACCGCTATTCGATATTTTCGGAATTTAAAAATAACTATACTCTGATTCATAATCATGTAAAGTAAACTGACAGATGAAAATGACAAGTTTCTATGCATTTTGACATTTTGCATGTGTCAAATTTAGTGTTAATGTATGGGAATGACACATTGACATCTGTCAGTTTACTTTACATGATTATGAATCAGAGTTTAAGTACGATTTTGCTTTCGACCTCAACGTCATATTCAATTATCTATAACCGACCAATATTCAAAATACTAAAATACTGTAAAACTACTAATGATAGCGATGGTGGGATATTTTTTTTCAAACAGCTCACGGTACGGAATTGTGTATTCTAGAGATATCGATGACTAAAACATACCATTCTAGTGAGCTCTATTCTTCCCCTTGGGGTGCAAATATCTGTACTTATTATTCATTGATACCGTCCCTTACGTTTGTCTGATTAATGTCGTGGATAGAACAGACAGACGCGCCAATTCGGGTTAGCGAGGTTCACTGACTCGGCGTAAAAAGTGCTGAATGAAAAAGCAGTCGTATTTGAGTGCATTTGAATGGCCACGTAAACAGTATACTCGGGTGTAGGGAAAATTGTATTTACGACGTCGGATTTGTAAATCTTTAGTTATTTATTAATGGATTGATTGATTCGAGACTGACTGTTTATTTATTTATTGGGACAACCAACAAGATCATACACTTAGTTCAGTACGAATAGGCACGTCCGGAATTGGATGGACACCAGTTGTCAATTGAACTAATAAGGGTATAAAAGCCTCGAAATTATTTGAGTTAGTAAGTTTCAAGTTAAAATTAGTAAATGAATATGTTACGAGTAATAAAGTTTTCACTTAAGAGTGTTTACATTGTGCGAGCCTGCATACGTATTAAGGGGCTATACGATTGTAACTAGCGCCGCCAACCTATTTACACTGATTGTGGCGAAAATATGATATTTTTGAAGAAAATAAAACATTACAGACTTAGATAAAACTAACTCACACGAGTGAGCTAAAAAGAAGAACGCTTGACAAACTGAGTAACTATCGTCTGGATAGGCACTGCAAACCAGTCTTTAACGTGTAGTCAGAATGTAGATAAAAGTAACATACCTATATACTTCATTATTATTTTTATGACCACGCTAAATTATTCTCTACCTACATTTTTTCACTATCTTATCTTTGTTTTGCATCAGCCTTTGTTCTGAAAACCAGTGACTGCACAATTGTGTACATTCGTTATGACAGCGGATTAAATCTGTCGCCATCACTACACTACACTCCAGACACCCGATTTAGCCCGATGCAGGGAGATATCATTAATTTTGCCAAGCTGACTGTACTTTACCGTCTGTCAACGTTATGTGCATTAATATCGCCTTTTGTGCAAAGATACAATAAGACTCATAAACAAGATGTGATCGTAGATAAAAATGTTAATTTTCTGCTGGAGATTCCTAGTGAAAAGTTGTTGCTCTACACTTTATTTAAAAAGCTAAGTTACAGCTTCAGACAGACTTGTGTTCACGGGGATACTTTTTGAATTAAAAAAAAACATATTTAGCTTCATATTTATTCAGCTTTAAAACAAGTCACGATTAAGTTTGCGTTCAAAAAATAATAATATCTATTTTCATCGATGGTTTTCAGAACGGCTGAAGCATTCATAATAATACCAGTATAAATTGTTTATTTTGTTGGTTTAGAATCAGAATTAAGGTAAATGTGAAATGAGGGGTATTATGAATGACTCAAGAAACGAAAATGAAAAAAACTTAAATGTGATAACGAAAGAGTTTAGGTAAAATTAGCTACTTATTTTGCAATAAAAGTATGCAACACGGACGTATGATGATTCCCGAATAAATTAACATTTATTAAAACATAAATTAACTTTTCCCCTTCTTTTAGTTCTAGATTAATTTCACGTCATCAAGCGACGACAAAATAGATACGAAGTGAGATAACACAGTCCGGACCAATTAATTTAATTACACTTGTGATTAACTGTGCACATTAAATAAATTGGACGTGAAACCATAAACGCGACAAAAACTTAGTGATCGAAGAGGGACGTGTTAATTTGTTTTACTTTTAATTGACTGAATACTTCAGTTGATTGACATAGCATTGGCCACAACCTAAGAAGAATAATATACTTCGTAGCCAAAACACGCCTTGATATACTAATATAACTACCTACTAAGGTATAATTTTCTTTTTTTTTACTACAATGGAGTTAGGCTTCGGTTTCTGAAATCACGTAACCACTAATGTGCGATGAGTAGGAACAGCTGGAGGCTTACTAGGTGTACCTCTGGGCGGTTTCGTGACGAAAGTCAACCTCCACGCAGATAGAGAGTCATGTGACCTGTCCGCCTCCAGTCGGCAGGTATACATGAATTAGTCGGCCTATTGCCTGCAATGATTGAGTACCTAATTCAGTAATTTCCCTCAAAATCCTTAGGCATACTCCTTACTCGCATTTAGTAAGAGATAAGATGAACCAAACGACGGGTCGCGCGATGTGATAATTTTCTTGACATTAGCACGCACGAGTTTGTTGAATGGGAATCCCATATTCGTGTGATAAAATTTGCTCGTGTATATGTTGTGATCGCCGAGCCACGTTGTTTTTCAACAGCAATTTTATTATAGGAGTGAGCGGGTTATATTGAGGTTGGGAGTTAAATAAGCAGTGGTCTCAAACTTAATTTATATTAAAATGTCAGAAAACTTACTGTGAATTTTAATTTCATAAATTGTTTACAGAATTCAAAATATGTTTGAAAGACAAGTAATGTCTTGAGACCAGAATTTTATTTATTCATAAGGATTCGCAGCTTAGCGCTAAGCTACCAATCTTCGCTTATCTAGTTTGTAAAGCAATTTATTTTTAAAATCATACTTTCACAACTCTAAATCTAAACGATTCTGTGAAAACTAAAGTGCTGTGCAATTACAAAAATTGCTGTAAGTCTGGTGATATAGACTGACCTTTGAACTCAAAATAGTTTTAATACGATAAAAAATAACCTAATATGTCACGAAGGTAAATAATTTTATTGTTGAGCAAATATTAGCATTGAAATGAATGAAAAATGCTTTATTGCTTTGCGAGTTACATACTTAGACTAGCAAAGAATTAGGTACTTACATATAATACGAAATTAGTATCTAGTTATTGTCTAGTACAATTGTTGAAGTAAGCAGGGGATCCCAAACTAGGCACAGCCTGTATCTTGGGTAACCAGTAACTTATTAATTAACAGAGTTACAGTATCAATTAGTAGATGTAATAAAGCTTAAGTTAAAAGTAAATTAAAAAAAAGTTTAATTGAGTATAATACAGATGATTCTCGACAAATTACAGACCGTATGTAACCATAATGACAAAAACCTCACCATGTTGCGGTAATTTAATTCACATTGACATTAATAAAACTGATTTTGGTTTTCTAATCAGCCAACATTTCCCTGAGGAAAGCCTGTCAACCAACATTTTTTTTTCATTACATAATTTTCCAGCCATTCCATGTTCTAGTGACGGTCGAAGTAAACGAAAAACGTGTCAAATATCGGAACAAAACGTGGACGAAATAGATGTGGCGTGGGAAGCCGTACGACGGTAGACGCATTCCGCAGTGCCACATGATTTCACGGTCGTGCATCGACTGACGAGGGTCCAACTAGGGCGGATAAAAGGGCTTCTATGAAAACAGTGGGTTAGTTAGTGCTTAGTGGGGAAACTTCGTAAAATAAATAAGATCCAATGTGAAATTTAGGTGTGATCAATATTAAACCAAGTGTCGCGTTTTTTATAGTAACCGTGGTCGATTTCCTCCCTGCAGAAGTTCGTGTTAAACATTATTAATTTAAAACTAGTTTTAATACCCATAACCCTGGTAAAGTAGCCAGCTACTTTGTCAAATAGTCGATGTACTCATGTGTTGTCATAATGAATGCTTTCTTTCAGCTGTTCGGTAGTATATATGTCAAGACAGCGGTCAAACTGATAATTTCATATGGCTTACTATGCACTTATTATTATGCACTTAATATTCATTTGACGAGAGTTCTTGCCTCATTAGGTTACGGCTGATAGAGTAAGTTTATGTTGTAATTGGAGTAAGCATAAGTTTTTTTCACATTGGCCATTGACGGATAAAAGCGCAAGTTAAATATGACATTAATATATTCCTCATTTAAAAACTTTGATTGGCTCCAACGTGAACAATTTGTAAATAATGTAAAAGTGCTAGAGGTAAGAAAAGGATAACAAATACTTTTACTGCCACTCGATCCAATCTTTCTCAGATTTTAACTTGTAACAATGTTACGTGTTAAAATTAACTAACCGTACAAATTCTAATCACGGTGAATGCTCAGCTCTAAGACATCTAATTGAAATTGAGCTTTTTGGTTCAGGGTTTTAGGTTTGTTTTGCAAGTGTCTGAGTTCCCTGTACGCATGTGGTTTACCCGTTGTTCGCGGCCGCCCGCGGAGTTGTCAAAACTGTTCGATGTATAAAATAATGCTCTGTGGCTGACGATCCGTGTAGACAGCTTTTTTATGTCATAAGTCGCGTCTTTTTTTAGACATTCAGATGTGGGTTACGTAAACACCTTTTGTTGAGGGTTTTTTGCAGGATACTTTTGCATTGTGTTCGATTTTTTTTTTGGAGCGAACCGATGGCTTATTTACTTAAAGACTCTAACGCCTAAGGATGCGGGTTCGATTCCTGACCTGGACAAACATATGTGCCTATGATGAACACTTGTTTTGTTTGTCTGAGTGTTACCAGGTAAATTTTAACCGACTTCAAATCCAAAAGAATTTAACTGGAATGTATTTTTATTCTTATAGCGAGGGCTGTTAAGCTCTGGTGTCAAGTGTTTGATGAAGGAAAAAATGGTCAAGAAAACTGTTTACGTTAAAAAAATATACGCACCAACGTAGAAATGTATATTTTATATTATATACCTAGGTGATAGTTTTTCCGTGGTGATGTTAACTAATTGAATGTCGTTATAACTTTTCAAAGTAAGTTGCGCTGTGCTTTAAAAATTCCACGAAATTGCTTTGGCGATTAGTTATCCGCACTAACCACCAGTTAGCCAGTCCAATGTGATTGTAAACGTTGTAACATCACAGCGCGTCAGGAACCAGCCTGCGAATGGGGTCGCGTGACTCAGCCGTCTCCCAGGCGCCCCCGCAGGGCTGCCGCTGTCCCACTTCACATCGGGACGGACCCGTTCGTTGGGGCTTTTTGTCCCGTTAATTAATCGCGTAGAAATTGCCATGCTTTCTGAAGTACCTCTTACCACCAGTTAGCCAGTCCAATGTGATTGTAAACGTTGTAACATCACAGCGCGTCAGGAACCAGCCTGCGAATGGGGTCGCGTGACTCAGCCGTCTCCCAGGCGCCCCCGCAGGGCTACCGCTGTCCCACTTCACATCGGGACGGATCCGTTCGTTGGGGCTTTTTATCCCGTTTAATTAATACCCGGGGGAAATTGCCATGCTTTCTGAAGTTTTTTTTTATTGCAGTTACCCTGCCTCATATGCCAAAGGCCTATAGGTGCTAAGGTTTTATCTCCATCCTTGATATTGTTTCTATTTGTAATTCAGACATTGTTTTATGTGATAGGTGGCAGAGGAGCAGACGGATCGCCAGATAGTACCTAAGTGACTGCCACCGTCCATAGATACCCTCAACACTAGTAGAGTCACAAATGCGCTGCCAACCTTAACCCCATTTCCTCCGATTAGCCCTTCGGCACTCTCACTCACTCGGCAAAACAAAACGCAGACGCTGCTTCGCGCCGGTCTAGCCGAGGTATCACTCCGGTCGAGCCGGCCCAATCATGCTGAAGCGTAGCTCTCCACATTAGAAAGGGATCAAATGTATCGTGGCACCCCTGTGAGCTCCAGGGATCGCTCCTGCGTTCCCCGAGGAGCGATCCGTCCGAACAATCTATTTTCATTCGTTTGATGTAGCCACGCGGCGACTCGGAAAAACGAGTAACGCAGGAATTACCTGCCTTCCTTTCAATGCTGAATCGCTAAGTTACACGATTAAGACAAGACTAGTATGGGCTTAGTATTCGTTGTAATGTGAGTGCTGGAGTGATTGTATACGGATTCGAGGCTTTTTATTAGCACTACATCGCACTAGCATCTAAACCAGAGGTTCTTAACCTGTGGTCCGCGGACCAATGGTGGTCCCTGGAGGCATTCCAAGTGGTCCGGGAAGACATCGTAACAAACAAGTGACGTGACGTGATGAGTCGAGTCAACACAACGCAAACGGCGCCGCGACGCATGTCCGAAGTTAGTGGTCCCTGACACGACAGAATTTTGGTATAATGGTCCCTCATTACTTAAAGGTTAAGAACCACTGATCTAAACCAATGATTTGCTTCGGTTAATTCATGATATTTCCTACATTGCATACCGATAGCAAGCGGTTAAATGTGAGAAGCTACGGAATTTGTGTGTACTACTACGGAATATTGTAACCACATTTACCGCAATAAACGATTTCTATTATTTTCTAATAAACAAGAGAATATTATTTTAAATTCACCACAGTAGACAAAAGTCCTCGATCATATAAATGTGGTTTGCTTCTCACGATAAATGTCAAACACTAAGTAGTAAAAGATTCTACGGAGTAGTATGGCGGAAATTTTAGGTGTAAAAAGTACAAATGGGTCATCATCGAGGTTCAATTTTTCGTAGGAGTAGGAGCGGTGCGGTGCTATTTTTATCGTATATCTGCTCTCCTCTCCTGGGTACCTAATTTCCAATAAGGTTTAAAGTAATGGTAACGGTAATGTTACCTCAGTTACAATACCTTATTCGATTTTGTTTTATTTTCATTACGATCCCAATGTAATGAAAGTGTAAATAAAGATATCACAAGCCGCCTTAAAAGTTTTGCTTACTCAATATTTTAACTTTAAGAGTTTCTCAAAAGTTATACTTCGTATGAGACACCGTTAATCCCCAGCTACTTTTGATGAGTGTACTCAGACGACGCGCAAACTAGAGGCGCGACCAGCTCGAGATATTCTTCCAAATCCTCCTAATGGATGCGACAACACGCGTCATAACTTCACTGGGAATTATATTAAATTCATTAAACCCATTTGCGAGGAGATTTAGATACCCTCCGGTTGCGAAATTAACACGGAGCAAGATAATTGGAAAACCAAATTAACTCAGGGAATAAATCGTAAAGAATCAGTCATGTTTTGACTTGAGGCAGCCATGGAAGGAATGTTTAACCGTGGGAGAGCCACGCTTCGGCATGCATGTGCCACTTTGACTTGACCAGAGTGATACCACGGCCCCACAGAAGACGACGTGCTTCTCATTCGTCAACTCTTGCTACGAGTAATGATCTTGGTTATTAGTACTGAATTTACTCTTGGACTGACTACTCTGTATTGAATTTGTTTCAATTGAGTTACTCTAAATTCAGTCAAAAATTTTGGTGACATGATATTTTGTTATGTTACCAAAATTTACAAATAATATTTTTTCCAACCTATTCTCACCACCTTATTGTCTAAACTTATGGGGTATACTTAATATTATTTTTGGAATTTATGTTTTCTCCTTCCTCTTAATTTCAATCTAGAAATATAGGTATGTACATTACTATTGCATGAGTAACAAAATAACATTGAACAACACAGTTTTCCAATATTTACTTAATAAATTATTTAAACGTGAACTCACACGCATGAGGTAAATCAGTAACCCATTTGCCTCAAATGTTTGTGCGTCAAAACAAAGGCTACTTACTCTATAATATGATGATGACAAAGTGGTATTTTTTTGGTATTTGAAAATATTTGTTAAAACGGTGAGTAAGATAAGTGTAATGTTTGATTTTTACAAATGATGTAGTTATGATGAGCTGTATCGCAAAGGGATGCTTAAATGAGCACTTAATACGATTAAAACCAAATTAAAGTGACACTGAAATTCAACTTATCTTTTACGCAGGTTCGAGTATGCCTGTTTTTCCCGGCCATTATAATCTGGACATATTTAAGGCAAGAGTGAACAGGCAAACGCGTGTCATCCTAGACCTCATCGTCACTTACCATCAGGTGCGATTGTAGTCAAGCGTTCGCCATAGTTTAATAAAATAAATTCCCGCTAAGCTAAAGTGACAAGTCTTTGTTTGATTTTAAAAGTAATGGTTTTGACTTTGTCTGATTTACTATCAACTAAAGCTGACGGCAAACAAGCTTAAAAATGTAAAAAATATGTTTCACTTCCACAGTAAAACAAAGCAGTCAAACTTAATTGACTCGTTAAGTTTATTTACAATCCGATCGGCGGCTATTCGGTTTTCGTACGAATTTATCACACGTTAAAAGTGTCGCATGTAAGTCATAATAAATTTCATTTGCACGTCACGACCGCGCGCAAATCCCTCACCGACCCGGCCAAATGGTCACTTTAAAATTATTTACAGCCCGCATAATTCTTTGCAAAAAAGTTTTATGTTTCCATTGTTGCAACTGCAGCCAATAGGGTTAGCATTGTAGCCATGTATAGGAGTTTTCAATGTGATTTACCGAAACTTTCGACGATAATTACTGAGTACTTTTACATAATATTAATTATTATCTACAATACTCCAAATAATATTTAATTGCTACTCATAAAAGACCTTTAATATATTATGATCTTTGGTTGTCCTCGTCATCTTTTTGGTCCCATGGCCGCCAATTTAATAAACTAAATGCACCTAGAGTATGTACTTATGTCCCACGGATTCTCATCACTTTAAAGTGCCTCGGCCTTAAGGCCGATGTCGAAAAATATCATTGTAAAGGTGGCCGGCAATGACTTGACTGAGAGCAAGCATATATAACAAGAAAAACAATCAGACGTAACAATATAATCTAAACTAATCTAAATAAATCTAATAATAGGAACCCTGAGGACCAGTAAGTGAGAAACTTAACAACAGGATACGTTCCCAACGTTTATTTTTTCTTCGTTAAATCAGTAAGAAAGAAATGGCCTTTATTACACAAATATATATAAATACTATTTATAAAAAGATAAATTCTACAGACATCTTGACGAAACATTAGTGGGGCCCAAATCGACGCCCAACGTCACACAAGAGGAACTAATATCCCGAATTAAAGTGGCCCTTGTTATAAAATATAATTTTAGTCGTTTTATCGATGTCCTCGAGTGCCAAAACAAACTGTTTGACAAAGGGCGTGCGCATGCGCCGACCCTACGTGCGACGCAAGCGAAACGCATTCATTACGTTCGCTTTCGGTGCTTATAAATCGCATTGTTCAATTAACGGTACAGATATGCAATTTGTGCATTGTCCGGTCCGATAAAGGCTTTGAAAAACCCGAACGCTTTTTCCTTGAGACTTTTTTGTACGGGAATACAGTAGAGCAATGTAAGATTTATTGCAGTCTTACGTAAGTCCACAGTTAGATCGTAGGCGTCTTCCATTAGGTATGCTTCACTACTGACGGTCCTGGGCAAATGGCTCCTAATCCCATCGTTCTTGTTGAATGATGTCAACTTACGATTCAAATAAGTGCTGATAGTTTCCATTCAAGCAATCTTAAAACCGTTTTTGTATGATGATCAAAATAATTTCAAATGTAAGATGTATGTTGTATTGTGTCACATCAACGTAGCTAGGTACCTACTTAATATGTATTAGTTGATAATTCACTATCTACTATACAGAAATCTGCGGAAAAGTTTATTTCAGAGAATGACTAAGGCATCATCATTTACGTCCATTTAAAGGAAACCATTAACAACGCGACAGGAACTATTGGCTCTCCAGACAGGAAAAAAGGTTTCTTGCATGTGTTTACCATTTCCAGCGAAGATGATTAAAATGCAATAATATAATTAATCCGTGCAACAATGAGTGTCCGGCCACGTCACGGCGTCTGGCCTGCATCCTCGCAGGACGATTAATCATGAAGTACAGGAGAACGACGCTGTTTTGGCAACGATTCCTAATAGATGCTTTTAACGTCTTAAGTTAAATGAAAGACGAACGCTGTGGAACCACCTTTTTTATAATTAGAGGTCAGACGAACAGATGGATCACCTGATGGTAAGCGATTACCGCCGCTCATGGACACCCGCAACACCAGAGGCGTCACAGGTGCGCTGCCGACCTTTTAAGAAGGAATACGCTCACTTTTTGAAGGTTTGCAGGTAGGACCTTAGACGGTGATCCAAGATTTGTTAAATCTAGTAATGTAATGAAACTAATCTCAAACTGCCAACTGGCCGTTCGCAACCCTAAGATAAGGAGACTAATCATGCATCATGCAAGGTTTCAGATTCATTAGTCACTGTGGACTATCCTAGAGCTTAAGAAACTATACTAAAAGAGAAGGTTGCGTTATGATCGTTAGCATCGCTGTGTGTCATCGTAAAATCATAAAACATGGTCCATAAAAATGGAAATAAGATGCGGCCAGGTGGAAAAACGCACAGTTCTGTCATTAAGTGTACTTAGGTATCTGAATGGATCTTTGGCCACTAATCTTCTAAACTGCACAATTAAAGAGTTTTGCGAAACGTCGTAAAAAGTTGGTCACTTTTACTTTAAGATTATTTTTGTCATGCTATTGGTTTCGGGATTAGAAAACTTTGTCATAAGTACTTTACACGAAATTTAATTCATACCTCATTGTTACCAAATTTGTCGTCAGCTCCTATACTACAAAGACGATTATTCACTTGTATTTGATTGTCAAACATCTCTATCAAAAGGACTTAAGGTTGAAAATCTGACTCTGTTCTTATCTGAGTGTATCAATATTGAAATCACGATTACAGGCGCCGGCGGCGCGCCATATGTGTTGAACCAATTTCGTAGTAATAGATGCTTAACTTTTTTTCCTGATGTACCTACTTATTTTCACATTAGGACTATAGAATATACTTTCATAGTATTTGGGTAATTGACTTACATGTTAATTCATTAGAAGATGTACATAATTTAATTTGCGCAAAGTTCAGGTCCTTAATACATCTATTTGTAGGTACAAGGATAATTTTATTCTTAAAATACACACAGTTTTGTGCGAATTACTTGATAAAATTGACTATAACACGGTAAACATTTTAGCTATTATTTTCTATTTAACTGCTATTTTGCTGTATTGAACTTATTGATTGGTCAAGGATAATCATTTTTTTAACCTGTATTTAATCAAAAAGTATCTATTTACCAAATTAAAAAATGAACAAAAGTTATTAATTATTTTGGATAAAAATTACAATTTTTGAATATTGTTTTTATTATTAATTATTTATTTATTGAGTAGGTACAGCCACATGACACATATTAATGCAAACATGGTTCTTAATAATTAAACTTATCAGTTCTGATATGCACCACAATAATTGTTGGATAAAAAGCAACAAATATTTTAAAGATAAGCTAACTTAACTAACTTAGATATAATAGTACCCCATTATCACGAGACAGATAGAGATAAGAGACGCAGTACAAGAAAAGGTGGGATTGTGTGTGGTCAATCACTTCAGGTCCCGTCCTTGGCATTTGGAAGACAATGTAAAAAGCATGTAAATCCACAATGGAGTCAGTATAAGCAAAAATACTGTGAAACACTTCAAAATTATGTAACAGTAATAAACTGTAATCCCAGAGAGAAAGGAGCTTTAAGAAACGAAATTCGCAACCGATCCTCATCCTCACCTATTTTATTTATTTATTTAGTACAATTTTTCCTACAAACTAACAGATTTACGCACTGTCTCGTCACTTTGTATGAATGTGACGGGTATAATCCACTCGTTACGGGACGGTTTCATTATAAACCACCTAGTTCGTTCAACAATATAATGACCGTAAAAACTGAAACAGTAGACAATATAGCTGCTTTGAGTCAATGCGCTTTAATTGCAACGTGAATAAAGAGGGGCTTATGTTCTAGTGAGATTGCACTGCGGAGTTTTATGATGAGTTCGTGCATAAAATGTATTTTGGTGGCATATTACGCGGCAAATAAAAAATACCGTAGAAGGATACAGTCTAAGAATACCTACAATAATATTGTTTAAGATTTGCAGAGTAAATTCTGTTTTGAACTGAAACTTTCTGTATAAAAAACTAATTGGCATCAATTATTTCAACTAAAAAATCAAAAACAAAAAAGAACAAAAGAAGACTATTTGAAATTCGAATTCATCGATTCCAGGACGTTTTAAAATTTTTGTACAGATTGAACATTGCGAAGGTTAAAAAAACTTCACAATTCAAACTAAATTGTGTTCCATGACTTTTTTTCTATAATATTAAATTTTATGCCAATTTTATGATCCCAACTGTTTTCATAACAGATATTAATATGGTAATATCTGCAAAGACTTAGTTTATTTAATGTCACTTGATGAATGGCTGGATAATTCAAGATGATTTCGGAGAAATGTTAATAACAACAGCCCTTTGAAATTGGATATTTCGCAACGAGACAAGACTAAAATAATATAGTTAGTTATAATTTAGCCTTCTATATAAATAACGGAATATCTTCATAGTGATATTATTAATTACATTAAAACCCATTATTATGACATAATGGACTTTAATGTGTCATGAGTAACTTTTATAGATGAGTTAATTAAACCATATGAATCTATGATGGGAATTTATATTTGTCAGAGTAATTTAAAGTGTTTATGAAAGGATAAAATAAACATTGCATTTTAATCAGTTTCCAATTATGGCATAATGTTACTAATAATTATATTTTATTGACTATGATCGTATATGTTATGCTGAATGACATAACTTGTGTCTATTATGGATATATATACCTACTTATACAGCGTCTATAGACTATAATAAAATAGATTAAATACTTTACGAGTTACTTGTTTATTCCAACATTCCAAGTGTAAGTATAAGTGAGGGTACTGGAGGGTCAATCCGAGGAGAAGAATAGTTCAAAGTGCAGTAAGTGGCTCCGCTGATTGCTCGTCTGATATATAATCTTTTTTCATATCTTCTATCTTGTCCATACTATATTTAAAGGACTAGACTATTATTTAGACAATCACAAAGCTAATAAGTACAACCAGCGCAGTTTATTGGATATAGCGCAGTATGTTAAAACTAACTCCCTATACGAAGTGAGAGTGGGTCACTATATAAGATGGATGGATGTAGGTAAATATGGTATGTTAAGAGAATGTTTTTTGTAAGTATTTTTATAAGACTACATCTGATTCCGTACGAAGTGACTTGGGCTCTTTTGTTACAGATGTGACATCAGAGGCATTACAAATATAATACCTTAAGACATAATAATACACTCAAACTCTGGCAAACACAAATATTTATCGCACAATCAAATGTTTGTCCAAGGTCGAACCCACGATCTTTGGTGTATGAGGCAGGGTCACTACCAAATGCACCATTGAGTCAGATTTGTTTATTAAAAAACTTAAAATAGGTACTGGCTTACTGCCTGGCAACCCTAATCTTAATCTACAGGGGCATCGAACATGGAGTACTCACGAGCGAGTGCGTTTAACATCGTAAGTTAATTCCGAAGTGCATTGATTGATAGGTTGATGGAGACAATAAAAAGTTCTCTTCACCCTCCACATAATCCGATACTCAACTCAAGTATACTCAACCACATTTACGAGCACACGCGTACACGTTCAGAAATATCTGAACATTTTGTGAGCTCATTCAGATGTAGGTACGGCTCTTATTTGTATAGCAGATTCCGTACTAACGCGCGCTAATCAACAGTTGTGCACTTGAAAATGTGTTACAATGACCTTATAGAATAAATTGTATGATGACGAAGTAATCATTCCACGTCAAATCGACTGAGTCTATATAACCTGTCATTTGCTTAGTTACTGATATAAGGTGACTTTACGACTGCTTACCGATTGTACGGTCTCACATCAATGTAAACAAATCTGTGAAATTTTCTTAATCGATTCTCATCTTAAGCGTGTTTGACTCGTTACGTTCAATATTTTTATTGATGCAATTTGACAGTTTGTTGTAACCTGATGTGTGGCTGTACCTTAGAGGAATCCCTTACCACCACGCCGAGAACCAGGCAGATAATATTTCTCCGTAACCAGAAATTTACAAGTATTAATTTCACATTCATACAACTTTATGCAACTTATAGAACTTTATATAAAACGCAACGCAATCTTCCTTATTTCGTGGATAAGTCCAGAGGGTTCTCTAGTTCATTGAATCGATTAATTGAAAATGGAACATGTTTTTTGTTTTATCAAATCCTAATAGAGCATGAAAATATTGCATTGCATATTTTTGGAACTGGAAAATGTAGTATACTACATTCTATAGAACGAACCAAAGGAGAACAATCAAGTGATCTGGTCTTGAAACTGTAGAGGGAGGAAAAATAATTAAATCGAGACATCATCAAGAATAGTTCGCAAGTTCAGTTGAGAGCTTATACCTACTTAAATTATAATCGAACTCTGCACTCAAATCGCGCGCGAGCTATACAATATTGTCTTGCTGCTAAAGTTAAATTTTCCCGTAACTGTATAACGAAAAACATACCTGCCAGATTCAACAGAAATATTTGTTTCATCAAACACAATTTACGTTGGTGTGAGAATCGAACCGACCCTCAACTTCTCGAGCTCTAAGTAGATTAGCTAATCTTCACAGCGCAGAAAGCTTACTACTAAGTGTTATGCACCGTTCGTCTCGACTTTGTTTACCCCTTTTAACTTCGAGCGCCTCATAAAGTTCACATATGTTTTCTCCTATCGATTTGTATCAGCATATAGTAAAATGCTCATCGGAGCAGGTAAATTAATGTGTCTGACCGTCTGTCCAGTGCCCGAGGAGGGAAGTAGACTTGTGAAGTCTCTGAATTAGCAGACTGGATGTACTAGCTCACTTAACAAGTGAGTGACTTGCCACTCGCTCGTTTCGGTCCCACGTAGTTCAATAAGTTTAGATGATGCGATATACTCAGTAATACAGAGAGAGAGTAATAATAACAGAAAGAGTATATATATGTTTAGACAGTTCAATCTATATCCTACAAGCTCGAAATTGTTTACCTCTCATGTCAAAGATAGGTAATTATGGTCTAGGTATGTATATCTATTGGGAATTTAGACAGAGGGTAGTAAACTGATGTGAGGCTTTCTACACTAACTTTAAAGAAAATCGCGGCGATAAACCAAATTTCTTTTCTTCAGTTCAATTAAATCAGATTTTTTCCGTCATTATCCGTCATTAACTGAATCTATCTCTTAATATTATAGTTAACTTAGATATTGATTCAAATGGACTGCAGATTTGTGTTAACTATCGAGGATAAACTTCATGGCCGCTTAAAGAATCTGTAGGTTTGAAGAAAATTATATTTTTTAATATCTTTTCTGTGCCTTAACATCTTGCCTATTTTCTTTGTCCCTTCTTTTCTGTCAGCCACATCTACAGTTCCGTAAATTCAAATATGAATCGCTCTTTTCAGTTTAGTGAACTATTTGGCGCTGTCCTACAGGGAAGATCTCGCTAACTTTATTGTCAGGTTGAGATGGGTTCACTCCACTCGAACACATTTTCTCATTTGCTCGCTCTGACGCTTCGCTGTTTGGAAAGTACCTACAAAATTGTTCTTTCAGTTGTTTGCTTAATTGTTTCATAGTTTATATGTATTGCTGAAGCCACGAACATTTATCTTCTATACTATTTATAAAGAGATAACTTCTATAGACAACGACAAGGCTTATAGGTAAACCGAAAACACAAAACGCTTGCGCGATGTAATTGGACACAGCGCCATCTCTGGTGTTTAACGTTTACGTATGTATGTAACTCTAACTTCACAAGCATAAAAATATATAATAAACTTCACCTATCAGTAAATCCGTGTGAATAATAATAATAAGACCGTGGGAGAGCCACGCTTCGGCATGAATGGGCCGGCTCGACCGGAGTGATACAACGGCCTCACAGAACAGGCGTGAAGCAGCTGCGCTTCGTCGAGTGAGTGAGGGCAGAGGCCCACTTGATTAAATGTTGGCAGCGCACTTGTGACTCTACTGGTGTTGCATGTGGCTATGAGCGGTGGGCATCGCTTACCATCAGGTGATCCGTCTGCTCGTCTGCCACCTTACCTTACTCACATAAAAAGAAAAATCAGATGCTACTAGCAGTAAATAAACAATAAATTGTACTGGTATTCGTCAAGTACCGCTTACATATTAATGTACATAAACGCATAAAATCTTCTGTTAGATAAATCATTGGTTGTCGTCGGATGGAGTGTGGGTAACTCGTATATTTTTTATAGAAAACCATAATGATAGACATTTTTACGAGCGATCGTTCGTACTGAGTAACGTTTATGTTTATAGCTCTTGCATGCGCATGCATAGCCGACGAAGTTCTGGGTTCAGTGCACAGATCATGTCAATGATTTACTGATAATAAATAAAAAAAACATTCTTGTAGTTTTGGACTTAAGTAGAGTTGCAATACAGTGTATATGACTTAATACTTAGTTGTTTTAACTTAATTTAATATAAGTATTTCAATTAATTAATAATGTGTGTAAAGAGGTTTATCACTAAAAAGTATTATTATAAAAATTCTATAGATGTAGAAACAAGTAAGTAAGTGGTAGAGAATGCCCCTGGGCATTAAGTTCGCCTATTGTAACAAATTTTGTGCAATAAAGTTTAAATAAAATAAAATAAATAAAACAAGAAGCACGGTATTTCCCTGATTTAAAATGTTAAAGAAACCCGCAAATAAGTACCTACTGAGTAATAATTACTTTTACTTACTGTAAAAAGAAGTGGCGTCATCTACAATGTGTAATTATGGTGTACATACCTGAAAAAAAAGAAAATCACTTTAGTAGGTACTTTTTGAAAGGCTGATGGCGTACAAACTTGTGACTATCTGGCGTTGCAGATGTTCATCGCTTACCATCCGTTGATATTTTTGCTCGTCTGCATAGTATCTCAAAAAAAAACAGTATCTTTGTTATGTTAAATACTCAAAGAAAAATCTCTAACCGCAGATAGTGAATAAAAGATCTTAAAAAAGTACAAGAGCCGTCTGTTCAATTCGTCTTCGTATAAAAAATGGACAGGGCGGCGTGTCGGCGACCTCGCTAAAACTAAACAAACGTCTTAGGTAGATATTTAAAAATGCATAAAATATTCTCCACACTTTCCGCAACACTAGACAATCTTGGCAAACAATAAGCGCCCTAATAGCTCAGGGTTCAGTACGAGACTTTCATCGACGCAGACGTTGGAAGATCCCCGCAAATCCACTCCTAAACCGAGACTAGTGATGCTCATTATGTCGAATTTATTCGAGTGACATCAACAATTATCGAACGGATTATTATCGAGTCACTAATTTCGATTCAAGTGACTCAAGCATGTTAATCTAGCGACATAATTAATTACTGAAGACTATTATAGAGGCAATAAAGATAATGAGCTAACTCGAGTAATGGAGTACTTCTTCTTCTATGTTGCCACTATCTTGGCAGAATGTTTGTGGCCATCATCATGTATGGCCGGCCTGTATCGCAATCCTTTGCGATTATCTTGCACTTAAGCATACTTCCATAATGCATTCGTGAAGTATATTCCGCCTTTACCTACCCCAAAATAAGCTCGAGAGAGTCAAACAATTGATAGGGAAAGGGTGTTATAAGGTTGGCAGCGCACTTTGCTGATGTTGTTATTGTTGTCGCCCATAGACATCCGTCTCTGAGCGGCGGCAATCGCTTACCATTAGGTAATCCGACTGATCATCTGCCTCTATAGTAACTTAAAAAACCGAGTATCCACTCGATAGGAAAATTGAGTCGTCGCATCACTAACACAGGCAAAGCTTTTCGAATTTTACAAAAATACGATTCCGAAAGATTATCTTTTGATTCGTTCGCTTCGTGGAAATAAAGACAAAAATGTTCAAGTATTTACAGGTGTATTGAAAATGTTTCCACTAGGTATTCTACGAGTTCCGAGTTTGAGGTTGTAGAAATAGATAGTGTGCTACAAATTGAGAGATCACGTGCTAAAGTTGTAGAACAACGAATAAATAAGATGCCATGTAGGTTTTACTAATTACTCTACAATTTGTCAACATACGGTCCTCAAATCAATGTTATGATATTTTTGAATTAGATGAAACAAAATAGATTGTGGTCAATCAACGTGTAGCTGATACCTTCATAATTATCAATACATGGATTTTACTGCTACTGTTATAAATTGTAAAATATCGGAAAGGTGATTGTAAGATCCGAAATGAAGTAAAAGTAACTTTCTTCCAACCACTAATAATAATAAAAAGTGAGGACACACTGTTGACATCGTAAACAAACAAATATAAAGATATATAGTATACAGATAAAGCGGTGTGTTGATAACACCCTGAGACGATATCACAACACGACCGCAGTGCCTATCAATCAACTATAAATTACACTCTTATTAGGGTTGTGTCCGCATAGGAAAAAAAGTGATATAAACAATAAAACAAACGCTAAATCAAGTGTTACAGATGATTGACACACAAATAATGTTTGGATTAATAAATGTTTTTTGTTTTTTTTGTGGGTTAGGGTAAAAAAATTGAGAAAATTTAAATATATTTTAATGTAGCAAAAAAGGTAACGTAGTAGATACGTTTTTAAATAGATCAATCATGAAATGTATATGGAATCAGGAAAAATCCAGAAAGGTAAGCTACAGTAAAAACATTAAGAATGTCGGTAAAGACCTACTTTCTTTGCTTCTGACTCATTATTATCTCGTAAAGGTGGCTACAGTCACGAAGATGATATACCTACACTTACTTCATACATATCCTTTTAAGAAGACCGTTTTATGTGTAAGGGACATAATGCCAACCCTACTTACAGCGTAATTGAAGATACAGGATGTAGCCCATCACAACCATTGAGAAGCTATTCTGAACTTGGTTTACGAGGTATAACGGTCCAATTTAGTCTTTATTATGTGAAAAATAAGGATATAATTTGCATATAAACTTTTGTGGGTTGAGTACCAATGACCCGACCGCCATTATTGTTGAATGAAACGACTGTATACAAGATGTTATTATTACTAGTGCCTATATTTTACTACACACTTATGTTAATTTTTATTCAATAACTTAAATATGCACTTATGAGTGCTTGATAATTATTTTCATAAGGTTTAGTTTTGAATGATTTGTCATTTAGGTACTCTTCTAAGAGACTGAGAGATACGAAGTTATTAAATAGTCTATACACTCATAATGGTACGCGTACGTACCATTACGTACGTGGCAAAATATACCCACCGTGTGATATTTGTGTTTGTTTCATCAATGTGTTTTATGGATTCTATTAACGGGAATAGAAGAAGAACATAAGTGTTTCTGAAGCTGATTTTGAACAAACACAATACATTGGTATGCTATTGTCCAATTCTTTTAATATCTCCTTTTTAGTAATAATGTCTACATCTAAATCCATTAAAATTTGAGTCAAAATGAATTTTTCGAATTCCACACATGTCTCAGTATAATTTATGAGTGATAAAAATACTTAACGAAAACGATTCCCAATAACTGTTCAATCAGTTTGAGTGAGTAGTCTAGTCAGAGAAATGAATGATTGAAAAGTACTTTATAAAATATTATTTACGAAGCCATAAAACTTTTTATAGCGGCGTGGAGTGATCAATACTCGGTGAAACAACGAGACTTGTATGTTATATCACATTCAATTACAGTAAAAGTGCAAAGAACTAGAGTCTTACGAGAAATTTACGAGTGACGTTCAGTAAAGTTGAAAACTGTATTGAAAAACTATTTACTAACTCGTCTCGTACTATGCTCGGCTTTTCGTGGATTTTTAGAGCCAAATATACGTACTTATGTTTTAATCTAATGAAGAATTAATGAGATAGGTATTTACACATAAAATATCTTTCTTTGGAGTTCCAGCAATGATCATAGGACTCACGGCGTCACGTAGGGTTACCCTGTTTGAACTTTAGATCGTCCTTTTGTTTGACACAAGTGCTATTTATGCATTGTGAAATCGAACCAACGAAATGATTAATATGATTATTGACATAATCGAATCTCAAACTAGACTGTGTCAAATAGGTCGCCGCTTTTAGTATCTACAGTTTATAAAGATAATGTCTTCTAAATCTGTAGTTACCATCTAGTAAGTATATATTGCATAATTATCCAAGAAACAACTGAGTCAACACGGTAATCTCCGCCGTGAAATAGCCTATAACACGTTGTGTATCTGGGACTTAATTAAGATTATAGGCGATAATTAGATAGCCCATACAGCATAATATGTTCAAAGCAGATACATAGTAAGTATAATGTTAACAGTACGGAAGCGACCCCTTCAAAGCTCCGTTTTACCGTGAAAGAAAGACAAACATACAGACAGACACACTTTGACTTTCCCATTTATAATATTAGTATGGATGATGTGGCCACTTAGAGCTAGACGGTAAAAAATCGAAAATAATATTAGATACCTATATAACACTTACTCAAGAAACGTTTCAAAACAGAGGGCCTAATTTGAAGTGGACGTTACGACCGAATCGGAGTTCCCCTCTCTTTCACACGCGCTGTGTGCGCTTTTGTTTGAATGTGACAGGTATATTCTCATTCGTTACGGGACGTCTTCGTTATAAGCCACCAGTTTATACTTTCCTTTGAATATTTTCAAGAGTGATCGATCACACTCTACCTATTATAAAATACCACATGCTTCACATTACCCACAATCGATAAAAATCGATTGATAGTGCCAGTTTTAACGTTTTAAAAGAACCTCACTGGCACTCATTCTCCTGTGCCGGCGGCGCCAGTGATAATGACTAGATCGCACGTGCGCCCGCGCCGACGTCCAATAAAAACGTCGTAAACCGTTCTCTCATACTGATTGATCGATTATGCGCTATTAAACCTAATAGTAATGAACATTTAAGGAACTTGATAACTCTAGCCTAGCAACGTAAGCCTACTGGACGTAATGTATTACGCAAGTCTTGGCTCAGGAAATAAATTTACCAGGATAGTAAATATTTACAAAATTAGTAAGATAATAACACAATGATCATGATTGCTAAGTATATTTTGTTCATAGAGTTTGTTTATCGAGGAACGATCTACGAAATAAGGCTTTAAGAATGTCATTTAATGCAGTTAATAAAAAAACAGAATTAAGCTAGCTTCTAGCTTTACTTGTGTTTGTTCAGTGTCTGGGTGCTATATGTACCTATTTAAGTATTATGTTTCTGTCTCCTATATTGTCTGATATCTGTAGCACAAATGCTTAAGCTACTTAGCACGGAGTCAGGTCAATATTATGAGGTGTTGTGTGAATTTATTTATCTATTATTTGATTTAACGATTTCAGGCAGTATCTGACTACATCATATTTTTTACTACCCTCCCCATCAATTCATTGGCTCTCCAGTAACTGCGTTATTATAACTTCATAACGAATAATTCTCTTTGTTTTGTACTTGCAAAATGTGTGCAAATAGGTTACAATGCTAATGACTAAGAAAATAAATCTACGCACAAATTATAACCCGTAAATAACTACTTACGTGTAACAAAGATTTCCTCATGTGCCATTTTGGCTTGTTTACTGCATTGTCTCTGAATTTTGCTACATTTATTTTAACTGAGGCCAACAGCTAAAAAGATACAAGACCTACTACTTAGTGAAGTTTTTTTATATTGTAACTCGTACTAGTGGCCCGCCCTCACTTCGCTTCGGGACCATAATTCAGAAATGAACCAATAGATGGCGCTGTGTCCAATTACATCGCGCAAGCGTTTCGTGTTTTCGGTTTACCTATAAGCCTTGTCGTTGTCTAATTGTCTCTGAATTTTGGTACATTTAATTTAACTGAAGCCAACACGTCCAAGTAAAAAACCGGCCAAGTGCGAGTCGGGCTCGCGCACAAAGGGTTCCGTAGCAGCAAATATAAGATTTTTAAAGGTGTACAATACTGTAGTATATTTTTTGATCTATCTTATAAGGTTCAGCCATCGTTTTCAGTGCAAGCACAATAACTTAACCAAAATTACAGTTAAATCAACCTATCTCAAAAACTATAAGAGATACTTTGATCAAACCAAAAATCGTTGAAAGAGTTAATTAGCATGCATCACCTCTATTTTTTTTAGAATTTTATACCCCGTAGTTATAAAAATAGAGTGGGGGGGACATACTTTTTACGACTTTGAGAGCTGATATCTCAAAAACCGTTCACTTTAAGAAAAATGTTTTTTAGAAAACTTTATATCATTTTAAAAGACCTTTCCATTGATACCCCACACGGGTATGTACATCGAAAAAAAAAATTTCATCCCTCAGTTACATGTATGGGGGGCCCCACCCCCAATTCTTTTTTTTACTATTTAGTGTCATATTTTTGTAGCGGTTCATACAACACATATTCCCATCAAATTTCATCACTGTAGTACTTATAGTTTCCGAGTAAATCGGCTGTGACAGACGGACAGACGGACAGACGGACAGACGGACAGACGGACAGACGGACATGACGAAACTATAAGGGTTCCGTTTTTGCCATTTTGGCTACGGAACCCTAAAAAGATACAAGACCTACTATTTAGTGAAGTTTTTTAGGGTTCCGTAGCCAAAATGGCAAAAACGGAACCCTTATAGTTTCGTCATGTCCGTCTGTCCGTCTGTCCGTCTGTCCGTCTGTCCGTCTGTCACAGCCGATTTACTCGGAAACTATAAGTACTACAGTGATGAAATTGATGGGAATATGTGTTGTATGAACCGCTACAAAAATATGACACTAAATAGTAAAAAAAAGAATTGGGGGTGGGGCCCCCCATACATGTAACTGAGGGATGAAATTTTTTTTTTCGATGTACATACCCGTGTGGGGTATCAATGGAAAGGTCTTTTAAAATGATATAAAGTTTTCTAAAAAACATTTTTCTTAAAGTGAACGGTTTTTGAGATATCAGCTCTCAAAGTCGTAAAAAGTATGTCCCCCCCCCTCTATTTTTATAACTACGGGGTATAAAATTCTAAAAAAAATAGAGGTGATGCATGCTAATTAACTCTTTCAACGATTTTTGGTTTGATCAAGTATCTCTTATAGTTTTTGAGATAGGTTGATTTAACTGTAATTTTGGTTAAGTTATTGTGCTTGCACTGAAAACGATGGCTGAACCTTATAAGATAGATCAAAAAATATACTACAGTATTGTACACCTTTAAAAATCTTATATTTGCTGCTACGGAACCCTTTGTGCGCGAGCCCGACTCGCACTTGGCCGGTTTTTTATATTGTTACTAGTGGCCCGCCCTCACTTCGCTTCGGGAACGTAATTCAGAAATGAACCAATAGATGGCGCTGTGCTAAATTACATCGCGCAAGCGTTTCTTGTTTTCAGTTTACCTATAAGCCTTATCGTTGTCCATAGAAGTTATCTCTTTATAAATAGTATAGAAGATAAATAGGGCTCAAATATTGCTGAGGGATTTCAAGAGGATCGTAATCTATAAAATAACAGCTTTGGAAAACACCAGAGATAAATTCTGTAAAGATGATGGCATAGTAAGAATATACGAGTATGTTAAGTCATATTTACTATGAGCAATTTCTACCATAATATTTCTGAACACGAGTAGAGTACCTAACTATTATTTGTTTTATTATTGCACCCATTTTGTGTATGTAAATCTTATTTGTAATGTAAGCTTGCCATGTATAATAAATACTAACTAGTTATGTTCTAACTATTAATTTTATAGTGAGGCCACTAGGCCCTCCTTCACTTCGTTTTGGCTAAAGATAAATGATTAGTCCATGGTTTCGGGATTGCTATTAATTCAAAATATCACCAAATAGAATGCGCTAGGTGCCGTTTACATCGCGCAATTGTTTTGTCTTTACACGTAACTTAAAAGGCGAGTAAGTCTTTACCTGTTTATAAATATTATAGATATATTGAATTGACTGTAGACACGAGGCTTAAACAACAAGATTAATAGCAAAATGACCATATCATTGGCGGCGCTTACTGCCCTACTTCCAGATCTCATGATTGATTGGCGGTTTATTCTGACACAGTTATTGATGTACCAATCATAGATCATTAAATTTACGCATAAGAATATGAACAATAAAACGACACAAATTGGTTTAGTAAGTGGATGTCAAGTCAATAAATGAGTCGTTCACCTACGGAATGAAAGCACTGGCCCATTGCCCGGCATTGATTTGTGAACATGGTTGAGCGACGGCTTGCATGATTGATGACTGTTTGATGATAATTCGGTCGGTTTATGCTAGCTCCTAGGCTTTGCCAATAAAGTTACAACATGCGACCTTCGACCCTACGCATACAAATAGGTATAAGACAGCTAAAAACACTGAAGGAGTAAAACACACTTTAAAAGCTTCATCAAAAACGGTGCACAAAATATAGGTAAGTAGGTATATGATATAGCATTTAAGCGATTTTTTTATAATAAACTAGCGGCGTCCGCGTGGAAAAGTAACTTTTTACCCCCCTTTCAACCCCTTACAACCCCCTTTTCGTAATAAAAAGTAGCCTATGTTCTTTCTCAGGGTCTAGATTATCTGTATACCAAATTTCATTTAAATCCGTTGAGTAGTTTTGGCGTGAAAGAATAACAGACAGACAGACAGAGTTACTTTCACACTTATAATATTATAGTATGGATGTGTCAGACGAGCCAACGGATCGCCTGATGGTAATCGATTACCGCCGCCTATGGACACCTGCAACACCTATGATGACATCTCATAAGTGGATGTGTGGATTTGGTTGAACACTCTCTGGGAGACCTAGCATACCACAACAATGGGCGACAATCGATTGAAATAAAACACGAACTAATCTTTAAAACTATTCAATTTCCATTCTTGAGTCACTCGTAAATCATATTATCCTTGAATGATGGGAGCTAATGTGGCGTTATGAACTTAAGTATTTTAGCAGATTAGTGTAGGACGTAATGTACGGAGGCGATTGTTGTAGATTAACTACTCACTCAGGATCATGAGTAAAATCATTATTCATGTAATATTTATGATTCACTATTGTATTTTTGAACTTTTTTTGAAGATACATATGTGTGTTAATCTCTCTCTTGATCTTCTGAATACTAGAAGCCCAACTCAACTGTGGGAGAGCCACGCTTCGGCATGAATGGGCCGGCTCGACCGTAGTGATACCACTGCCTCACAGAAAACCGGTGTGAAGCAGCCCCCGTGCTGTGTTTCGCCGAGTGAGTGAGGGTACCGGAGGCCCACCCGGGGGAGGAAGGGGATAAAAGGTTGGCAGCGCATTTGTAACTCCACTGCTGTTGCAAGTGTCCATGAGCGGCGGAAATTGCTTACCATCAGGTGATCCACCTGCTCGTCTGCTACCTATCACATAAAAAAAAGCCCGAGTTCAATATGGTTCGGGACCAGTACCAACCGATAGATGCTGAGGCGACTCTAACAATTGTGAGATGTAATCGACATTACATCTTAAAAGTGTTTCCCCTTTTCGGCTGTGCTGGCCTTGACTATGCGATTAGAAGATAAAGCTTCTAAGGAGTTAAATAAAGTACAAAAAATAATCTATAACTTCATTCTAAGGAGTAAATGTGGTAGATCCACATGGTATCAAGCTATGGCTTATGGTATCAAGAGGAGACTTGAAAATGTAATATGTACGTATGTAGACTTAAAAGTCGCAAGCAGACCTTCTTTCATTAAATAAAGAAACTCCATAGGTACTTACTAAGAGAAACGATATAAAACCAAATGCCACATTCCTTCGTCTTTCATTTAATTAGAAGTCTTGGAAGGAATTTCAAATAAAAAGTGGTCTCAATAGCCTCTAATGAAGCAATAAAATAATGAAATCCATCATGAAAGACGTTTCATTGCGTTTAACTCCATATGACTCATACCTACTACTATAGAAGCCCAGGCCAGTCGTATCCACTTTATTTGGCTTTTGATTGTTAAGAACTCACTTTTTGGACTGTACGTACAGCTACACATCAAAGTATACAAAACTGTCAAATTTCTTCAATCGACTCTCATCTTACTGTCATACACATTTGGTTGAATATTAATTGAGGAAATTTGACAGATTGTGGTAACCCGATGTGTGGCTGACTGTACACAAGTTGAATATATATCTATAGAAGATAAGAACTATAAACACCATAGGTAAGTAAAGCTATGAACTATGATCGATCTCTTCCAATTTATAAGCTTTGGGTAAATAACGGCTTTGTGTAACCGTCCTTTAGCTAAAGGACGGTTATTCGTCTGGTCATATGCCACCTATCACATAAAAGACACCTTTGCCCCCTTTCACTCCATTTGGGCCTCTGGTACTCTCACTCACTCGACAAAACACAGCGCAGGCGCTGCTTCACGCTGGTCTTCTGAGAGTTAGGTTTGTTTTTATTTAACTTTACTTTATTAATACAAAATAATCTTACCCTGTTCAAAGCGAAAAATATCTAATATTATTAATACCCTAATTAAAACACACTTATAGTACAATAAATAAGTTAAAGCTTTTAATTTCGTAAATGCAATAATTATTTTAATTGCAGCTGCAAATGTTTATGGAGGTTTCCTATATATGTCTCTGTCCTCTGTTTGCCGACAGCACTTTCGGTGGCCTACATTGCTTAAGTAACAATCCACGTTACTCCGAGATGAATCACGGTTACTTCACAGCCTTTTACCAAAGACGTAAGGGTCCGCGCGGATGAGACACTGGCGGCCGTCACTGGTAACTAGTAAAAAGCAGTTTTTTTTAATATGTGATAGGTGGCAGAAGAGCTAACGAATCACCTGATGGTAAGCGATTGCCGCTGCCCAGAGACACCTGAAATACCAGTAGAGTCACTAGCCACATTTATCCCCCTTTCCCCCCAATTCGGCCTCAACTCACTTCACTCAATCGACCAAACACAGTGTAGGCGCTTTGTCATGAATGGGCCGGCTCGACCGGAGTGACACCACAGCCTCACAGAAGACCGGGGTGAAGCAGCGCCTGCGCTGTATTTCACAGAATAAAGAGGCTCTGCATTGAGCATTGCGTTGAGGGAAGGGGAAAAGGCTCTCGCTACTCCTTTAGTGTTCCCAATCCAAATTCTCATCTTTCTTTATGTGGTGATTGGCAGATGAGGTGGATTGCCACAGTAAGGTGTCCATGGGCGGCAGTAAACTAAAATTATTCCATGCGACCACCACTGGTGGCTCGACTGCGCACGCCCTAAGAGTTTTGTTAACATCGGACGCAATGTAATGAATCATTCGGATACCTGTTTTACAGTTATTTATCGGTTTGATAATTCGCCAGTTGCCAAATGATTCAGATGGTATTTGATTGTTGTTGTTTGATTGGTATCCTTTAACGGGACTTTGAATGCATCAACAAAGTAATCGCCGTGTAAATTTTATGAAGCTCCTCAAAAAGGACTAACTTATTATCTAAACATCTGAGTTCTTTATAACGTACACCATCAATGATTGGTTGTAAGATATAAAATAAATTAATATCGACTGTTAAGACATGTTTGACTCGATGAGCGCTCATGAAAGTAAATACTGACATGACTTTTTGTAAGTTTAAACGTTCACTTCTCTTTGATCACCTTCAGTGTATAGTGACTTTTCTCGGTACAGTAAGCGTGGCAATAAGAGACAGACGAAACGGAAAACATTACCATGATCGATAAACCATTTACGACTTCCAAATCACATGAACTGGTGTAGGGATCGAACTAAATCGCGCAGACGACAACAAAAAGAATGTGTAATAGCTTATTTAACGCATCGCTGCTTGCGACCAAAGCATGCATTTAGTTGCTTCGATCGAGCGGCCAAAACAGAAAATGAAACGTAGACTCGGGTATGAAAAAGCAAGCTTGGCTAGATTTTTTTGTTGGGGAAAAAAATAACACGATAGCCAAACAACGGAGAATCTATAAGAGCATAAAATTACGTCTAAACTCGGGTCGCGAGGAATTTGGTTTGCTAGAAATTATATCTTGTATATTTCCTAGGCCTTACTACTACAATAAAAGAAAAGTTTGATTCGAATCCATTCAGTAGATTCCAATATTTATTATGTCAGTTTGTTCGTACAAACATACAGTAAAAATAATCACGGATTCATGTTCTATTCTGTTACTGTATTAATTATCCCCTTGTTATTTTGACATCATTAACTTCAATGTGTACAGCCACAGGGCTAAACATTGATTTTCCAGGTTCATTAAATGTCTTTAAACTAGTGGCTCCGTTTAGGGACATTCGCAGCCTAGTCGTTTCCTATAGAATTTACTTCTTTATAAATAGTATAGAATGTAAGTTGTTGTCTCAGGTGGTCTATGATAGGGGTCCTAAACATTAAACGTAGGTACTGTTGTTTCATGTAGCCCCATATTAGCAATTGTTCGAATCCACGTTCTCTATTTAAGGAAACTGAAATAAAGCCTTCTTTGACTACTAACTCTATCCTTTACACGCAAGTGTACTTGTGAAAACAAAATTACTCGAACTTTTTACACTTAGTCTTGTTAGTTGGCTACATTGGTAGTAAATCGACAACAGGCCCATGTTCTCATGAGAAACTAAAGGACAATCTATCGAAACGACGGAACAAGAGGACACAAATGTCAAGGACATTGTCCCCATCGTGAGCGGATTAATTCCAATCGATTAGTGCTTGCTCGCTTTTTTATTTTAAAGTAGGTACAAGCGTTGACTTTACTTTTATATTGAACCTTAAGCCGTAACACCTTAAGCCAAAGAGTTTTATGATATGATAGTGGCCCGCCCTCACTTCGCTTCGGGACCGTGATTCAGAAATGAACTAATAGATGGCGCTGTGTCCAATTACATCGCGCAAGCGTTTCGTGTTTTCGGTTTACCTATAAGCCTTGTCGTTGTCTATAGAAGTTATCTCTTTATAAATAGTATAGATATAGATAGATACGTTAAAAAACTTATCTTTGAATCAACGATTTGATTCGAAATAGTTCCTTTAATTTTTGCTGCACGCGCTTAAACCTTCTACGGATCAAACAGACTTTAATTTTTAAGGGTTCCGGAGTCAACAAGGAACCTTTTATAGTTTTGCCATAATATCCTGTCCGTCAGTCCGTCCGCAGCCCAGCTCAGCGACTCTTACCCTATTATTACAATAGGAAGTCTAAAGTTAGTCTTTGTTTAAAACTGATAGCATTGTCAATTTTATGACTTTTATAAAGTGACAGCAAATTTTTAAACCATTACCTTTAGATGGCGTGATGAGCTAGACGCTTTTCAAAAAGACTGGTCTACCGTAGCCCAGGACCGGAGTAGGTGGAAAAAGGGTAGGGAGGCCTTTGCCCTGCAGTGGGACATTACGGGCTCATAATAATAATAATAAAATACCTTTAGTCATCTTTTGTAATACTGTTTAATAATTACTAAAATGTCATGCTAACACCTAATAAGTAAGTGGTAAAATTTAAATTATCATACGAAATGAATACGTTAATTGACTTTAAGTGTTTACATTAATCTTAAAGTGAGATGTACCAACATTTACTCAAAGTTACTTATAAATAACTATTTGAAGAAAATGTTGTAGCGGACTAGTAGAGCACTTTCTAAGATTTCAAACATCCACTCCTAAAGTGTTACATCGTTTCAAATTATTTATAGGTTAACCTTAAAAACATAAGAAAAAAAAACAAAAAAGTCATAAATCACACGTAATCGATGGGTAAGTGTAACGATGTTCGATCAGCTGGCGTCCAAAGGTCAGTTCCCGTGCCGTTGACCCGGCATCGATTGCGCTTCCCGCCATGGCGTATTGTTCCATTGAGGCGATGCCATGCCCAACCTACACGTTACACCCTAGCCCCTGGTGTTCGAGCTAGCAAACACCTAAGGGGTTCATTAAGTTTGTAATGTACCTATCATGTTTTCTACAGGAGGTCAACATTGAAATTATGACAGTTCACGCAAAAAGAAGAAGTTAGATACTGAAGTCGGCGCCAATTATTGTTTTTGTCATTTTAATTCTATAATTATCTTACTTCGCATTGATTTCAAACATTTTCAGTTAAATTGTTTAGAAATTTCCTTATTCTTCTTCTTTTCGCGTGAACTGTTGTTTAAAGGTGAAAAAAATTGTAGAAAAGAATACCTATATTTTACTTTTTAGTTCGTGTTATTTAGAAGGCAGTTCTACTATTCTTCAAAATAAATCGATCTGAATTGATATCGTTGTAGAAATCCTAAATACCTAATGCAGTGCCACGCAATAATGACCTTCTGTGAAAAGCCGAATTTCATGAATGCTAAACAAGAGCCATCTCTGGCCAGCGCCAGAGATGGGTTTCCATAAATTAAGTAACCATGTTTCTTAAGTACCTTTTTTAATTTATCACAGAAGCTAAAACTTTGTTAACTGACGGAAAACGCTATCACACTACGTACTAAATTTGGAAAGTGACTCCTCAGGGCAACTGCTTTACCCAAGTTATCCTTAGTTTCATTGTGAAAGGAGACTTAAAGCAACGCAGTGACTAATTAAGCAAAACATTTTTCTTGTCGCCAGCTAAAAGTTGTTTGAAGTCAGTGCCAAAAGTGTTTTCTAATTGGCAAGTTTGCCGGCGGACCTTTATCGCTTACTTATCAGATTATCCGTGGAGACATGACGGAACAAAAATTTCACGGAAAAGCATTTTGAGAAATGTAAAAGTTGCATATTATTTTAACAATTTTGAGAACGCAAATATGTCTATAGTGATACCTACATTTGTTATGAACCAACTAGTTATGTAACCTATAGATGCAATAAAGATTTTGAGTATTTGAGTATGTACCCACTAATGGAATGAAAAAAACAAAAAATGGATATGTTCAAACAACCACATACGAGTAAGTACATCAATCTCACCCCAATAAGCGAAGACGCGTAGATTTATATTTCTGACTAGCGCCCCTCCCCTCACTTCGTTTTGGGACATTAGAGGACACTCTCTACCAATAGATGGCACTCAGCGTCGACTGCATCGTGCTAGTGGTTTACTCCTTTGGTTTATATATAAGGTTGGTAGGATGTCTTTAGAATTTACCTCTTTGTATATAGTATAGAAAGAAGATATGACAGATACTAAATATTGTAGCTCTCTTTTGTGCAATCAATGTAGACACTTTCCATCTACTACCTAATATTCATACCACAGTCAGCCTCAGTGGTTTGGATTTTGAGATAAAAGTAATAGTTTCAAAATTGCGGCGACGTGTTTAAAACTACATGATTGGTGCACAATGTCTGGCACGCAAATGACCTGCCACGTCTAAGTCTCCAATTACTTAGGCGGGACTTAAGATAAATCAGCTTTTCCCCCTAAGGCCACGAGGTCAAAAACATTACTAGTATCGAAAATAAACGAAAACGCAGCAGGCACATGAGCCTCGGAATCCGATATCTTGATGTATCGCCAGTGGGGTGGCGCCGTGCGTTTTACAACCCCCGAGGGCTGTTATATCTATTTATAAGGACGGGGGTTCCGCCGACCTTTACAAATACTCTACCGATATGCTCTACAAACTGCCGTCGTAAAAGTCCGTGAGATATACTCTAAAGAATGCTTACGCAGTTTATAGCTGAAATTAATGTTCGGATGTTAGTGAAGAAGGCGCGATGAAGTTGTGATGAGTGAATACTACTTACGTGACATATAGAGAGAGAGTGAGTATAGAGCTGTCCCACTGCAGGGCGAAGTCCTCTGTCTTAGAAATTACGTCATCGCTACTATGATGGGATCTCAACAATGAAAACAAAACACTGCAGTGTAAATTCAATTCTCAGATATAAAGTACCTACGCCCCCGTATCAAATCGCGGGCCTCATACCCCAAACACAGGAACTAAATACATGGTTAAAATAACAATTATGATGGATCAGGCTCCCATCATACGTGACCATTATGTTTTCTGTATATGTTTTTTACTATTTTGATAATTATTGTTTTGTTTTACCGTCTCGTGTGCCTTATGATAACGTCGTATCGGAAAAACATAATTAGTTTTCTGCTAATATCAGTTCCTTTATTAGCATCATAAACCCAACAAGAGTACAGTCAATCGTCATTAAGGTGGTAGGCCCAGTGTCTACTTCGGCAACAAAGGTCAATGTAACTAACTATAAGATGATGAGTGCATTTATTCAATCTCAGCTAATTCTCTTCCCAATATTACTATCAGCATAATTTCCTGACTTATAGTGGCAGATTCATGACCCGTTTCTCCTGCGCATCAGCTGACGAGCAGGTCGCGCCCTCCGGCCGGAGTGAAAGTGCCGTATTTATAGTCCGCTGCGCGCGCGCACCCCGCGGCTAAACTTAGCGCCTAGATAGACGGGCGTGCATCGCTCCTGCTGCATTTGGCCGTAGCAAATCAGAATAGGGTATATGCCATGTAGAACCACATAAGTAATTATTTGTTAACGTATATTTATACAAATTGTATGTATTTCTATTTAGTAGTTCAATGTGAAGTAAATTTTGTAATTCTATGCTTTTCATGTTATTTTCATAATTTCAGACAAATCACAGACGTTGCAAAAGCGTCAACAGTTCTCTTTTTTTATTAATTTGTGTGACGAATACTTGTGTTTGTTCAGTGTCTGGGTGTCTCACTCGGCGAAACACAACGCACGCGCTGCTTCACGCTAGTTTTCTATGTGGCCGGTATTACTCCGGCCAAACCTGCCCATTCATGCCGAAGAGTGACTCTACAACGGTTAAGCAACTTTCTTGCAATTGTCTTTTTTATTTTAAAATACTGACTAAGCAGTCCTTTTTCGATCCAGTGTCGTTATTGTGCTATCTACGGATAGTAGTAGATCAATAATAAACCATTCTAAATTGTCAGTTGCCCCGTTCTGAAGGATGGCTGCGTGCGCGCCGGTCAGACCGCATTAATATTTGAGCTTTAAATGCGTTATGGAGTCGCGTCTATTTATGAATGCTCGATATAGTCAAGAACTCACAACTCGTCCTGAACTTGCTTCGTGACTGACAAGTAAATCACGATATTATTAGGGTGAAATATTAACTTCGTATTGGGCATTTGTGTTCTTTATTTTATACAAGGTTTGCCTCGAAGTGACTGATCACTTAAGTTGTTTATTGTTTTAACGGGTTTTGGGGCGCAGCTCTTATTTATAGCTATGTAGTAGAATATCGTAGACGTAAATAATTAAGAACATTTGGAAAGATGGTAAGTATGTCCTTTTGGTTATTTTCCGTTACTTAACCATAGTCTTGAAACCACTGATAGTACAAAACACAGTATGTAGGAATGTCCGTAAATATTATATAGGTACGTAAGTAATGTCAAAATGCCTAATATTTCAATCGAAGGTTTTCAACATAAAGTATTTTATTTTAAACATATTTTCTCAAAATAAGCTTTAACGTCGTAAGGCCCATAAGCCTTTTAAAAGGCATAAAACAATTGATTTTCTCATTGTGTCTGCTGTCTGGGCGTTACGACGTTAATTAAATCCTAATTATTTTATAGTAAAACAAATAAGTAGCCTCTAATATTTGACGTAGAATACAAATAAAATCACATTTCATGTAAATCAAACAACTTAGGTATACTTTTAAAATACAAACCAAAATGTCTTTACGAACCGATGGAAAACGATGCCCTACAAGTTAACAATAACAGGACATTATCTATGTAACAGACGAAATCGAATAACAAATAAACGTTACTGCATTGGAAATACGCGACCCAGACTACAGAAGGAGCCAGACGTAGGTAGTAATTTACTTAAAAAGCAGCTATTCCATCATGTTATTTACAAAAGTCCGCAGTTTATGTAAACTAGGGGCTACGAAGCACGCGACGTGAGTGCAGAGTCACATACATGTGCCCATGTGAGGAGCCTTTTTGCATAATTGATCGGTAGGCGTAAGTCCATCGCGTAATTCATTAAACAATCTTAACGGCTATGTTGCCACAGCTACGGCAACTGTCGTGTTTTTCGGAAACTTTATAACGTCTCACACATTGATATGATTTACTAACTTCTGAGTACGTATTTCTAAGTAGCTTAAGCACGTGTGTTCCGAATGAGGAGGTCAGAAACAAAAGGTGACATTTACGCATCCGGCTCCATTGCTTTTTTTTTTGCTTCGGGCTAGAAATCTTGAATTTTATCAATTACTAAACTGATTTGGTTCAATTAGTGACCTATTTCACGAAAAACGGCATTTAAAAAAGAGTACCTATTCTATTCAAAAGGTAACATTTACATACAACATGTGCATACCAATATTAAATTTTTCTCGTTTCCTGGAAAAAAAATGTAAATGTCACCTTTTCGAATATCAGACTACTTACAGAAGAATTACAAAATACAGTGTTCCATTACAAAAACATTAGGCCCTGGAGGAAAGTTTTTACTTAAAGGAAACACTCTTTTATTTTTTTTAAGTAAATAAATGTTAGTATTTCTATAAAAAAATAAAGGAATGTTTCTCTTTAGGTAAAATATCCTAATGGATTTAAAGTACTTTCCCTCCAGGGGCCAATGTTTTTTCCACTCTGTTTAATAATGATATTACTTGCAATGTATTACTATCGTAAATCCACAGCTTGAGTTGTTCAACAATCTAGGCTATACCTATGTTTGAACAAGATAAAATTGCAATCAGAAAAAGTGGCAGATACTTTTATCTTAAAGGCTGGAAATGGAAAAGACACAAGGATAGGCCTGTTTGCGTGGTTATGAAACCATGATAATTGATGAATGTTACGGCAATTCCAGATTATTATAAAATCGCGGCATTTTCCTCCAACAAGGCAGATCAGGAATTAGACAATGGCAACACCATCCGATCTCGTCTTTGTTATTCTCATGAATGAATCGGTGGGAGGTACATAGCTGGCGTTACATCGGCACTGCCTACGCAACGCGCGTGAGGTTCATTGATAAACGGGAGGTGTCTAGGCTTTTGCCTACAGAGCAAATGGCATCTTTAGTGCCACATTGAACTATTGTTGCAAGTTTGTATTCGGACGCTTTTAAAAGAATATTCCAACAACAAGACGTGGCAAAGCTTCCAACACTCACTTCAACGTAATATTACTAACTACCCTTGCTTCTAAGCCAGGGTTCGCTTGGACCACTATCCATGAATGTTGGAAGCTTAGTAATCCAAGTAAAGGCGTTTTAATTATACATTTTTATAATACTTAATAGTTAGCATAACAAGCAGACGGATCACCTGATAAATAAGCAATGGCTGTCTCCTGTACCTGCAACACCAGCAGAGTCAAGAGAGCTGAGAGATTTAAACCCCTATGGTGAGTGAGATACTCTCACTCACTCTGCGAAACACAGCGCTGGCTCTGCTTCACGTCGGCCTTCTGTGAGGCCGTGGTATCAATTCGGTGAAGATATCACTCAAATACCATCGGGTTACAACAAATTGTTGCTAAGAGTAAACTAGTTTGTAGCCACAGTACTTAGTATTCTTAGTACAATACAGATTTTATTAAATCTTTGATCAACAGATATTTTTTGCTTATATAAAAAGGAATATATTGGAATGACGTGTAGATACATTCCACCTAGTTCAATATCAGTATTCTCGTCACGTTCACACGTTTGTTGATCTTTATTACATAGCGAGATCAAGAAATAAACTTGACCATACAAAAACGGCGACTAAAGAGAATGCTGTATGCACTTTTAAGGATGCCCGGCTACTGTACGAAGTGCGTTCGCTCTAATAACCGCTGCAAAACCATGCCATTTAGAAGTGACTCATATTTTAACTAGATTAGGTTTATTTTCCTCTTATATATCTCGATAAATGTCAACTATCAACGCACAATTGAAAATGATCTCAATGTCAAAGCCTCTACGATGTTTTTCGCTTGGAAGCAGTTTGTTAGTCCTGTGGAAATTTGATCAGGGTTGGCGACAGACTGCTATCGGGTGGATCCGAATTGGCCCGTACGTGCCAAGAAGTTAGGGTAAGTGAATTGGTTTTATAGCTTTAAGATACTGCCTGCTTATAAAACGTTAATGAACGAAATGTCGAACATTTTCTTTTACTTTCTTCATTGTACTTACTGACAACCAGTAACAAGAACATTTATACCTTAGCATTAATCCCTGAGAGTATTTGATGTCGAGTACAAAAGAATGTTAAGGACAATCAGGTCATAAGAAAATATGGCAGCATTAACAAATACATTTCTATTGAAAAACAATATTTTCAGTAGTAACGAACCTATTGAACGCTCGACATTATGAATCATGCTCATAGGAAAGTTTTGCCACTATAAAAGAAAAAGTTTGATTCATGCGTCTCTTACCAGATGTAGGTCAACGATTTATTCCACGTCACGCACATAAACATAAGAGAATAGGCTAAAAATACTACTGTTCACACTTGTTTAGAATAACAATAGTCACTTCTGGATTAGCACAGGAAGAACAGATATCAAACGGGTTCTTATATACCTAGTAATAGGGTTTCTTTCAGGCATGAGCTGGCTAGCGGATACTATGAGTCACCGGAACGATGCGTCTGCGCCGAATGTTCGGACCTCACCTGGTAGTCAATGTATATTATGAATACTAATTGTCTGCCAATTAACAACAAATTGTACGTCATTTATATTTGTTAAATCTTTCGGAACATGCTGTGTTAATATTTATAACCTAGTTATAACACGAGTGGGTGGTATCGCTGATAAATGCTTTAGCGGTACAACAGTACAAGTGGAAAGATAAATCATAGTTGTAAATGTTATGTTAATGGTCACATCGTCTTTACTTTCTTCTTTGACATACGTGTTGTGGCTTGTGGGTCATAGGTGTTTCTCAAAGATATATCTACCTGTCTAAGGCAATTTAACAAGTATGTAGCTTGTATTAGATTACTAAGATTGAATGGTTAAGCCAACTTACTTGTAAGTTTCGGCGACCTTATCTCTAATACCGACCTCTTTCAAAAGTTGTGAGATACCTAGAGGAAAAGTACAGCGAATAAAATAAAAAAATTGCATCCTACTAGTATAAATAATTTTACCGATACTTTAAATTGCCCCCTCGATGAGCAAAATGACGTTGATAAGAGAAAACTTAGTATTAATAAATTATTTTTTTAATCATTGAAATGGTAATGGTTTTCCAGAATTCCAGACTAAGTTACTACATTAATGCACTCAAACTCAGTAATGTAGGTTACATTACACGGATACACAAAAAATTAAGCCAATTTCAATAAACAAACACAGAGCTGCACAGACAGAATCAACCTGTCCCTTTTAGTCCCGTACTTCAGAGAGCCGTTTTATATTTCCTTCCCTGTCTCTCTGGTGCTAATTTTATCTCGTGAGACTGAATTTCCGGTCCGTGCATACTCAACATTTGGTCGACTGGTTTGGATTGCAAGCAAAAATTTGCTGGAACCAACGTACACTTCCTCATTACGAAAATAATGTTGCTTTTAGGACTGCCTACCGCAGTAAAAGCCGAACGTTGCAACATTTGACTACGCTCGTAGCAAAAAGTTATTTAAAATAAGTAGAATATAAGTGAGTAGTTTACATTTGCTTAATTATAGGTAAAAACATCGTAGGTTTTATAATTTGGACTCCATTCCGTGTACCATTTACTACATCTCGATTTAATTTAATACATATCTTTCTTTACCTATGTCAAATGTCAAACACCACGTGGCTGTCTGTAGGTACATGGGTTTATAATATACCTCTGAGGACGTTAGTCCAAGACGGGTTACATAATCAATAATTATTGTATTATCTTTGATCCTTATAATATCTCTAGTTTCAACTGTTACAAACTAAGTGGAAATGAAATTAACCAACGAGTAAGTATAAGTAGGTAAATTTTATTCAATAACAGTTTAACATTTTTAACAATTACTGATACACCTCCAGTTCATTGATTTTGTAAATAGTTATGCGAGGGCACTAATCAAAATTGCTTTTGTTCTCCCAAAATCAGTTTTGTCTTAAATAGTGGTGATGACAGCCTCTTTTTTATTCATTAATTTGGTACCTATATGTTTAAGTACCATATTATAAACTTAAAAAATATGACTTCCCTTTACTTAATACTTCTTAACAGCGTCCGCGTTATGTCAAAGTAGGATTATTATGCAAATGGCGGCCTTATTCGGGCAAATTCAACGGCCCAGCTTAATTACTCCGAAACTCCAGGTGCTAATTAAACAGCCGCCCATCAGGCACCAATTTTCAAATGCAAATTCTAATTACGAAATTTACGGTCAAATACAAAACATTAGCCCAAAATCTGATTAAATGCAGCCATTGTAAAATGAGATAATAATTGTGACACGTGCAACGGAACACCACCTGAAGGTAATTTTCCAAACAGTTTATTGGCATTAAAAATCGTCTATTTGCTATTGTATGAAACAGAGATGAAATAATAAATTGCCGAAATAAACTGAGTATAAAAGTAACCTAAAATTGGTAGCAATAAAAACGATCTTTATTACCCATTTCATTGAAGTGAATGAAAGAACGACAATGATTTTATTTTATTAACAGACCGGATCGAATCGAGAGCAAAACAGATGTTTTTATCAAGTTCACTCTCTGTTCCCGGAAGTTGCTGTCACAAATTTCACACCTAAAAGACAAGCCCGGCTAGCTCAGTCGGTAGAGCATGAGACTCTTAATCTCAGGGTCGTGGGTTCGAGCCCCACGTTGGGCGCAATGATTTTTTTTAGAATATTTTTTATACGAAACTTTTGTTTAGCATCCGGAATAATGCATTTAGGTATGTACGCATCTCATTTCGCTTGAATTACAAAATGTTGCTTGCTTGCTATTTATCAATACTACAACATGATTGTTCTTTATTATTATACTAAAGTATTAAAATATGTTCACGATGATTCCCAAACATAGGTACCCATATTTTCGGTTTTTTCGTCGGTCTATTTCACCTATGAAACGGTGACCCGATCACGCATGCAAGTACCGAGTCTAAGTCAGCGTCTTTTTTTGCGAATATTCTATAATGATTTTTGTACGTGATATGAAAAGCTACATCAAGTAGAATCACCGGTAGACCACGACACAAACAGTGAGTGGTAGTCGAAGTAAGTTTGCAAACACTTTGTAAGTGCCTCTACGTAGAGATTCAGAGAGCGGAGACAATCAGACAATGCATATCTCTCGGAGTTGCGGGACGAAAACGTGATCCTAGCGGCTGTGGGAGCAGGGATGGCAACATTCTCCATAGTTAAATAATTTAAATGAGTTTTCATTTCAATAATTAGAGCTAAATAACTTAAATAAGTAGCAAAAGTTGCGAGTATTCGTAGCTTTATCTATATTAATTTTATTGTTCTCATAATTTCTCTATTGCCTCCTCAGGTGAAATATTGTCCTTTTATCATTAGGAACTTCCCTAATTTTAAAGTTGGTTTAAAGTTATGTTAAAGGCAAAAAACAAGCAAGCGAGTCACCTGATGTAAAGTAATGATGACCCCCCGAACATGGACATCCACGAGATTAGAAGATGTGGTACTGACATATTAGGCAGTAGGTAGTACGCTCATCTTTTGGGCATAATTAATAGAAAATTAATAGAAGTAGCCATCCCTGCGGCAGACGTTCTTTGTTTCGGAATGTCGCCGCCACGCAGATGCGCCAACACGATGGCTTGCACATTTGCCGTCTCAATGAACGCTCCGATTTGGGAAAAGCTTAGATAGAATATTAGGATAAGAAATTATGGAAATATTACTAGACAGATATTTTCTTTATATAGCGAACAAAGGAGCAGATGGCACACGTGATGGTAAGATCATCGCTGTCCATGGACATCTGAAACACCCGAGGAATCTCCGACGAGTCGCCGGCGTTTAACCCCTATGCACCATACGGGGCCACCACATTTCGAACTTTATGCAGTTGTGATAAGGTTGAAAACCAATTACTTAAATAAAAGATGTCTAGTGGCCTGGTTAAGGGTTAAGAAAAGAATAAGTCCTTTTCTCAGGTCACTGTCTTTGCATTTTCCTATGTTAATTCTTCAAAACAAAAGCTACCGTTTACGGCTTTGCACGCACGGTCAACTATACGTGGAAAGTGTTCCCGCGGGATTAATTCAGAGGTAAACGACCTGGAGAGGAAGGCCAGGATACTTGCGCAAGGGGGCTCTTGATTTCTTTCGGAAAATACGCGTTCGTAGCTTTTCAGCGATTGGCTGCTAACTGTTATTACTTTTTACTTGAAATTTCATTTTGCGGCCTAGCCGTAGCTATTTCAAAGAACATACAGAACATATCTACGTACAATATGAGCAACCGTAAAACCGTAAACCGTAAACGCTTCCTAACTTTGAAAGCTGCTCAACCATGTAGTTGTCCCGGTCATAAAGTTAACTTAAGAAGCCATAGCATGAGGTTTGAGAAGCTCCTAAAATTAAAAAGCGTTAGAGTATCAAAATAGGATAATAAATCTATACCTACTATTTATCTCTTAAAGAATCATAGTATTATGATTCTTATAATGTATTCTCATAAGTCGTATGACTTATGAGAATACATTATACATCTAATAAGACATTTGTAATTATCATAAGATCAATCGTATTTACACGAAAGCAATAAATATTATGATTATGACTATGACATTGATCTGATTCTATAGAAACTTTTGCAGTTGTATATCAGACAACAGAAGAAGTACAAATACCTATGTGGTTTTCGAGGGTTAATGATACCTATAGACGGTACTCCAAAGTAGGTACTTCTTCTAGGGTCACTGAGGCTGCTGCAACAGCCTGTTACAACATTTATCACTTGCATAATAACCGCGCAGCACAAACACGGGAGTGTTGCGCGTGCGCAGGAAGCCGCTAACTGCCATGTTTAAGTTGTAATTAAACTGAATTTGCTCTGATTTGGGAGCTCATCCCACCCAGGTTGGTTATTTTGTGTCTATTATAGTCTACTCACTCGTAGCATATAAGATTCCACATATCAGAAAAACGTCAAGTTTGTTACGAAAAGATGGAATGGAATGGAATAGTACCAACTTACTTTAAAAACCTAATATCATCACAAATGATGATGAAAGCTGTTGTAATTCTTTTTTTGTTAGATGTGCTGTTGGGTGGCTGGTGGTGGGATCAAGATGAATAAATAAATACTTTTGTATTTATGATTTTGTTTACCTTTTTGTTGTCTACCACTCAACCGTTGGTCAATGAGTACTTTTTAATACTAGAGGCGGCAAATGAGTAAGAGGGTCACCTGTTGGTAGGTAAGTGATCATCGCGGCCGATGAACGTGAAAATAGAGAGATCGCTGATGCATTCTCGGCCATTTGAATAGGAAAACGCTCTTCTCTTGAAGCTCAATAAGTCGACATTGAATAGTAATAAGAATTTCATTATATTATAGAGCCAGATCTTTCCACTTACAATCCTGTCCGATGAACCCGCAAACTAGAAGGTGAAAGTCCATTTTTCACAATGTCCCCCACACTTTATTACATTCAAGGAATAGGTTCGGGTCTTGACCAATACAAATGCCGTCGTCAATGTCGTGGCCGAATGAAAATTTGTCGGATTTTTCGCAATTTGTAACGCTCGCGATATAAATGGACCGGGATGTCTTCCTGGATGACTGAGTTGACCAGGTATACGAGATTCCTAGGATTTTTAGAAAATACTTATGTAATATAGAATCTGTAAATAAGAATATACTTATTTCTAAGTTGAACAGCTTCTATATTTAGTGTGAAAAAGTGATTGAATATAAAATTTTAATTCTGTCACAACTTGATGCAGAAAATAAATAGTTTTTTATAAAATTAAACGTCGTTAGTTCACAAGCTACGTTTCAAAAATGTATAAAAATTAATTCGGTATTACTTACGCCTGCCATATATCTTACGGAACACAAGACAGCCGTAACGGAAATGAAATTAATTAGTTATGTTTTACAAAGGGTTGATGATGTATCCCAATAAAAAAAAAGCTGTTACACCACTTCTCTTAAATTTATTTTTTCACTTCTCAAAAGTCTTCGTTTCTGCCTCGGATCAAGAGAAACTTACTATAATGTAAAGGAAGGAACTTTGTGAGGTTGTATTCAAGTGTGTAGGTATGCTTGTTGCTCTTACACGCAAAAACTACTAAAGGGATTTTGATAAAACTTCGCTATAATATAGCTTACATAACATAGGTATGAAAATATTTAAAGACATATTGACCTCCTAAACATAACGTTAAATTTATCACTACACGGGTGTAATCGCGAGATACAGCTAGTCTATAGATAACGATCGTAAACTCTCCTCCAAAAAAGTTGTACCTCTAAACCGGGCTCTCCCACTTGTTAGACTTACTACCATGAATCCTGGCAGAAGCCCGTCCATCACCGCTGTAATCTAATACGACACGCGGCTTTGGCTATCCCGCCGGCCAGTCTATAGTGTCCGATTAACTTTCGGTTTCGGTTTTGTTACGTTTCGGTGATAAATTGCAATTTCGGTCAGGATTCGGTTACAGTATTATTCGAGAGCTTTTCAGCTTCAAAAACTAAATGCAAGTAGATCTGTTTTGTATTTCATCTCATTATTCAAATTATTTCAGTATTTTTTTTTAATAATAAGTGTTTATTGTCATGAAAATTCAAACGAAAATGTTATCCTAATAATAGGTATCTAATTGCATGAAAATAGAAGTATGTTCTTAGCAACCCTTGTGTAAGGTTTGACCCAATCCTGGATCAAATCCAAAATCAGATCAAATCCTCGATCATAGTCTAGCTTCTCAGACTTCGAAGCGATGAATTTAGACAGAATCGAAAAGATTACTTTCAAAAAGAATTAAAAAAAATAACAAAAAAGGAAATGCTTAAAAGGTATTGGTAATTCTTCTTTGCGTATATAAATTGAAAAAAAGAGCAAAATTCTATTTCGGTTTTTAAAGTAGTTGCAGTCGGACCCTACTCGGAAATACGCCTTTAAAGCGCCGCGTCCGTGTAAGGAAGCGCTCCTTACGGACGAGCCAAACCCGTTGTTAGGGTTGGCAGATGAAAAGGCTGAAAAATTTTGGACAAAACTTCAAAAAGTCGGGATTTTACGAGCAAAGTTAGAGCAAAAAAGCATGAATTAGTATAAAAGTTTCTGAACTTAAAACTTGTGTGTGTGTTATCATTTATGTTTACTTACTTACTTATTTATATTTATTTATATTAACTAAAATTTTAATAACGTGTTATGTGGTTTTCACGTGTAATTTAAACTGATAGATGTTAATGTCTAATTCCCATGTATTTTGACTTCTTTTGGGAGATGCAAAATGTCAAAATATGGAAACTGCTTACATTTGCATCTGTAAGTGTTTGGCAGTTTTTTACTATAGGGACGATTTGTCTCTTTTTTTCTGCCAAGAGAAGTATCTAATCTAGGCCAACTTACTTGCACTCGAGTAACCATGTGGTAAGTAGGTAGTAGGGACCAGAGATCAGTCTAAAAACTTGATATAAATGGGACCAAACGCGAGGAGTTTTAAATATAAGTATATTAAAGCACTTATTGATCGACGTTAAAGTAAAGCAGTACTTGTGTGCTATAATGAACTTATATTTAAACATTCTCCCATTTAGTCTGGTTTGTATCAAGTATTTAAAAACACATCAGTCCAGATATATCCTGAGCAACTAGCAACCCTACCGGCGGTGGACGCATTTATCGCGGGAATCACGGATCAAGCGGCTGATTACGGAGTTGGTACCAATAAGGAGATAGGTACTGGATGGATGAGGATGATGAGACGCTTATATTATTAAGGTCTATTTATTTCCTATTGTTGGCGATGTTCTTACTGAAATTACTTATATACCGTCACTTACTTGTATAAAAGAGATAAAAACAGTCATCATACGTGGAGACACTGAAATGTTACTTTCCACACTTGTTATTGAACCAAATGGGTTTGTCATAAGGGTGAGAGTTGATTAAAGAAAAGCATATTTGAATACTACTTACTTAGCTTGTGGCTCCCTCACCTGTCTCTACATACGTCAAAGACAAATTACACTACTTAGCATCTGTGTGGTATTTGCTTGTAAATTATTGTCATCACATCACATGTCTACTCTATTACAAGATAATACATAATACTAGCGGCCGCCCGCGACTTCGTCCGCATGGAAAAGTAACTTTTCACCCCACTTTTAACCCCTTACAACCCCTTTCTCGCAATAAAAAGTAGCCTATGTCCTTTCTCAGGGTCTATACCATCTGTATACCAAATTTCATTTAAATCCGTTCAGTAGTTTTGGCGTGAAAGAGTAACAGACAGACAGACAGACAGAGTTACTTTTGCATTTATAATATTAGTATAGATTTCTAATGTTAAGAACTGAAATAAGACTTGGCTTTTAATAAATAATTCATAAAATAGTTTTAAAGTTACGTAGCGGAACTAACTTAATCTCATGACAATTTCTCCAGAGGTGTATTGTTATTGTCACAGTGTGGCTCCATTTTGGCCATTGTCCGAAACCATTGTAGGAATATATTTGGGAAGGGACCGTATAGGCATCATACTTATAACATGTCGTGAACAGATCTTACAACTGCACGTTTTATGATATGGCTAATTGGTGAAATTCCTACGTTTAATAAAATTATTACGTCAATCCAGGTTCTATTTAATCAAATTAATGATTGATCACATCATGAAATACTCTAATTAAGACCTTGTATCTATATTCTGATTAAGATTCAGGTCCCTGTTACAAAAAAAAACATCTAAGAAAATAAAGATGATCATTGTGCGAGCATTCATAATTCGTTGTCTGATTAGACTGCACTTGATATTTTTCAGCCAATTTAAAAGACAGAAAGTCGTATGTCTTACATTGTAGTATTTACGATATGATCACTGGTATTTTATTTGAGTGCGTAACTTTCTTTATCGTCAAACTGTGGTATAGATAGTTATTTATGTAAATAGTCGGTCACATCGTGAAGTGACTAATTCCAGGATTTGGTTACAACATCTACATGCAGCGGATCCTCAAGATGCCTCATGCATACTAAGTGGCTTAAGATATCCTGAGTTGCAGCTTTAGTCTTGGGTCTCGTCTCGGAACCGGCTGCTTATTATACGCCATTGTCTGGTTTAGCCTAGCCTGTCTGATTTGTTAGAATGCCTTAGGCACACACTTTTGCTTTTATAGTTTTGATATCTTTTATCTATCTCAAGATAACTAAGATTTTTTGCTAAAGTTATAGTGTAGTATCAGCCTGTATACTGCTCCACTGCAGGGCAAAAACCTTCCAACACATAAATCAAGTCATTGCTGTCGCATGATCAAATTTTTCGAACATAGCTCGGGTTTGTGATCAACCAAACAGCATTCGACAAGCGTGGTGATTAAGCCTAATCCCATCATAGTGCTATGACTTGATTTCTGTTGATGTTATGTGATATGCCAATACTCGTATATAGATAGACAATCACTTCGGACTGTGCTTTGGATCATTACAATCTGTAACTCATTATTTTCATTTTAATTACACGTTTTGGCTCCATATTTTCACAGATTGAAATACCGCAACGTATGCTGTCCGTACAAACAACAGTTTTACCTACACTTTATTAATTTCTTATCTAAGAGTCAATTAATAGGAAATTAAAATGTAGGTAGGTATACTACACATACAGAAAATAGGCTCAAATATTTCTTCAAAATTCCTAAATCGAAACTTGTGTAATTATTACTTGGCCCATTTTATCAGTCACTTATTTTAACTGTCTTGAGAAAAACAATGGGAATAGATAGGTAACAACGCGATAAATATTCATGACCTACATACTAATGGTGTTAAAATGGTAATTTAACAGGAATTTTAATACGGAAGTATTCAAAAAAAGGAAAGGCTGAACATTACTGACTACCAAAACTGTAAACACATTAGGGAACCGCGTTGTAATCGGTTCGTAGATAAGATCAAAGACAATGGTTATTGCCCTTCCGGCACCTACAAGCTGGAGTTATCTGACATTGTGAACCTTTACTTAAAGATTCAATACACTAGAGAAATGAGAAGCTCATGGCTTTTCAATAATGCAGAAGAAGTTAACCACCTATAATTATTTGTCTCGATGGCGCATTTGGTGCGCATTTGGTTTAGTGATTTGGTGAGATTTAAACACTTGTGTTGAACCTCAAATTAATGTAGCGGATCCCAATATACCGTATAATCTTATTCAAAGCAAATTGGATTAACGTTTATTTTATTGCTCTCATGCAATATCTGTCTGTATCCTGTGTGACTTTATGCCACACATTTACTTACGCCAAAAGCTGCAGTAACTTAGGTAGGTACTTTATTAGGCACCTATTCTTCCATGATTCTAAATACTTTGGAATTTAGGTAACTATTTACTTACTTTAAAGCATCTATGGAAGAGTAATCCACTATGGTGTTTCCTCAAAGGATGCAAAAGATAGCAGTGAATTCCGTTTCTATAAGTAGTATGACAGGATTAAGATCGTTATTACCTTAAGCTACCACAGATTACAACTAACAAAATAACTTACCACAGATGTTTGATGATGGGTGCTCCTCGCCGCCCTGACCGGCGCCGCGTCGCTCACGGCCAGCAGCGCCAGCAGAACCAACAGCCCCGCGGCGCGTGCGCACGTGCCCATTGTCCTCCCCAGCGTCCCCAGGCGCGCCCGCGCATCCCACCGGCATTTGCCTTTCAAATCAGCGGCCCGCCTTGCACCACCATATACGTCACCTAACTTTTTCACAATCAATCCTTTCCCGTATAAAGCTTTCTTATGCAACTCGCATCGCCCCATTGTGTGCGGGCAAACTCTTTGACATTCGCTAATTCTATATCTATCTAAATCAGTCGTTTCGTGAATTTCGTCTAAATTATCATTGGAATGGTTGTCGTCGTTACATCTACCTACAGCTTGGATTAGTTCGTTCATCGTCTCAGTCTGGTTATCTTTTGAGTGTTGTATATTTGGTGTTTGTTTTGTGTGTTGTACCGCCGGCATATTGGGGGAGGTATTGTCAGCTGAGCATATTCGGGAAGCTGAGCAAAGGGGTTCCGCAGGGGAGCAGCCTAGGACCTCTCTCTTAGCATGCTTCCTACTTCAACCTCTCTGTAGCCACAGATTGCCTTATCTGACTAAGTGGGTGGTACGGCTGTTTGCTCTATTCTTATATTCTTGGTCGCACTAAGATTATCGAAGCGATACCTGCAACAAGGAAAAGATAAAAATGATGAATGTTCAGTCATTTGTATTACTAGTATATCGATCAATATTTATAGACCATACGTGCAGTAGTCGTCGGCCTTTAATTGGTTTATTTTATAACGCAAGTAGATAAGTGCATTCACTCGTAAATTACATTATCTAGCTAGGGGCTGCACAATATTTCACAAGTGTAAAGTAGTAATTTTTACAAGTGACTTTCATTAAATGACAATAGGTATGTGGTTCGCAGTTTCATTTTTAAACAATCCAGCATCAATAACTACTTATCTCTCAGGATCCTCAATAAAACTTATGTACTTATCTATTTGGCCTTATTACACCTACTTGGAAAAAAAACTTACAGTAAGTACATCAAAATAGAATAAACACAACAACAATATGGTAGTACTAGCGGCCGCCCGCGACTTCGTACGGGTGGAGTTAATTATTGACACTTATCGTCATATTTTGGACAATCCATATATTTTTGTAAATTGTAGCCTATGTGTTATTCTGGTGTATAAGCTATATTGTGGTAAAGTTTCATTCAAATCCATTCGGTAGTTTTTACGTGAAAGAGTAACAAACATCCATACATCCATACAAACTTTCGCCTTTATAATAGTAGTAGGATGAGAAATTCTACGATCCATCTCAGCAATACTGCGTTATGGTCCCCAAGACCAGAAGCTGGACCATAAACCTAACTACCCCTGGGGTAACTTACATGATAATCGAAATAAGTGCAGTCCCTTGAAAACAACACACCTACATTCCTTCAAAGTAACATTGAAAACAGGATATCCACGATAACAAGCCCTTTCCATTCCCAAGTCGATAGCAAAATAATACACAAGTGACCTGTGATAAGGGCAGCGGTGAGTTATGCGCGAGATAACTCATGCCCTTCATATAAATCTTCCTTCATGAGGAACAGTACTGGTCCTGGAGACTTGATAAGCAGACTAGAGTATTAAGAAAGGATTGTAGTGGACTGCTATTTGGTTTACAGTTATCTTTGCTTTATGTGAATTATGAAGGTAATGTCGTGGCTTAATTAAAAACTAGTGGCCCGCCCTCACTTCGTTTCGGGATATTAGTTTCCCATGAAACTAATAGATGGCGCTGGGTGTCGATTACATCGCGCATGTGTTTTGCTTTTCGGTTTACCTATAAGCCTTGTCGTTGTCTATAGAATTTACCTCATAATAAATAGTATAGATTTCTTCTTGATTTAAGTACTGAACATTTAATGACAGTGTCTTGAATATGTGCCGAGTCGACCAAAGTTAGCGGACCTGGGTAATATTTCCGGGTGAATGAGGGTAGGTATCGCAGGCACAATCCTGGGGCTGGCTGCTTCCACTGGTTTGACGAACGTCCATAAACAGCGGTAATCGCTAGTCATCAGGTGATCCGTCTGTTCGTCTGCCACTTATCAATAATGTATATTATAAAATATTCAATACCCATATCTTTGATTTAAGCACATTACCTAAGTACTTACATAAAAGTGTTTTCGTTCAATTCGAAAATAGCATTAGAGTCTAAAAATAATTGCAGTAGCTTTAATATTCCATGCTTTAATAAATATCTAATACTCGTAAACCAATACAAAGGTTTCGTTAATAAGTTATGAGTTCACGGTAGGTTCAACTTGAAAGTTCATTACATTACTGCTACTTCAGAGTTAGCGTTGTAACTAGAGTTTTTTTTATGAAGTCTCAATCGTAAAATGACTAAAGGAGATCGGCGAAGTTCTATGTATTTTCAGACTTCAATTTCATTTGAATCATTCGAGTAATAACTATCGAATAGAATAAACATTATTTGGTAAACAGATTGTATAGACATTTAGTATTCCAAGAGAACTACAATTTGGGTGTCTTTAAGTCGAGAGTGAATAGGGTTTTTCTAGGAAAATATACTAGTAGTTAATGTTCTTGAATATTTAAATACTAGGTATATGATTTTGACAAAGCTACTGAACAATAGAATAATAAAATATGTAATTTAAAAGATGCCCTTTATTCAGAATAATTAATGCTTATAGAAGGACTCTTACAGGTTACATCTACAAACTCTACTTTTTAAAATATATTAAGTCCTTGAACTAAGAAACCACAGTACAAAACTGGCCCTTCAATCATATCCCGAAGTAAAGTTCGTTGCAAAAACTATAGAGACATTTCGCAAGAATGTAGGTCATAACGATGCAAATCTCTACAACCTGTTTCATATTTATAGATATTTCCAATATGAAATATCCAGGAAACATTGTACCTTGTAAACTGCATGTAGAGTCGTAGTAGTAAAGTTATCGAGTCTAAAAGACTACTTAACTAGATTAGTTCGCTTAGTTTTATAACTCTTATAAGAGCTTTAGTCTTGCATTTATAATAACACTATCTAGTGTATAAAGTCGCATTAAAATAATTATTTTAGTAGTAATTAAAGTTAAGTAGCGTTGCTCTTTTATTATTGTCTAGTGCTCATAGTAATGGCCTAATTAGAAAGAAACCAGCGACTCTACTAAATGTTAATGTTTGTTTGTAAAAGTTTTAGAGTGTGCTTTTTCATTTTGGTTGGTAAATATTTAACAACAGAGTGTGTTTTAGGTACTATCTTCAATCTTAATAAACTTTCAATTACTTACAATATTTTAAGATTAATATGAATACCTTTATTTCAGTTTATTTTTGTAAAGATTATTCCTATTTCGGTACTTTAAAAAAATAGATTAAAAAAAATTAATTTGGTTAAAGTATGCAGCTAAAACTAAAAGCTAACATTGTGTTAAATAAAACATGCAATATTTTGGTTCATTTAACATAATATAATATGGAGAATAGACTTCGTTCAAACTCTACATGTATATGAGTAGAGCTTTTTTAATTTTTTCTGATAAGTATCTTCTATTTTCAATATTTTGGTTAGGTGTAGAGCCAGAGGTTTTAATTTCTTTATGACCCTACCCAATTGGATTAATACATAATTTCAATTTTCAATGCTTCTGTACAACTCTGCTCTATAATATTTTGAACGCTGTGGTAGATCTAGAGTTAGCAAGTTAGGCGCAAGTAGTCTCTAAGTGTGCCTATTTATAACGCGCCGGTTTAATTGGAGACGTCCACATGATCGAGAGCGCTCTACATATAAACACCACCGAATTGACGGTGAACTCTACTCTAAACATGTAGAGTACGTCGTTGTAGCAAACACGAACTGTTTTGATGTGCCCAAAGTTTAAAGTGAAGCACTCTTAGAACTCTCAGAGAGTTCCAATTAGAAAAAGGATATCAAAGCTTATATAAACATCATGAAAGACAAAGTAACTTCTCTTTCAGAATTAATAAACAGACACATAAAACTGCATACATATCATAAATATAAAGATTAGATAAAACATAGAGCATCTCTACTATTTTCAAATGGACTAGAATCATACCATTTATATTTCTAAAATATGTTTACGTATGCAAACTGTTTACAAACACAACAAAATAAGTATATGAAATTACAGAGCTCTACTTACTTCGACTGAATCCGCTCTATTTTGCAGCGAAAATTACGAAAACAAAACAAAGCTCCCTGTGCAATGCGTCCCTTTCCCTTTCCTCCGAACAGTAAGGGACAACTCACACAGCTGACACTTCGAGCACTTAAAACTTCAATAAAATCACACAAGAAACCATTAAGTGGACCGAATGCGCGCGAGATTTTAAACAAGGGTTGTAAAGTGTAGCACAGTTCGTAAGTTTTTTCGTTATGCGGACGAGCGGCAGCCCCCGAGACACTACGCCGCGGGCACGCGGGCTACTACTGACTTGACTCGCTGGTCGCCGCGCTCCGGCCGAGGGCTGCGGTGGCCACACGACGCGCCTGCTCGGGAGACACGCAACTCGAGTTCCAATTGACGCAAGATCACACAGTGGTTAAGTAGTAGAATTGTCGCAGCGGACAGTTACCAGCTCAAATACTGCTAACTCGGGATAAACACAACTCGAGTTGGAATTTACGCAGCAGAAATATCGCAGCGGACACTTTGCGTTTTTAACACCAGCTCAATGCTTTCAAATACTTAGAAATGTGTCTCGGTAAAAACACAACTCGAGTTGGGATTGACGTTTCACACTTAGCAATAGCCGTACGTGTCGCAGCGGGCTCCATACATTCCTTTTGAGAATAATGCAAGTGATACGTCAATTTGGGATAATCACAAGTCAACCCAGGATCGAGGGTCCGATCCCATTTCAAGCAATCCTTCAACTACCCTACTTTTGTAAAAAAATAATTGCTAAAATATGATCACTTATCTTCTTTATCATCCTGCAGTCCACTTTTTGGCTTAAGCCTTACCAAATATTTGCCACTTCGATCTTCAACTACTCGCATCTGATTTAACGCAATTATTATTTTTCTTCAAATTAAATTCCATCTGAAATCGCCAATCCTAATTACAAATAACGAAAGTACCCACACTAATCCCAAATATGCTTTTAATTCAATGATCAAACTAAACTGAGTCAGCCAGTTGTATTCAGGAGGATTCTAACTCGAGTCAAAGAATAATAATATGAACTCTAGTAAATTCGTACTCAAGTTAAACGTTAACTACCACGCTAAGGGGCCTCACAGTTTCACTGAATCATCGGAGGGAAGTCGCTCACCGCAAGTCTATTACGTCCGTTGCGGTTTTCAATCGCAAGAAAAATGGACTAGCTTCAAGACACCCTGCCAAGACGATAGGTGCCCACATTAAATCACAAAAGAGCCAGAAGACGTAGAATTCACGCACTTTTATTACTGCAAATAGCACGAGTACGATATAATAACAATAACACCGACCTCTTTACCTATTTTATAAACTTTTTTAACTCACTAGTGAAATGATTTTCTTAACAAACATAGAACCAATTTAAAAAAAAAAACGGTTTTCGCCTTTTTGTGTAATTTAAATTTTGTATCAACCACCATGTTATGACCAAAACGTATAATTAATCTATTTTCTGAGAAATCACCCAAAAGTTCTTTTTCAGCAGTAAATGCTCTCGAAAACCATGTAAAACTTTTAATAAATTTTTAATATGTATTCCATTCCATTTCTATTTCCTCAGATCAATAGCCTGGCACAAATGACAGCAATCCAGAATGCCAGTTGCAACAAAGTATCAATTGCGAAATATTCAACGGTACTTTCGAGATGGACAATCACCTAGAGATGACGAGGGCTAAGGACTGAGGTGTCGAAACGAAATAAGGCGCCTCCTTAGATGACTTTATACACCTGTGTTGAAAACCTCACTCACTGAAGACGCTGGATCTCAGCTCCTTTTACTGTACAGCCTACTGCAAATTCTATTCCTATTTAATTATATTTCTATTCCTATCGTCAAAATACTTTTTTTGAATTGGCAGTCCACAATGATTACATCAATATTCCTCCCATACAAACAATAGATAAATTGCTATGAGAATATTGCATGTTAATACAATACATTATGCGCTCATATGGTCTCTCATCTAGGGTTAGTTCACAAAACGATCCCGATCCCTCCCAAAGCATGGGGTCAGGAGCACGCGCCTTTGTGTGGATATTATTGTCGACACACAATAAATGCATATAAGGAACATTTTCGTTTGTGATCAACGTTTCTTTACGTTTTTGCGTGAGGGCTTTGTTTGAGCTTCTATACGGGCATTGTGATCTGAATTAGGGGAACATATTAGTGGGCAATACGATGTTTCGATGCATACAATTAACACGGTAACAAAAGGTAAGATGCAAATAAGAGGAAACCACTCGGTTGAGAGCTTGAGAGCCATATTGGTAAGTCTTACAACAGTCTTAATAAAGTCAGTAGCTTGAAATATGTCATCTTAAGGGCCAGCTTACTTATAACTCGTGTTCTTCATTAATTAAGGTTTTGCCTCTTCTGAAATGCTTTGATGGAGGCGTAGAGAAGCTACGCCTTCCTATGGTCAGTTGTTGGAGCGCTTGGGGTATAGTGAGTTAGTAAGCCCCAGTACAGTTCGAAACGATATCAGCTGCCCTCTTGTTCTCTTTCCAATAACCCTGCTAACCACAACTAACTTGCCAGAACTGTTTTGTCATCTTCGAGCTATTTGGCCAATAGCCAAAATCCGTTGATGGAAAATTGTGATGTCCGTTGATGGCATTTTCTAGCCTGGTCCTGTTTTTTAACTGTTTGATAGTTCATTATAGGTCAAGGGCTCTTCCTTGACTTTCAGAACACGGGACACTATCGTTCCGCATATTCATCATACTCGAAGGGTTGTCGCAGTGCGGTCGCCTATCTTGGTACTGCGCTCAAACGACCGCGAAAAATGTGTTTGCTTAGAATTTTTGGCAACCTTACGTTTCCGTTTACAAGGCCCCCGCAATATTTTACGTCTGGTTACTGGCTAAGTATATTCTGTGGTCTTACGGTTCTCCCTTGATGGCGCTTTCTTGTTTACTTATTGTTTTCAGTAAACAATGTCACCTAAACTTTAGTTTGACAGTTTATTTATAAGCTAAAATGGTCTTGATAATTTCACAAGTAGAAATGTATCAAAATGCTATCGACATCAGATAGCAGTCAACGTACAAAAGTGTAACATCTATCAATTCTAACATACTACGACATATTTTTAGAGAAAAATATCTTCTGGGGAGCTGGCACTTGTCCTAAGAGATCCTGCTAGATTATGAGCTGATTAGAGAAAACAACATTTACATAATTGGTCTATGGTTAATGGAAAAAAAAGTTGATGCGTCCGCATACACAATCTCACGTCCTACATTAAATGCATTACCAATTTCATTACTTATTTTGCCGTTCAGTCGGGGTAAAAAATTTGTAAATCTAAAAATCACATAGCAGTGGGAGAGCCAGGCTACGGCATGAATGAGCCGGCTCGACGTGCTGTGCTGTGTTTCGCCGATAGTTGAGATATCACGAGAGTTGCGGGTGTCTATGGGCGGCGACAATTGCTTGCCATCAGGTGATCCGTCTGCTCGCCCGCCTATAACACAAAAGATAATAAAACGGAATTCGGTCTGACCCTTCCGCAACCCAAGATGGCGAGCACAGGATCCCCAAGGCGTCTAGACTGTGCGCTCTACATCCGCACATCTGCTCGAGATTTGTAGCTTCAAATATTTACATTGTGCTCTCGTAGGAGCTTATGATTTGAAACGTAAATAAAATATCACAATGGGACTGGGTTACTTCACGAAATCAGTGCCTTGTCAATAGTGAAGCAATTTTAGGCGTTTCTTAAAATTTGTTAAATTAGGTACTGTAGTTTCGAAAATTGATTTTATGTCATGTATGTACCTAAATTAATGATGACAGATAGAATTTGCTGGGATTTGATCTACGTGACGAATACTTAGTAGTAGGTAGGTAAGTACTCGTATGTACTTGACAAGTCACAATTTGTTACGACAAAGTGAAATGCAACTCAATCTATTTACATAATTACATTTGTGTGAAGTAGGTATGTAACGATTTTTGTGACTCGCTGTATCTTTCTAAAACTGGACTTTTAATCAAAATTAATACAGTACAAGTAATGAAAACATTTGTAATATCGGGCGATGACAAGTCGTATACAGAAACCTTAATCGATTAGCTTAGTAACTCTATCTATTTGAAATAAGTATGTAACTACTTTATACTCGTGTTATCGTTCAATAGGAAAATATTGCCCATCGTTCTATGAAACAGTTTTAATCACCAAATCAATCATTGATTACTCACATTTCCTATACAATAATGATGTTTACTACTAAGTTCTACTTTAGTCACGTCTTTCCGCTGATACTACAAAAAAGTATCAATGACACCTAAATGACTCAATAAACAATATCTACGGGACTTCCTTTATTAAAAAAATATTTATTTATTAACATCTTAAACTACCATTACAGGTGCCTTAACCTAATGCGATAGCCTTAGCAATCCTTATAATTAATATCGCTAATCTACATTACTTACTTACATTAACCTCTTCCTACATTAAAAATATTATACCTACATTTATAATAAACTTAACAATCTAACATTGGCTACTAATTACATTTAATGTGGTTCTAGCAAATTCACTGAAAGTGCATGAAAATATATCTAATGTCTCATGAACCGTATTTATAATATGGAATGCACGAACAAGTCGCCAATATGTATTAAAATTTAGATGTCCAGGTGAATCCCCAATTCCCCACAAAAAACAAGGAAAGAAATACACACATACAAACATTTTTGGTGTAGCTGATGTCCGTGACACACCGTTGGTCAAGTGGTTTACCGGACCGTGATCTCGGAGTCCTGAGTTCAATTCCCGGGTCGAGTAAAAGTGTGTTTCGAATTTTTCGAACGTAGTAAACTCGGGTTTGCGATCACCAATCCACATTAGGGAAGCCTTTCTCCTGCTGTGGGTCTGTATAGGCTGATACTTTAGGTACTTTACTGATACTTTACTTTACTTTAGATCCGTCCGTGAACGACGGTGATTATTTACGTATTACTTTTGCACAATCATCATCTCTTCCTGTCCATTTTCTAGGCTATCTGGGCTCGGCGCAGTATGTTTTCTTCTTCCGTTCGGATTAATGACAGGGATCTGTCATTCGTCGTCAAAATATCTACCCCTTTTTGGAGTCCGTAGCCAAATGACAAAAAACGTTGTTTCAGTCATGTGATTCTTTACATAATTCATCCATTTCTTTTTCGGCACTATGTCTGCCGTAATTACCGATGCTATGGAACAGTCGCTGAGATGTCTATGGGTCATGCCATTGGCTACAGCGGCGAATCATAACAGTCATGATTAGCCACAGTAGCCGGATCCAGGGAATATTATAAGCACCCAATACTAATAAGAAAGAATTGTTGGAAGGTCATTGCAACGTCAATATAAGCGTAGCAGGCAGTAAATACCGAGAATTGCTCCTCTCTTTGGACAAACAGGTAGAAACTGCTACCTCGTTAATCTGTCAACAAACGGATAAGGAATAATTCCTAATGTGGAAGCTGCGATGAACTTTACGACTTAATAAGGAATGTTAATATAGCGATAGGTAGTATAAACCCATTTTATACAACTAACACAAGTATACCTGATTGTAAGTAGGTAAGTAGATACTTAGAACTTAAGTACGGTCTCCAATTATTGCGTATTTGCAATATGTACCTATCCGTAAATGATTGCTGAAACTTGTTATAATGTTTAAATAAATATACTGTTCGCAAATAAAGTAAAGGGATATAATGATTAAAGTAGGTAGCCTTCTATAGCCCAGTCAACAAAAACAACTGTGTGGTAAATTAGACACGTTAGACACTGTACCTAGAGTTAAGTAGGGTCGCCAAGCTGACAAAGGGTCGCGAACTCAGAAATAACCTAAAATTTTGTACCTTCACCAGAGGGCCCCATGCTAAGAATTTAGGTACTGCAGGCCTCAGATAGTAGGTATAGTTACGCCACTGGATAAGTACAATACTGATAATAAGTGCTTGAAAGTATAATAAGACGCTGTATAGACCAAAGATCTAGATTTGCTATCCGAAAAGTGGTAACCAATTCAAGTTTTAGTAAGAAATAAATCATTTCAATTAAATTTTAATCACATTCTCAGTATAAAGGGATATCGTGCATCAGGTAGCCGTGTATGGCGCAGACGTAAACAGCTGTGTGCGCGTGCGCAGCCGGCGGGACGAGACGTGACTTTGACCCACGACCTGATGCGACACGCTTGTTTTTGTCACGATGGTCACATAGAAAAGCAGCTAGTATAGATTTATTTTACAATCTCTACTCTATAACAAAGATAACAACACTGCACTAGGTCCACACTCCACAGATAAGTAAGGAATAAAGGGAGGGGTCAAAAAAACATTTTTCAGAATCTCCATGAAGAAAAAAATGGGTTATGAATCTCAAATATTATTGTAATCTACCGCTGGTTGGAATGTAAATTTTTGCTAAGAACTAACTTGGAACTCATTACTACCTTCCTCTAGACACGTGGGAGCATCAAAGCCAAGGTCAAAGTTTTGATTGTGTGAGTAAGTAATTATATAGCAATGCATTTTACCAATAGAAATAATCGTCAAAGTAAAACAATAAAATCAATCGAATTAAACATGAAATAGCAGGCGTCGAAATCAATATGTCCAGGAATCCTTATTTGATAACCATTCATTAGGTTAATTTTGCATGTTAATTGTCCTATTTCTTAAAATATAAAAAAATCCGCAATCCTAGTAGCCAACTGGAACTTAACCACAACATATACGACATACGTAGGACATATTGTCGGTACCTACGAATGTCGTATTTCCCGTGCAACCATTTTCCTTCACGCACGCTACAGTTACAAAGGCTATAAGGAATTACCGATTTTCTGGTTATTTTAAATTGTTATGAAAGGAAAACTACTTCGTAAATAAGTCCAGAATATGGAAAAAACTAGAACCTACCGAACATCAAATTGTATAAATTTCCTGTTTGTTTGTAATTTCATTTTATGATGGACAGGTAAATAAATGATTTAAATATGACATAGGACTGTCAATCTTATGAAGGTCAAAACGACGACACCTAAATAAAAGTTTAAATGTCGGGCATTATCTACATTAAAAATGTAGATTTGGAGACATTGCCACTGGGACCCAATTGTTTAATTTTTTTTATACCTAAGTAAATTTAGAATTCGGTTACTGATATAATTTTCTTATGTTTTCCTTTTCAAATAATAAAAACATCGTTATTTAAATTAGTGTTTTTTTTGTGCTATTGTTAAAGTATTTCAGTGATCAAGTCAAGATTAACCGTTCTTCAAAGAAGAACCAATTCAATACAATTTTTTTAGCATGGAAAGATCTTAGACGAAAATACGAACCTATCTGACTTAACAAATGAGGAGAGCAAACGTAAAATAAAAAATAGAAAGCAAACAAATAGCACCCCTACCGGAATAGTTTCAGTGTTCTTTCTCATTTGAAGACGAAAATATGACAAATGTCTAAATCTAGGGCGACATCACGCAAAAACTAACCATTTAACACTAATCGCGATTATGAACATGAGCGAGCGCGTCTCATCGCGTGTTCACTAATTTCCGAGTACTTGACCCAGATGGACTCTACCGTTACGCGCTTGGTGACTAACTGATTCGGACAGGCTTTTTGTCTTTAGGTCAGTGTTGAGCAAAGAAAATATTGTTGCAGAAAAGGTTGAGCCCACCTGCTGGGCTGCCAAAAAAGTTGACAGCGTATATTGGTTTTCCTGGTTCATGAGAACGAAGCGTCGTCGTATTACCTAGATTACCTAATGTTTGGAAAAAAAACTTTAATTTTTGAGCGTTAACGAAGCTTATTTTAACTTGCATGTGGTCCTCCTAATCTAACCTCTTTTAGACCCCATATACTCGCACAAGTACCTGCAAAAACTTCGGAACAATTACACATGAATTCTGGTGGACGTAAATAAGAACTGCCTTATAAGCGAGGTTTTTTTTTTCCTTTCCTATTTAGTATCTTTAGTATTACAGAAACTATATCAATAACCTACCGTAGATTTTGTATATTCCGAACTCTGAAGATTAAGTACATTAGTTTTCTTTACATATTTAGTTACATTTTTGCCTTTAGCCGTTTCTAATAGGAATCGTAATAGATAGGTTAGGTAGACCAACTGGTTTAGGGCATTTTTTATTCGGACATCCGACTTTCAATGTACCATAGGTATCCTACTTAGTTTATTTTTACAAAATAAGCTTCAATAAAATCATAGATTTCAGTGTGTTTTCTATTAAAATCAGTTCTTTATTAAACTCAGGGTGCTATAGTAAGCATACATAAGTTGAGGACCAGTGTTAAAACCATCTTTCGATGTCGGGGGTCAAACTATTTTTTGCTAGCACTTTTGATTCATCATAATAGCACTGTGGGACTCTTGATATAAATCAGACATTCAGAAAAATCTGTTACCTTACATTTGCTAATGTGATTAGGTTCCGTACTAATAATTAATCATTCTGGAAATCGAATTAAGCATAGAACTTTTATGCAAGTTACAAAAGCTCCACAAATGCCAAGAAAAATTGTGCGATCGCGATATCATGTTCCGCATACCTACTTACACATTTTATACACATTTCGTAGTATGAAAAAAATAAGCAAGATCAAAAGTACTGAATAAATAAAAGTAAGTATTCTGGGTCGGACAGAGTGCTTATATTTTTTCTATGCTATGCTGTCGTTAATATTGTTAGGAGATCATTCCTCAAAAAAAAACTCTATGTTAGATTTAAAATTATTATAATATATATTTCACGGAACGAAAATACCATCTTTGTTATCCCAAAAAAACGTTGGTATGCTTTAGGGACAAAACTGGCATATTGAACTGTATTTAAAATTCGGGTAGTAGTTGTAGTTTTGGGTAGGTGAGATTGTGTTCCGTATGTTATGTTTCTGCAATATTTTTTCATTATAATTAAGTAACTTTGTTCTCATCACCAACCAAACAAATGTAAGAATACCCGTTTTCTAATATTACCTATTTCGATTGATCCCTGATACTTGGACGCTCGTAGGTAAACTACGGACATAGAACGTGAGACTTTTAGGTTTTATTTTATTTATACTTTTGTTCATATAATTGCCGACCCTCGGATGACGTGTTTAAAGAAATATTCGTAGCCTACGTTTAGTTACAGTATTTTGGAAACGAATCATATTAGGGACTACTACTTACCTACTCATTAATATTACTACTTGTTAGTAATTTGACTCACTACTTATCTACTTAATGGCACCTCAGTGGGATTCACGAAACTTTGTTACCTATTGATAAATAGACATGAATCACTTTTCTTTACTCACACCTAACACAACCACATATATAATCGTATAGGTAGGTCGGTAAGGTTAATTATAGGTTTTTTATTATATTTAGAAAACCATTAGCATTAGATACAAATTGCATTAACACTATTTTCACTTGACATCATAGGTACCATGTGTGTGAATTTTAATATTTATCGCACATAATACCTATGTGTACTATGTATACTTTTATGTCTGTTGTGTGTGTGTCTGTTGTGTGAGTGTGCAATTGTGCATGCGTGTGCGCGTGTAAGTGTGTGTGTTCGTGTTTTTTGTTAGTGCATATTTGTGTGTTTTGTTTGGAGTCAGGATGGTCAGTGTCCAATGTCCATCCTTGGACACGTGTAACAATCTTAGTATTTCGAAAATTTTGTCCTAAGCTGTAACTGTTGAATGAACTTTGTGTCTATTCCATTATCCGATTTATAAAACAATGCTCGAAATATCGACACAGTACACAGTACACTGGTACCACCGTTAGAGATGCATATCGACTGATCCAAACCCTACTTAAGTCTAGTGATGCACCACGCCACGATTGTATTCTTATTCTATAGTTCGTTCTTGCTTCAAAAGTCTTTAGACATGTATTCTTTTCGCTAGTAACCCCTTTCATAGAAGACTTTTCATGTTTTCTTGAATTGCCATTCTAGTACAATATTCGTAGGTTACCATTATGTTAAACCAAATCTATCAGTTGACACCGTGTACTTTTTCATTCTTAGTTTGAACACGACAAAGCACACGATATTAGGCGTTGGTGAGTTCAAAGTCATATCAACCTCAATTCATTGCTGTGCCCCTGCAATTTCATCATTTCACATTGGCTTGGCGCTTCCAGTGTCTACCAGCATGTTAAGTTATATCCAATAAGTACTATCTTATTTGAATGTTGTTATTAGAAGGCAGCGCATGCGCTGTGTTTCGTCGAGTGAGTGAGCGTACCTGAGGTCCCATTGGGGAGAAAGGGTTGGCAGCGCATTTGTAACTCTACTGGTGTTGCAGATGTCTATGGGTGGCGGCAATCGCTTACCATCAGGTGATTTATCTGCGCGGCTGCCAACTATCACATAAAAAAGAATATGATGTTCATCTGTTGTCGATGAACATTATAAAATATACTCGTTGTATGTACCTAGTGCTCGGTACATCACTACCCCCAAACATTAAATGTCTCGTGTAAGTAATTGATTCCTGTTGCCTACCCACGTGCGCTGTGATTGGGCATTTTTTACAATCAAATGACTTGCCAAACCTCAAGATGTACAGACAGCCACACATCTGGTTACCAGAATCTGTCAAATTTCCTCAATTGATATTCAACCTAATGTGTTTGACAGTAAGATGAGATTCGATTGAAGAAATTGTCAATTTTGTATACTTTGGTATGTGGCTGTATGTACATGTGTTCTTTTGTATCCGGTGCACCGTTACAAAGGAGATGGGTGATCACCTTTTACTTTTGTAAGGCCTATTACGGTTACGAGCCACTCCCTCTGTAGACCTCTTTGCTTCGCCCCTTGAAAGCAAAAGTGTTAACATTCAATTAGATTGTAACCGCGTGCAAATCGGCTTCATACGAGTGCTGATCTATCGATTGTTGACCTCTAAAGTTGTTCTGGTTATTTATAGTAACTATCGTAGTAGGGAAATTGGCAACACTATTAACAAATAAATAATACTATAACGTCAATATTATGAAAACATAGCTGACTATCTATAGTGTACCTAAACTATTGATGGTATTAATTATTTTGTAACTGTAAGAAATGCTATTAATAATCACCACGCGTGCCTAATGCAGATTCGTAATCACAAACCTGAGCTAGGCTTAAAAAATTCTGAACGTTCTTGTTCGACCCGGGAATCGAACCCAGGATTGCGAAATCACGCCCGGGTACTTGTTTAAGTACTAAACCAACGGGGCGTATGCATCTCGTGAAGAAAGCATACCAAAGCCGACCGATAGGCCGACGCCCGGTAGGCCGGCCTAGGTATCGCTGGAAAGACGGCGTCGAGAGTGATCTGCGAGAACTTCAGGCCAAGGACTGGCAACAAGTGGTACAGGATCTACCGAAGTGGCGTTCTCTTGTTTCGGAGGCCAAGACTCGTTTCGGGTCGCTGAGCCAGTGGAGTAGTAGTAGTAATCCCGAAGCTCGCATAATATGTAACACGAATGAAGCCCCTTTAGCATGCTACATCATCAAAATAAGCAAAATCAAAATCAGTTGTACAAAAAAAATATTTACCAGGTAATAATGGATGGAACAGCTGATTTTTATTTTGCTTATTTTGATGATCTAACAGTAAATAATGTGTTTATAACCGCGGAGCAATACAGTAGAATACCAGCTGATATACCGAATGCACACTGACATTTAAATATTATAGAAACGTCATAATGTGTGCGTTATCGGCGCAGGCGCAGGATGCGCGGGTCGTCGCGCTGACGGCCGAAACTAATTGTTATAAATTGGACCGTATTATCAATCATTCATCATCGGACTTCTACAAATGAATGTATTGAAAATACTAGAATTATTCTCGTAATGTAACATGTTTAGATGGGCGCCACATATAAGTACGAGTACGAAATTACACAAACATAGAACAGATATCGTACTGGTCGACTCTGGGTGCGGACCCAGAGTCGACATTTAATCTTAATGCTCATTATCTTATAAATAATCTTTCTGTATTTAAAATAAATGTCACTATTTTTACTTAACTGACAATTAAGGTTTAATTAACGTCCCTGAGTGCGGCAGTTAGACTTCACCATGCACCATTTTATTGTAGCTGTTTGAATATCTTAACCGCCACCACCTGAATAAGGCCAGCCTTAGACCTCAACTCGCTCATTACAAAATATGGTCTTAAGTTAGTCTCGGTTCAAAACTGATTGCCAGCGTAATTTTAAAATCATGATTAACTTTACTTACATGCCCAGCTCCTATGGACTATTACTTTAGGCAATCTATGGTGCCCTTAGTTTAAAAAAAAAACAATCTAAAAATTGCACGCTTTTATCTATTGGATTGCAATTTTTGATAGCAACCGAAAGTTTTGTTAGATTTTTGAACTAATCTACAAGAAACCTTCTAATCACCTTGTAGTTTTATCTAAACATTTTCTCTTTTTTCCTACATAAATGGAGAGACGTCTCCATACATAATTTTATCATTTCATCTCAGCTTGGACTCCATCTTCACAATCACAGCCTTTTTAATTTTACAGCCTTTTGTCTCCAGGTCATTGTCTTGTACCTTAATAACACGCTTTGCTGTTTGATGTCAAATAATTTGCGTATACGACTTCCTGGTGGGTTCGACAACCTTCTGGCTACACCAGCCCTGACCTGTTAACATGGGTAGTAGGTATGTACGTACAGCCACACATCAAAGTATACAAAACTGTCAAATTTCTTCAATCAACTTTCATCTTTCTATCAAGCAAATTAAGTAGAATATCAATTGAGGAAATTGACAGTTTGTGGTAACCTGATGTGTGATATGTTTTTTTTTTATATTTATGTATTTTTTTTATGTTTTTTGTCTGATATGTTTTGCGTTCGCTTGTAATCACGGCTGTTGTAACGCAGCCGAAACGTCAAGCAGTAAGTGCTAGAATGTACTTATTAAATTTCGTCGCGTTTAGTCCCGTTTATATGAAGAACCTGATGTGTGGCTGTCTGTACGTACCTGACGGATAACATCGAGATCCGGTGACGTCACGAAAATTTTACTGTTATAAGTAACTGTTAACAAGCATGCATAACTAATGAATATTGGCAAATTGGACACTTTGACATTAAGCCTTGAACTGTGATTTTTCTTGAGTCCCGAGCCAGTATTTATTGCTGAAACAATTACCTGCAATGTCTTCGGCCAATCGGTGGCAATAGGGTTAATTTGTGTTTGTCCATCTCTTCGTCTCAATATGCAAACATATCGACTCGTTTACTCCTGTGTTTATGGGCTAAGAAAGACCAAGTATTTGGTATCGATGTTTATTAATTTACTTGTTAAAATAAAACGTTTAAAACAACCACGTACATACCATCAAACTACCTGTAACTTCTCGATGCCATTTGAATGAGCTCAACAAACATAGGTACAGCAATTCGCTACCACATTTATTATAATCCGTACACATTTATGATGCGTACAGCTAAATTTTTTGTGACCCAGAAGAAATGCGTTACGCATACCCGTCCGCCAGAGGGCGGATGCGTATGTAGGACTCACCCCACGGCGGAGTATACCGACTAAAACTGCTAGGCCTCTCCCTCATCGTCCATCGCGGAGGATGTCAATGGACCATGGCACGGAGCTTAGCACCATAACATCCCCCGGACGGCGGCCCGCCTGCAAGAGCGAACAACAGGCATCTTCTTGGCAAACTTGGAGAAATTGTGGTCAAGCGTTAGCCGATGTGTGGCTGTCTACCTAAGTTTAATGTATTGTAATATGATTAACTTATTTATCGGCAAACAAAACAGAATAACATCAAAATAATGAAGAGGGTATTAAGAAAGAGGGGCGAATTCCTTCAATACCTACTATGATAACATCTTTCGAAACTAAGAAAAATATTTTGATCTTAATAAGTATCGATTTGTATTGAACATCCCTTTAATGGCAAAATGATGCCTTTATGACATGTAATCAGATGCTTGTGCCCTGTAATTAATTTACTAGGTGTCGTAAGTTACACTCGAGATGGTTCAAGAACAACGATTATGGGCTTGATTGGAAAATTAGCTTGATGTTTTTATTTCAAACACGAAGGCAGAAGATCGATGAATCACGCTGTTCAATTAATCAGGAATAGAAGTAAATATAATTTTCTTAATAATTTTCACACCCTCTTTTAACTATAAAATTTACCTTTTCGCAATAAAATGTATTTCTGGTTAAAATGGTTATCCTTTCTCAGGGTCTAGTAGCTAGCTAGACCATCTCTGTACACCAAATTTCATTCAAATTCGTTCTGCAGTTTTGGCGTGAAAGAGTAACAGACAGACATACAGATTTAATTTCGCATTTATAATATTAAGTTAGGATTAGGATTGACGTACGTTCTGGTCTAATATATAGTTCCGAAACTCATAGTAAGATTTCGAACTCAACGTTTTTCCATGTTTACACACATGACCTGTCCAGAACATATCAGTAAACTATACAGATTGTATTTTAGGCACTCACAATAAATACCTATACTGTCGTCCATTAGGCTAAATGAGGGCATTAGTCAATAAGTTTTTTAGGTAAAGAAACGTCGTTTTCAACTCCGACTAAGTACTAATGTTTTCGTAATAACACATATTAGGTGTTAGGAAGGTTGACGTGCATTGGCGGTTGTTCCCGCTGAGTCATTTCAATAGATGCAGGTACCCAAATGAATATAATAATGCGGTTAGGTTTACTAAGAACTACCGGTGTCTTAGCTTTCAAGTGTTTTTCAAGGTTACCTCGTCTCACCTACGGACTGTTGTTGTATGTAACGGCTGCTTATTTCAGTTAGCATTATATGGAGCAGACATTTAGACTACGTTTCCACTAGAGCTGAGAGGGTTGTTCCCGGTGAGTCATTTTAATAGATGCAGGTACCCAAATGAATATAATAAGTGGTTAGAATTACCTAAAACCACAGTTTTAGCTTTCAAGTGTTTTAGCATCAGTTTTAATCCAAAACTAATTTTAGACCACGAAGGAAGGAAGGAAGGACAGGGAAATTCAATTTAGTTTTACTAACAATAACTTTACACAAAAACCCCAGGACTTACCTGCAAGTTGGTAAATACGAGTACCTAAATACGAAATAATTAATAACTAATGACTTATGTACAGCGAGGAAAATTCAATGCCACTTATTTTGGTGCTGATACACTCACTGCTTTTCATTATAGCTATGACCTACAAATTACTTACACGGTTAGAGTTATAAAGTTCCCGCTGTATTCGTTTCCATTCTCCCTAAGTTTATTGACGTCGATGTGAGTCACTGGGAAAACCTAACGAATTGCTGAATCCTTTACAGGAGAATCCGACACATAACGTAAACAAATTAACAAGGGAATGTGTCACTTTGATGCAAGATAGGGAGCCACTACAAAACGTAAACCGGTTCAAGTTTGAGTAAATAGTGAGTTTATTTGTGATTCATGGACTTAGGCAAAGATTATGGCAAACCTAGGTATTAAAAAATATACTTACCTACCCGTAAAATATCTTCTCACTGTCACGGTACAATTTCAAGTTTGCGACCTACAGGAATTTAATTATGAACAACGTCCTAGATCAGCGTTAGATACTTACTGATTGTACTAGTGCTCAAATGTAAATAAATATACATATATTAGGCAAGTGTTTTTTAGTTGTATGATATTGATGAGTATAATAGAATAGATTAGAGTAGAAAAATATTTATTCAGCAAGAACTTAGGACTAGTAATATTTTAAATCATACTTTATATTTTATTATAATGTAAACTTTACAGACCTGAGAGGTTGGACGTTAAAAATAATCTTACCCTAGTAAAAGAGTGTTTTTTTAACTAAGTACTAACTAAGTAACTGCGCTGGGTTAAATTAAACGCCTAAGCTAAATCGCTAAAAAAGCGAAATTCAAGTCCTTCATTGCTGTCTAATTAACGCTATGTGTGACCAATTTGGGGCCAATTTGCTCTGTTACACTATCGCTTTTTGAGTCTGTTTCGTTGGCATCCGTTGGCTGACGATTTGAGCCCTTCTTTTAAGGTCCTTTTGCCAAACGTGACCCGCCCTTTCCCATTTTTTTTTTATGTGATAGGTAGCAGACGAGCACTTGCAACACCAGTGGAGTTACAAGTGCGCTGCCAACCTTTTATCCCCTTCCCCCGGGAATTCTTTCTTTTCTTTTCTTGCAACACCAGTGGAGTTACAAGTGCGCTGCCAACCTTTTATCCCCTTCCCCCCGGGAATTCCTTCTTTTCTTTTCTTTTCGGGAATTTATTTTTTTGTCTTTAATTTCAAAATCAGTTCTACATTTTCTACTATACCTACTACTTATTTATTTCATACTCCTTAAAAAGTAAATAAAGGTAGGTAAGTAGGATAATATTAGTTATACCTGGTTAATGACGATAAACAAACCACAACAGAACAATGTTCCGTTATATTTTACTTGATTTTTCCTGAATACGCATGTTTGTTATTAATTAATTTGAACAACAACGTCGGAATGTCGCGCCGTGTGCGCAGGAATACAGGATAAACTTTACGACAGTGTACTTATCCCGTAATTGCACTCAAAGTCTTGAAATAAATTAATGGGGAAAACTCTGCGCATCAACAATGCATTTGTTGTGGGATACTCCCAAGAGCGTAGGAATGACCACATTGCATTTCATATTAGTTATACCATTATAAGTTACTCAGTAGTTATACCCAAGTTCTTCATCTTGATAAGTTTTTTATTTCCTTTTAAATCATTTTTCGACCACTTGGTCAAGTATTATTTGGTGTGTAAAATTTAGGGCACAACGATTGATGAGCAAATATTTATAGTAATGTACCAATCTACTATGTACTCTTATATAATATTTACATATTAGTTAATTCAGCTATATGCTTAACCGCAATATTTATATCGTAGGTATTTAGGTACCTAAATAAAATTGATGTGATACTTGATTTCAAGTTGAGTGCAGTGATCACAAAACTTTATATTCTCTTTCTCCCCTTCTTTCCCTACTTTCCCCTCTATTTATCACTTTTTATTTTATTTGAAACAGTGAGTCGTTTTATTATAGAGTATTATCATCATAATAGTGCCTCTGAGTAACGTACCCTATATTTAAAAACTACGATGGTTACAATAAAATGATCTACATGATTACATCATGACGCTTCTCATAAGATCGCTATCCGATGATCGCGTCGGCAATACTATACCTACTTACATTTTCTTTATAATCATTACACTATAGGTATAATTTATTATGCAGTTTTTTTTAGCGTGATAGGTGGCAGACGAGCATGGTAAGCAATTGCCGCCGCCCATAGACATCCCCAACACCAGCGGAGTCATAAGCGCGCTGCCAGCCGTTCAACCCCCCTTCCTCCCCCGGTACCCTCACTGTGTAACCACAGATTATACAATAGTGGAAACATTTACATTTCTTCTAACAACCATTCTACGACTTATAAAAATTCTTCGATAAATTTTTGGACTGTCCACACAAATACTTTACTCCATAAAGAACTCTCCATAAAAATTCAAGTTTGTATGAAAAGTAGATGTTTTAATTAGAATTTCCAAGACAGTCATTAACAATTTTGTTTAGAATGGATAGTAAAACTGTCTATAAATACATCATGTCTATAAATACATAAATACATCATAAACACACGGGTAAACTATTAATAAAATTTAACAACTCACAATGGGTAAAACCCACAGGAAAATCTTACAAACTACTACGATTTTACTACGAATACTACAGGCGTAGGACTAATACCACAGTGGATAAATATATACCTACTATGATTCTACTATGTGGTTAGGTGGAGATGAGACATCCTTAAAGGGGACATCCTCATTTGAAAACAGTAAGTAGTACTTACTTAACTACTGAGTTTCTTGCAGATTCTTCTCCGTAGAAATCGACTTTCCGAATCAGAAGCGGTAGCTTACATAATATTTGACATTCATAAATGTTGTATAAGGACTTAAATTAATTAAAGAATATTTATATTTTGTCCTGCTTTCTGCGGAAGTGTTCCGTTTTCAGGCCTGTCTCGTGGTCCCGCCCGCCTATGCGAAAGCTTTAATGTCCCAATGTGGAGAACAAATAAAAAGTACATACATGGTCAGTCGAGCCACTCGAGTTAATGGGAGGAAGTCAAATAATGACAAATCGATTTCTTTCATAATCGATTATATTTCCACCTCTAGCGAGTCCAACGAGATGATTCATTAACAGCATCCGTATATTGACATGACACCTTGACTCACAGATAGAAAATACAAAAACGTGTGATTTTATTTAGGTATGGTTTTTCTAAGAGATTTTCTTAGTCACGCCGTGACGCTGAGAACAGGTGAGTATGCAAAAAAAAAACTCTATATCTTCACAGATCCACCTTGTATAAGTACCTATACTATTATGTAACCTATTATACTTAAGTACAATCATGAAATGGTTCTTTAGGTGATGTGGATGGCGATTGGATGATTGAGGTACGATACCATATTACTTAAATACCATATTTACTTAATTCTCTGGTAATTTGTCAGATGAACCCAACGGCTGGCCAATAGGTCCTCATGTCGTGAGTGATGGTTGCTAAGGCAGGCTAACTGTCACGTTGCGTGCCACTTCCTCCGGCGCAGACGGAATACTGATGCGCGTGCGCGGCGCCAACATTTGCATTAGGCCCACTGCCCGCATGCGCTTCGTCTACCAGGCCCTATAAGAACTATACCTTCCAACACCAGATTATTATTTTTATGATCGTTAATACGCTCGCCTAACATCATGGGCGAGACCAAGGAGCATCGTCTTCGCTGGCTTGGTCACCTAGAGAGACGGGACGAGGATCGTCTCGTGAAGAAAGCATACCAGAGCCGATAGATAGGCCGACACCCGGTAGGCCGACCAAGGTATCGCTGGAAAGACGTCGTCGAGAGTGATCTGCGAGAGCTTCAGGCCAAGCACTGGCAACAAGTAGTGCAGGATCGACCGAAGTGGCGTTCTCTTGTTTCGGAGGCCAAGACTCGTTTCGGGTCGCTGAGCCAGTGGAGAAAGTAGGTAATACGCTCGAGTATTACAGCCATTTGCTAGTCTTTCAGAAATTTACGGGCCTAAGCCAAGTAAGTACAATTTCTACACTATGAATCTGATGGTGATGTGGTCTATTGTTTGCATATACTGTCAGGCCTCCCTACCCGCCTCGTATTCGGCCCTTCAGCGTGTTCACCGGATAATGTCACTTAATTTTTGGACTTAGGTCTACTTCAAAGATAGTGCATTATTTTCCTATTTTTTTTTCTTACATAGGGGTCAGACGAGTAGACGGAACCTGCTTGGTAAGCGATTACCGCCGCCTATGGTCACCTACAACATCAGCACGTATTATATGCCATCAGTATCGCTAATAGGCCAAGTTTCAAGAAAAAAAAACTGTTCCACTTAATTGATGTTCCAATTGATTGATGGCCTTAGTTGATTTTCTACATTGCCTAAGTAATTGTAAAAATTGCCAGTTTATAAAAGATACTGATACTGATTCAGGTATTGTGGGTCAGTACCTAATATACCTTTAAGGAAGACTGCTTCTTTGCCTCATCGTTGCAATCACTTGCAACTGTAAATAACAGATTAGGTACTAAGGTACTTATATGGATCCTTGCCAAAGAGTTTTCAGGTCATTAGTGCTTGCAAATTAATAGTCTAGCAACGAAGACGTTACCACAGCCCAATACCCTAATAAGTATAGTGTTAATATGGTTGTAACACTTGTAGCCCGACATTGGGTCTACATATGGGTAATAACCTTTTTTTGTTGACGCTGGGGAATGCCGCTGACCCGAAGTAATACCTGCACAATCTAAACAAAAACTTATTTTACTAATTATATGCAACAACTTACCACTTCTAAGTCGTATCTGCTAGGAAATAACATCGTTGGCAGTTGGTTCTACAGTTTACTGTGCGCGGTAAAAAGTGACGTCCAAAACGCATTGTTGTGGAATATAATCCATCCAAATGATCTGGATGGAATTTAGCGTTCTGGCGTGATGTACGATGGTGAAAATTTACAGCTGGAATATGGCCAGACAGCTCCTTACAATATTCCCCATAGTAGATTTTTTGTTTTATTGTCTGTTCGTTCGCCATCTACAGCATAAAAAGATAATAGTTTTGCCTGATTTTCTCAGTTCGAATTCACAAAAATCTGTTAAGCAATAGGTACAACTAGCTGGTTTTCTATCTTTAATTCCTCCAGTCGGGCGATACTGACATATTTCAGTAACAAATACCTCATATAAACGGGACTAAACGTGAGGAAATTCAAATATAAGTACCTAAGTAAAGTTTTAATGGCAGTGCAATTATCGTAAATGAGATCCGAAGATGCACGTCAAGCAACAAGTGCTAGAATGTTTACTTATATTTTAATTTTTTCGCGTTTAGTACCGTTTTTAAGAAGTATTTGTACGCGAAAGTTAAAAAACACTGGGTGGTATGTTTGATGAAAAGTCCTGTTTTACTGGCTACCTTCACTTACTGTAATAGTACGCCCACTCCTTCCGATTTGCATTCACTGTTATGTAACTTAGTGCTTGAGTAAAATGTAAACAGGGCAGTAAAACTTACTTAACGAAACAACAGATGTAAGACGTGGGCTGCAAGTGACTGTAATATGTAGACACCCTAATGTTATATAACATTTTATCGATGTATTAGGTATCTACATTGATTAACAACATTGTTTCAAATTAATTATGGAGTTGTTTGTAGGTTACCTCGATAGCAGGTACCTATAGGCGAGACGAAATAGCAAGAATTTAAAAGATAAATAATATACCTACCTACTATCTAAATGTACCCAATACATTTAAAAATTACATAACTGCGACATTTTTGCCACACAATACTATTTTATTTACGATTGACTTCTTGTCTTGAGCTTTTTCTAATCTTATATTCTATCAGACTATTTCGACCTCTTGTCACAAGCCCGGCTAGCTCAGTCGGTAGAGCATGAGACTCTTAATCTCAGGGTCGTGGGTTCGAGCCCCACGTTGGGCGCAACTTTTTTTTTCTTTTATTATTTTTTCCACTTATATAATACAAACCCATCACTGCAGAAACTGTGGCTCACTTGGTCTAGGCCCGTGAGTCCAGTATTTGAGCGATAGTAACTATCGCAAAAAACATAATAATAATGTGGACTAGAAATAAACATAAATAGGCATTTTACGAATCTTCGAAATCTGTATGGATCTGTGTATCAATTCAAAACCCGTAACTTCCCGTAAATTGAATGTTTTTTTAAAGATTTACTCACATATTTCAACCATCTAAACACGATTTATAATTAGTTGTTTCTCATAGAATATTCTTACAGTAGCAAATGTGAATATTTATTTTTGACAATTTTTCCACGGGTCTTCTTTACAAGAATAAAAAAGAATGTAGCATCAAAAGTTTATTTTAAAGTTTAGCTTCATCATTACGCAAAATTCGCAATTTCAGCCGAGTCACCGTATCATTAAAAATAGATTACCTACCTCCCTATATTTAACTTGATTAATGATTGAGTAAATTGCAAATGGGGAACTGTGCGGAACACAGTACGTGGTGCAAACTGCATTTTGTCCTTTTTATTGATTTGTGCAATCAGTTATTACATTGCTGGTGAGTGTGTCAACCAGTGAGTCACACGTCCGTTGCTTTTATAACTTATCTATTGCTAATTGATAGTAGAAATTATTGAACTTGAAGCTCGCTTTTAAATCTATAAAATGAGATAGATACTTTGTTTAGTCACTACAATTGTGTTTATGTTTTTTCTCTTTGTTAACGTTCAAAATCAACATTGGTGGCTTAAATAATCGTTAGCAAACCTTTGCTGAATGGAAACCCTTATAAAAGATACGAGTAGATAGATGGTCAGGCGAAAATCGCCAAATCAAAGCGAAAGTCATCTCAGAACACTGGCCTGTAACGTCCCTACACAATACAACTGGAGGCGGACTATTTATGGCTTTCAATCAATGACAATAAAGTAAAAATGGATTGTTGCTGAAGAAAAGATGGCATGACAACATAAGTAAATAAGTAACCACACTTAATATTGGTCAAACGTGGAGATGATAAAATAGCATTACCAACTCGAACTTGGCGTTCGTAAGGATAAAAAAGGCAGGATGTAATTCAACTCAACTCAAATAAATCTTCATTTGCATAGGCTTGTACACAGCACTTACAAACCGTCATACCTACATTAAAAATATTTAAAGTAATAATTTTTGATAATTTATAATTTACATGTAAGGAATTAGTTATAGGCATTTATCTTGATATAGGATATACTAAAAAAAATATATAATATTAGTTACTTAATACAAACAATCTCGGCAACATTCCAAACGTCGAAGCACTACGCATTGTCCAAAGGCTTAGTATCAAAATAATATTTCACACAAATGCTAACGAGTCCCGTGTAACAATATAACCGTATCCTGCGCTTTTTTCGCTTTGCAAACAACTCCCTTTGTTGTGTCGGGTCGGGTCCAATTATCCCATAATCCACACCCACTGTGCCCTCTAATTTTGAGCGCAATCCGATTTGCACTGTACCCACACGTTGAACTCGTAAAATCAGCTTTGAATGCTAAAATAAAAAAATCAAGCTTTGAATGCTAAAATAAAAAATACCGTAACGTAATAAGAATAATGATTCCGTAAGCGTTAGGTATGTAGGTAATCTTCGTGACATAATAATATGGTATAGTTTTTATGATACCTAACTTGTTGCTCTGACGTTGAAAATTTATTTTACCATTTTAATTTCCGCTAGGAGTAATATTGTTCTGTGATTTTAATTTATTCCTTTGTATTTTACCTTAATTACTAGTTGAGATGTGTATGCTTATTAAAGTGGCAAGACATGTGTGGACACTTATTATATACACACCTGTAAATACCATGTAGCTACTTATGCAAATAAAAGTTTGTAAATTATGTATTATCATCATAAAACCAACAACCGCTGCTGGAACAGTCGTCTTGGAATGCAAACTTCGGCTAGGTATTTGTCGTATAGGCAAGCGTATTGTAATATCATTCGTGGGGCTGTTGACTTTGGGACTGCCAGCATCAGTTTCACAGGTGATGGATTCTGTAAGGCAGGATAACAGAAGCTAAAATTCAGTAGCAAGAAAATTTCGTTGCAATTTATTAATCGACCCAACATTTGGGGGTATTTCCTTATTTTCTGGTTTCCAAAAAGGAACTACGAGTATTTCCGGGTAGCTACCCCGGATAAATTTACGGAAAACTTCCGAAGCACTGTTCGAATCCTACCGAACATAAATGTAATTTTCATTGCGGCATCCCTAAAACGCAGGATGTCCGCTTCCGTGTTATTGTTATTATAGTGGCACTAAAAGAGATAGAGCACATTCTCTTTGTATAAGAAACTCTAAGATGGCCGGGTGATATAGAGCCGCCATGTGATCAATTTTTACATCTATACAGTTATTGATACGCCAGAGAATAATGCGTTGAAATGGTTAATAAAACCTCGCTAATTCGTTGCAGTAAAATAACAATACAATTAATACAGTGTCCATGTAATAACAGTAATACATCGAAGTGTTCAGCTTCACACGCCATGATTCGTACATAAACGGGGAAAATAATGATATAAAGTAATGAGAACATGCTCCACAGCAATTGGTAATAATTAACATGTAAGAATTAATACATAATTAATGAGAAAAGTGTACATGTGTGTACGAGTGAGTGAATAAATACACATACATGATTGGAAACAGTGTTTGTGATTGAAATATTCCTGCTAGCTAGCCCATTAGCCTGTCCATGATATGCCAGTAAGTACCTATACATAAGAAATACAGATACAGTCCACTTAAGCTCTAGATAGCACCACGAAGGTACATACCATACAGTAAGACCTAAAGAGACCTAGGCTAGGAATCCTATGATTCTACATCTATCCATACATACAGCCACAGATTTCTCCATGGTCCTATCGAGCAACGTGAGATAATTTAGCATATGGGCTGCTGAAAGGACAAACAATCAGGTGCCAATCAGCCTTATCGGCAATCCACAAGTTTTTATTCAAGAAATATTGCTAACAAGTCTAGCCATACAGTATTTACGAGGCCGACATTCAAGCAAAGTAACAACGAGCGCCGATCAGCTATCTCGCCATTCAAAAAATTTGGCCATCAGTCTACGGGGTCAACATTCGAGAGAAGAGAATCGTCTCAGCGTATTCATACAGTTTCATCGGCATTATTATTTAATAACAATATCAATTACGTAATTTTCGTCATCCATTTTGTCAACAAACAGCAGCGCCATCTGTAGTCGAAAACTTGTACTACACGCATCGATTTCGTCCAATCAAAACAAACGTCAAGAGAGAAAACGTCAAACCTCAACCAATCACAGCGGATTACGTCATCAAGCGTACGCGCCGACCAATAGGACGCAAGTTGGGAGCCGACGCGTGGGCTGGTGCCGATTGGTCTGCAGCCGCCATTGTTTTACTATTTATTTACAAGCTTTTTACACGGATTAATTTATAAACAGTTTTATCGATTTTAATCAGTGAAACATGGATAAAAACGACCACGAATCCAAAGGTAATGACGATCTTTCTCTATTGCGTAATAAAAAAAGGGGTGTACAAGGTTGGATAACTCGTTTGCAAAACGAAATAGATGCGTTGTCGCCATCATCAACAAATTTACCTCATCTAGAAATAATTGAAGAACGATTACGTTCTCTTTTTTCGAAATATGAAGATTTACTGTTTCAAATAATAGAATTAGATCCTTCACTTGACGATGGCGGCAAGGTTGAGCAAATTTACACCGATTCCATTGTGAAAATCAAACAGTTAGCAAAATTACTTCAGAATGATGTTCACAGCGATTCAAACACAAAAAAGGTTCCATCTACTGTGAATACTAAGCTGCCAACCATCACAATTCCGCCGTTTAGTGGCAAATATTCAGAATATAAACCCTTTATAGGTCTTTTCAATTCTCTCATACACAATAATGATAACCTAGACAATATACAAAAATTGTACTATCTCAGAGGATTCTTAAGGGGGGAAGCCTCAGATTTAATTAAAAATTTACCATTATTAGATTCAAGCTATGAAGAAAGTTTGCAAATCATAAAAGCGAGATATGACAACGAATTTTTAATAAAATCTGAGCACATCAACATGTTGTTAGACATCCAAACAATTACTAGATCTTCAGCTGTAGTTTTAAGACAATTTCTCACAAAAATAACACAAAATCTAGCCTCCTTAAAAAACCTAGGGGTCAATATCGAGAACTGCCCTGTAATCCTCACTATTTTACTCAGAAATTAGATGTATTGTGCAGTAGGGAATACCAAATAATGTGTAGTCATGAAAAAAAGGAGCCTTCCCTTAATAATCTCATGCTATTTCTAGACGAACGAGCGAGGGCGCTGGAGAACAGCGGCCAACAACAACAACAACAACAACAACTTCAGTACCACCCGCTGAGTCCAGAGCACAAGGTGCTCGAGCGAGTCAGGGCACACTATCGCAACACAGGACAAAGAGTTCCCTACCCACCACAACACAGGTACAACAGACCTCCACCGCCAGCCACTATGAAGGCTGTCGAGGAAAAGCGGCCCCCAGCCACTATGAAGGCTGTCGAGGAAAAGCGGCCCCCAGCCACTATGAAGGCTGTCGAGGAAAAGCAGCCCCCAGCCGCTGTGGACAAGGCGATGGAAGAAAGTACTTCTTCTTCACCAAAGGAGCAAGGGCAGTGCATATATTGTAAGTCACAAACCCACAAACTTTTTAATTGTGCAAAATTCAAATTATTGCCTCCCTGTGACAGACTAAATTTTGTCACAGGCAGAAAATTATGCAAAATATGTCTAAATAGGCATGTTTACAAGTGTCGCTATCACTTCATATGTAACAAGTGCAAAGGAAGCCACAATAGTCTTATACATGTGGACAAGGCCGTTCATCCAGTCTCATTTTTGTCAGAGACAGATTGTACACAGGTACTATTGCCGACTGTACAAGTAAAAATCATAGCCGACGACGGCAGAGAAGTTATTGTTAAAGCGCTGCTTGACAGTGGCTCACAAATGTCTTTTATTACAAAAGACTTAATGCAGTTATTAAAATTGAATCCCAAACCCATAAAATCAAGAGTTTTAGGTATTGGCAACAATATAAGAAATTTAGATAAATATGTCACTATAAAATTACACTCATTAATCAAAGAATTTCAAATAGATGTGTCATGTTTTGTCCTTGATAGAATTACCACTATGTTACCTCAAGAAAAAATTGATATCTCCAAGATTGTGCTGCCCTCCAACATCAGCCTTGCTGACAAAGACTTCCATAAACCAAGTGAGATACATTTATTAATTGGTGCTGATGTGTTTTTTCAGATGGTGGAGACTGGATCGATGAATATAGGAAGATTGACCCCAGCAACAGACTCGAGAGATTGCGTTGCGTGCCCCCCAGCCACAGAGGCAGAGGACCACCACGCTTCCTCCCGTCACCTCAATCCAAGCCCGAATGAGCAGCCTAGTCCTTCACACATGCACAACGCAACAGCTCCAACAATACAGCTTTTGAGTACTCACTTTGGTCATGTCATAGCGGGGAAATTTCCATTTATGTTAAAAGTCACAAAATCCAGTTTCTTTAAAATGTACCGATTGTAGAGAAATTAATGAGAATGTAAAAACATTTTGGCAATCAGAAAAGGTACCAGAGATATTTCCTGAAAAATTATCAGAACATGACACATGTCAACAATTATTCAAAAATTCAGTTAAACTTGAAAATAATCAATTTACAGTAGAACTACCCACAAAGTTGCCGCTTGACTCCATTAACAGTTCATTGGGGGATTCATTTCATTTAGCATTGAAAAGGTTTCACAATTTAGAAATTCGATTACAAAAAGATTCTGCACTATCAGAATTATATACAAACTTTATAAATGAGTATTTAGATTTGGGGCACGGTTCCATTGTGGATATAAATCAATTTGATTTTGATAAAGATCCTTTATACTTCTTACCTCATCATCCTGTTATCAGAATGGACAAAATAACTAACAAATGCAGAACTGTCTTTGATGGAAGTATGAAAACAAATAAGAAAATCTCATTAAATGATTTATTACTCAATGGACCCGTGGTTCAAAGGGAACTGTTTGACATTTTAATACTTGCTAGAGTGGACAAATACATTTTTGTAACAGACATAAGGCACATGTTCAGAGCAATCAATATGAATGAAAAATATCGTTCTTTACAGAATATTTTATGGAGAGATTCACCTAATAAAAATGTACAGTGTATCCAACTGAATACAGTAACATATGGCCTTAAGTCTTCTACATATCTAGCCACTCGCTGTCTAGCAGAGCTAGCTGAAAGATACAGAGAACAATTTCCTGTAGCTTCATTTATTTTACATAACCAGACATATGTAGATGATGTCTTGGCAACAGCGCCATCTATTGAATTGTTATTGGAAGCCAAGGAGCAACTTTGTGAACTTCTTAAAATGGGGGGTTTTCAACTTCACAAGTGGTCTTCAAATGCAGTTGAGGTTTTAAAAGACATTCCCACTGATAAGCAATATTTTGATAATATAGAACTGCAAAAGGATAACTTGTCATTAAAGACATTAGGTCTCAATTACAATGTCAGTACAGATACGCTTAACCTTGCTTCACCCACGCCTGAAGGCAAAATTCCAGACACTAAACGTGGCATATTGAGTTATGTAAGTAGATTCTATGATCCACTCGGGATCGCTGGACCTTTAGTCGTCTGCGCCAAGGCCATATTGCAAAAAATTTGGCAGTCACACGTTGACTGGGATTCTATCATTGACCAAGAGTTGAAAAAAGCATGGCATGAATTTTATGAAAGCTTAATTATTATGAAACCTATTAGCATAAACCGTCATGTTAACTTAGAGAATGCTGTGTGTATACAATTGATAGGCTTCGCAGATGCGTCTTCTTCTATCGCTCATGGGTGTTGCATTTACATTAGGGTGGTTGACTCGACTGGCAATGTCAAGGTTTCTCTGCTTTGTTCTAAATCCAGGATTAATCCCATTAATCAAAGCCTCACTACACCTAAATTGGAATTAAATGCTGCGCTACTGCTATCAAAGCTCAGTCTTAAGGTCTATAATACTTTATCTCTGAAAATTCACATAAACAATGTAATTCTATACTCTGATTCACAGGTCGTACTAGCATGGATAAAAACAGATATTTTAAAATTAAAAACGTATGTGGCTAACCGAGTTAAAGCGATTTCAGAGAACACAGCTGACTTCACTTGGGCGTACGTGACGTCGGAGCAAAATCCAGCCGACTGCTTGAGCCGAGGTGTGCTACCACACGAGCTGCAAGACCACCACCTATGGTGGAAAGGTAACAGTTTGCTTCACGAAAGTAAGTATGAAGTTCCATCTGCTATACCTACCTGTAGCATAGAATTACCAGAGATGAAGGATGCAGGAGTAGCTCATTCCATGGTTTGTACACCAGATAGTCAACCTCCTCTAAATCTAGACTTTCTAGACAAGTATTCCCAACTGCACAAGATGACTAGAGTTCTAGCATATGTTTTAAGATTTTGCAACAATATTCGTAATAAATCAAGCAGAAATACAAATAATTTCATTACTTCTCGAGAGATTGATGAGTCATTATCTTTGGTTATTAAATATGAACAACAGAAATGTATGAAAGATGTAATTCATTCTTTACAATGTAAGCAAAATGTCAATAATCAGCATTATAATTCTCTGTGTCCATTCATTGATGACAAGGGCCTGGTAAGAGTAGGTGGACGATTACAAAACTCCAATGTACCTTATGCACAAAAGCACCCAATTATTCTACCTAAAGGTTCACGTATCATACAATTAATTGTTAATTCAGAGCATTTAAAAAACCTTCATGCAGGACCCAGATTAATATTGTCTTCAATTAATCAAAAGTATTGGATCATTAATGCAATTAGAGAAATAAAAAAGGTTATTCATAAATGTATAATTTGTTGGAAACTTAAGAAGCATGTATCTGAGCAATTGATGGGTAATATTCCCAAGGATAGAGTAAATATTTGTCGTCCTTTTCAAAAGATAGGTATTGATTTTGCTGGACCAATATCAGTGAAAATGTCTTCCTTACGTAAATCTGTTGTTGGCAGTGGTTACATCTGTGTGATAGTGTGCTTTGTGACAAAAGCTGTTCACCTAGAGTTGTGTTCTGACTTAAAAACTAGTACTTTTCTTGCATGCCTTAAGCGTTTTATATCACGCAGGGGACTCCCTAGCGACATCTATTGTGACAATGCGTCAACTTTCAAATGTGCTGATACAGAATTGCAAAAATTGTACAAATTACATAGTTCTAAGGAACATCAGTCGTTAGTACAGTCATTTAGCGCTGAAAAAGGCATCAATTTTCATTTTATACCTTGCTACTCTCCCATTGTAGGTGGATTATGGGAATCAAATGTAAAAGTTACTAAGTATCATTTAAAACGAACTGTACAAAGGTCATTACTTACATACGAGCAATTAAATACTGTATTATGTGAAATCGAGGCTATCTTAAATAGCAGACCACTTTTGCCTATTTCAAATGATGTTAATAATTTTTCATATTTAACTCCAGGACATTTTATAATTGGTACTAGTTTAAATTCATATCCTGAAAAAGATGTATCTGAAACACCTGTCAATAGATTAAAATTTTGGGAACTTTGTAATAATATGAAACAATCATTTTGGAAAGTTTGGAGCAATCAATATTGAATACTTTACAGTGTAGACCTAAGTGGAAAAAATGTAATGCCTAATTTAACTATTGGATCTTTAGTAATTTTAAAAGAAGATAACAGTCCCACCTATGTATTGGCCAATGGCTCGAATAACCAATGTCTTTCCAGGATCAGATAATTTAGTTAGAACTGTAGAAGTAAAAACTGCAAATGGCCGATTACATAGGCGATCTGTTACCAAGGTATGTTTATTGCCTATAGAAAATTAATTGCAATTCTTGTATCAGCACAGGTGGGGTAGCACTCACTAATATATTTTAAATTTTCTTTTTTATGTTTTCATAAAAAAGCTTAAGACAATGCATGCGTGGCGTTGCTGCAGATGGGTGCTGTCGAACCTAAAAGGTTGTTATTTTCTTATTGCAGAGCATGCCTCTGCAGCAACTACCTAGGACGTGCATTATTGTGCTGTGCTTCTCCTGAAGTACCTTCAAGACGGCCCTGAAAGATGGTGTCCGCAAATGTATTATGTATTATTGTTTTATGTATGAGTGAGATGAGCCACTCAACTCACTCATACATAAAATAAGCAAATTAAAATATATATCATTTATGTTAGTAAATTCATGTGTGGCGTTGTTATAAAGGGCGCTGCCGAGCCTAAAAGGCTGGTCATTTTCTTATTGCAGAGCGTGCCTCTATAGCAGCTACCTAAGACGTGTAATATTAATATTGTTGTGTTTTTCCTGAAACACTTTCAAAGACGGCACTGAAATACGATGGCCGCAAATATGCACGTAAGGTATCTTGGTAGATACAAGATGAAAGAGTCGATTTTTCTTTTAAAAGCATGAATATACAACTGTATCTCAAATTCTTACTAGAATCATGTTAAGTTTTATGTTATACAAAATGTAAAATTTATTCAAAAAATAATGCATGTTAGTATATAGTGTTATATAGTGTTTTACATTTATGAAAGAAAACAAAATGTAAAGTTCACTTTATTTTATTGCATGTTTACATAACGTCGTCGTCGTAGAACAAAGACGGTTCTGACTTTTTTCAATTTTTTTTTTATTTCATAAATCGGCATGTAATCGAGTGTTTTATCGGTTGATGTTACCTTTTTTTTAAAAAGTTACTCAATGCCCGAGATATTGTCTAGAATAACGACGGATTTGATTTTGTGAGCGTAGTACTACGCCCGATTAAAGAATCCGTCCATGTCCGGCGGAGAGTTCTCCCCCCCCGCACCCCGCTCACTGCGGCGGATCACTAGTATCGTCCTTGTTTTATGGAACGTCACGGGTAAATAATTATTATAATATTTTGTTGATTTACTGGCTTTACTAAGATTTCGTATGTTGTTAGGTTATAACTTAAGGTTTAATTTACTTATCCAGCGAACGACGACGGTTTGTCAAATTCGTCCTTGTCCTAGGAATCAAAATAATATTTTTTTGTTTTTTGATTTTTGTGTTATCACAGTGTAAATATAATTTATAATATTTAAACATGTCACAATACAAACTTGTTGGACGAGTATAATTTTCTAGACGAAATTTAATGACCGTCATTGTCCTATGGACCTTCCGAGGGCGTATTGTACGATCCGTCATTTTTCTACGGATAGCTGCAAGTCGAATATGCACATCCGACGTTATTCGTGGGAGCATTTTATAAATACGTCATTGTTCATTTCTTAATTTACTTATTTTGATATTTTTCCTTATAATTTATTTTTATTTACTAAGCCTGGCCCACACGTAGACAGATGCGTCCGCAGATATCATCCACCGATGCGCCTACCGACGTGTAGAGGGTGTAATTTGTGCGTCTGTTGTAGGTATTTATACGCCTGCAGAGCATTCGTCTCGAATGTGACTATTGCCGGTTTTTGTAAAAGATCAAAGGGTTTCGGGGCGAACATCTGTCGTCAGTCCACACGTCTGACGACGCATCAGTTTGACCTATGTAGCGATCGAGAACGCACGCGTGATTCTTGCTGCTCATTGTAAGTAAAAGCAAAGTAGGTAATGAAACAAGAATCATGCGATTACCCTCGATCGCTATCTCGTGTTAAACTGAAAATGGACATTGACTAATGGACATACAGACATGTGGACGACTCTTGATGATCCATCTGCTAATGCATCTGTTGACGTGTACACTTTCGACCCACATTTAATAATATCCCTTTTTTGTAGAAACATGAAAGATTGTAAAATTTTAGCAAAACTGCTTGCGTTGGTAATACACACTCACTTTCCCATATGGGCATGATAAAACATTTTGATAGTCGAATTGTGCACATAAGATTATCATCATCTTTCTACCATGCTCCCTGGTTATGTATAGGTACGTCTCTGACATTCATCGTCGAATCAGCCACCCCTTTTTCGATCATGTAATTTTCACACAATGCTTCCATATCTTTTTTTGCCCTCTTCTGTTCCTCCACCCATTCATACCCATAATTATTAAATCAATCCCAGCAATCTTGTCGAGTTCAATGCCAAGAAAACACAGGTGTGTGTATTTTCTGCTAAGGTATCATCTTTCCTATCCCATCCCACTCTTCAGAGCTTTATCAATACAGGATAGTCTTGAATCAACGAGACTAAATCAAGAGCGTCATAAGAACCGCTTCCCATAAACTCGGGATTCTGAATAGAGTGAGCTTTGTCTCCTGTACACGGCACATGTTCGCCCGTGTATAGAATATTGCTTTTATCTCTGAGATGGTAAACCTCCAGCAAGTATTACGCGGAGAAATACTTGCTGGGGGCTCTCGACAGGTTGCAGCGACGTGCTATCCGTATTATTGGTAGTGGTGGGTCGTCGACGATTTTACAGTCGACGCAACGAGACCGTTTACCGTCGACGATAAACTAGTTTAAAAAACAGTCTAATTTTCGACTAGTTTACGTCGTCGACGAAAAGACTACTTCATCACATAAACGATTAGTGAACGTGAACGAACGGCCAGACGTTCGCGACACGACAACGGACTCGTCAACCAGTCGACGAATAAACTAGTTTATCTGTGAACTATAAACTAGTTGAATCGTTCACGTACAAAAAACAGTTTAGGTAAACGGTTCGCTCATACAACGCCCACCTCTAATTATTGGAGATCATGAGGTCATTAAGTCCTTAGTTTCAGTTACATAGAGACCTTGTCAGTCTTAGTGTTCTCTACCGCCTCTATAATACAGAATGCACTGATGAGTTATTCCAACTAATCCCATCCTCTCCTTTCCATTCCCAAACAACACGTGCTGGACAGCGTTGCCATCTAGACAATGCCGGCGCGCACCAAGAGATTTAGCTCCTCGTTCCTGCCCCGAGCCATCAAGTTATGGAACGTCCTACCAGTTCATGTTTAGGCTGGGCGTAAAACAGAATCTCAGCAGGCCTTCAGGATGAGGATGGCAGACTCAATCGGTACTTAGTTTGTTCTTTTGTGCCTGTCAACCTCATGTTTGGATCTCTCGGCCGCTTACCAACAGGCAAAGTGAGGTCATCTTGATTGTCCTCAATATAAAAAAACACCTTGTATAATAATAGTATCGCATAAAGTACGATATTATTATTACTTTTATATGCGGGTATTCATTCCGAGGTTCTTGAGTTCTATGTATAAGATTAATCTCTCGTGCCTTATGTGATAATAAAATGATTTAACTGTGGGAGAGCCATGCTTCGGCATGAATGAGCTGGCTCAATCGGAGTGATACCACTGCCTCACAGAAAACCGACGTGAAGCAGCTCCTGTGCTGTGTTTCGCCGAGTAAGTGAGGGTACCGGAGGCCCACCGGGGATAAGGGGATAAAAGTTTAGCAGCGCACTTGTGACTCCACTGCTGTTGCAGGTGTCCATGAGCAATTGCTTACCATCAGGTGATCCGCCCGCTTGTCTGCTACCTATCATACAATGAAAAAAGTTGTAAAATTATAAATTGTTGGTTACTTGATTTCCTTTCCTAGATCTACATAATCGTATTTCAAAACCGTCCATAAAATTTTTGTTACTATCCCTAAAACATAGACGGGAAGTATTATCCGTCATGATCCAAAAAATCTGACCCCATAGAATAACGTCGGTTAATCACATGCGTCACTATGAACTCCAACGAACAACGACTGATGTGACTTTTTACAAAAAACTATACATATTAGGAATTCGTTTTGTTAATCACATCATAAAAGCCCTCATACAAAACAACTTCTCCAAATTTCATGTTAATTGAAATACTGGTTTAAAAAATATGGAGTAATATACCATACAAAATCTTTAAAACGCTCTCCTGTAAAATTGCTAAATTGCAGATCCGTCTTTGTTCTACGACTGCGACGATAAGCGTCTTTAATGCGACGTCATATTATTATTAGATAATAATATAAGCTTAGTAATACATATTGACATAGTGCATTAAGCTATGATGTTGTAACCTGAGGAGAGCTTTCTTGTGTCATGATGTTCAAATGTTTCACATAATGTAAATTTTTTCTTTGTTCCAGGCCCCTAAGGCCTCTTGCATATGGTATCGCATGCTATCAATATTGCTCTAACATATAGTCATTTGTTTTGCTATATCAATATCATAATTAATGTAAGAACTAAAAATTTTCGAAAATATTCATTGTAAGAGCTTTCATTTACTGAGGTAGGGCATAGATGTCGCTACTTTCTTTGAAAATTGTGAACTTTGAGCATCGCGATGGAAGAAAGCACTTCAAATACAATGATTAGATAGATGAAGCTTTTAGAAAAGGCTTTTTGACTTGTAAATTGTCTTTTTTGCTGTGGAACATGTTCGAATCCTACCGAACATAAATGTAATTTTCATTGCGGCATCCCTAAAACGCAGGATGTCCGCTTCCGTGTTATTGTTATTATAGTGGCACTAAAAGAGATAGAGCACATTCTCTTTGTATAAGAAACTCTAAGATGGCCGGGTGATATAGAGCCGCCATGTGATCAATTTTTACATCTATACAGTTATTGATACGCCAGAGAATAATGCGTTGAAATGGTTAATAAAACCTCGCTAATTCGTTGCAGTAAAATAACAATACAATTAATACAGTGTCCATGTAATAACAGTAATACATCGAAGTGTTCAGCTTCACACGCCATGATTCGTACATAAACGGGGAAAATAATGATATAAAGTAATGAGAACATGCTCCACAGCAATTGGTAATAATTAACATGTAAGAATTAATACATAATTAATGAGAAAAGTGTACATGTGTGTACGAGTGAGTGAATAAATACACATACATGATTGGAAACAGTGTTTGTGATTGAAATATTCCTGCTAGCTAGCCCATTAGCCTGTCCATGATATGCCAGTAAGTACCTATACATAAGAAATACAGATACAGTCCACTTAAGCTCTAGATAGCACCACGAAGGTACATACCATACAGTAAGACCTAAAGAGACCTAGGCTAGGAATCCTATGATTCTACATCTACATCTATCCATACATACAGCCACAGATTTCTCCAAGCACTCATACCTAGTTACGTACGAGTATTTTAGCCTATCTCCCTAACCTAGTACATGTTGGCGATTGACGGACATGACACGAATGGGGCATCCGAACCTCAAACACAAAGATTAGAGGCACAAAGCAAATCCCGATGCAGGTGCAGGTTAGGTGGACGATGCCGATGGCTGGAGCCAACGGGATTTAATCCGGCCTTTGATTGGTTTAGTTGCGTCAGTTTGTGATTCCACACAGTAGCTAGGTTACCTACATTGCAAGTTTGTTAGCCGGGTTATGCCTTTGGTGAGGATTGTGTGTGTTTGAATTCCTGTGTTTACGGAAAAAAACTCGGGATATTTTATGACATCTTGACTTACTTAATAAGATATTTTCCTTAGGATTATTCTTTCATTAGAAGGTGATTTTATGGCTGGTGATTAGTATCCTATACACATATAATCATTATCCGATGAATAGAATAGAAATAGAAATAAGTTTAAGGTAAATAACTTTATTTGCATATAATGATTGATGATGTAGGTATAAATCATAGACAGGTAAGTGAGATTGATTGAATTAAATAAAATATAAAAATCTATAAGTAGTTACTAAAAATGTACGAAACAATTTTATTCTTTGCTTTTTTATAAACCCCCAAGCGAACATGAATGAACTACTCGTAGCGCCATCTACCTTATAAGCGCGAACTAAAATGTATGAATGAACTATCGTGATCGAGTCATGACTTTGTACATTCATTCGTTCTTAGTAGATGGCACTATAAGCCGTGTTTCAAATGGAACAAAACACACGTTTCACTGTCGTTTTTCTTACTGGAGACCTTATTTCTTTTTAAACTAGGCATGTAGAAAATTTGGAGACTAAAATTATGTCTGAAAACAAAAGTTACAATGGTCTATATTTTATATATAAATATTTCGAGCTCACCATCACCGCCGAAATAGCTCAGTTGGGAGAGCGTTAGACTGAAGATCTAAAGGTCCCCGGTTCAATCCCGGGTTTCGGCAACACCGTTTCTTTTTGTATCCAAATACTTGAGTTAGTAGTAGTGGTCCTCTTGAATCTGACAGGAGCCTCTAAGGAAATGGAATTCATGCTCGAATCTTTGTTCCCGTCACTTTCACGCATATGCGTCTCTTTTGTTTATATGCAAGTATATTATCGTTCCTGACGGGACGCTTTCGTTGTAGACTCCTTGATTGACCTGTCTTATTAATTTAAACAGAGTGAATCAACGAACAAAAACAAGTAGCTATTTTACTCTTAATTCAAATCAAATTTGTTTGAAAATATTTTCTAAACACGAACTAGGTAATACAAATTTTGACTAAACAGACTAATAGAATGTAGGCAGGAAAGTTTACCGCCGATACTAGCTAAAATGCGTGTCTTGAAGTTACAAACTTGTTTGGTTTTATAGAAGATCGATATCAGAATATAATATGATTAGATTTTAATCCTAGATTATATCTTTATTTTATTGCAAAATAGGAAAAACTCACCGAAGCAAAAAGGTTTCTTGCATCGGCCGGGAATCGAACCCGGGCCGCCCGCGTGGCAGGCGAGCATTCTACCACTGAACCACCGATGCTTATAGCAGAGCGAGCGAAATATACAATGATATTGTTTACTTGTGACACAACCACTTTTACATACACACACATACACAAGATTGATTTCTTAACTTTTTTAAACAAAATGATAATAAAAAGATAGGTTGCCGCACTCAGAAACGTAATTTGACTTGAATGATCATTATCTTATTTATGGATGTGTTTTATTTATTTATTTATTTATTTCTTATTGGAAAACAAACAGCATCTTATTGACATGAATGGTTACAGTATTTTAAAAACAAATGTGCCTTATAACAGTTTTCGCAAATAACATTCGTGAGTAAAACGCATTTACATGCACTAATACAGGAAAATACCTTAAATAAGAGTAAGTAGTTGGTTCAATACCATTTGAATATAAACAGATTTTACATTTAGAATTTAGAAGCCATATCACAAAAATGTAACAAAAGAGTACCTAATTAATTAAGTCAAAATCAACATTAAAAGTGCCACTTTACTCATTAAAAAATTTGGTATTAATGTTGTTTTTAAAATAGTTAGGTCTTGCCATGAACAGATCAGTGTGTTCAGAATAATTACGATTAAAATTATTGCAGGTCCGATTGAAAAAAGAATTTTGTCCATAATTTGTAGAGCTTGCATCCACGTGGAGTCTAAGGTAATTTCTTCTTGTATCTTGTTATGAGTAGGTAGTATTTAAAATGACACAAATTAAAGTTAATGACCGATTTTGAGTCGCGATTTACTTTTTAAATACCGCATGCGCTGCTGGCTCATAGATGCCGAAGCATGGCTCTTCCTCGATTCAATTCATTCCTAGAGTTAGAGTTAGATACTGCAGTAGGTAACAGTCATCCGTTCAGCGGCTTCGTAACGGACGCAGGTTCTACTGTTCTGGCTGTTTTTTTATATAGGGTACAGACGAAGAGACGGATCACCTGATGGTAATGCCGATGCGATTACCGCGCCCGCCTCTGGACACAACACTCGCAACACCAGGGGACTGTTACATAATAATAATTGCAAGAAATGCCATTATTATTCTATATCAACATTTAGTTTTTTTATTCTAATTTTTCTTTATTGTTCGTATTAATTTTTTTCATGTAGTTGACATGACTTGGCAGTGTTTCATGGGCCGTCAGATAAATTATGATTGACTCATGCCAGCTGTTGCAGGAACGCGTTTACGAACCTTACGAATACTTACCAACAGTACCAACATACCCCATGGGTTATTCTTTGATACGACCTGCAAACCTTCAAAAGCGACCGTATTCCTTTTTAAAATGCAGCAGCGCAATTATGATCCGTATGTGTGTTCGGAGTGTTCAATGTTTATACGAACCTAGGAATCGCTTACCATCATGGATCCTCTGTTCTTTGTCGCCCCCTTTAACCTAAAAAAAGCGACGGAATATTTTTTAAGGACGGCAAGGCTAGTTGTTGTGGTTGAAGTAATACGGTAATGATCCGCTTACCATCCGTATCTTCGTTCGACTGCCTCGGGTTTGATCATCAAAAATTGGCAGTCATGTTGCTTTAGAATCCCATTAGTAGTGTTAGGCCTGACCTGTGTGATACCTACATGGTAATCGCTTACCATCTGGTGATCCGTTGGCTCGTCTGCAAACTAAAAAAAAAACTTGATTTCCATGATGGAGGCCTTTGCCCTGCATTGGGACAGTATACAGGCTGATACTTTACTGCCAAGAAAGTTGAATGTCGAAGAATGGCCCATCTATCATGCGTTTCTTCCATGAAACGAGCACATTATGGTGTCGTAATCGTAAAAATTATGTAATTCTGCGATTCGATACATAATAACGAGCGTGCTGTTTACGCAGACCGTTAACTTTTATATCTCTTCATCGAATCCAGATGAAGAATGTCTGCTATTGATATACTTAATTGTTGACTCAAGTGCTAAGGACGTCCCAAGAAGATATCAGGATGAAAAGGCACTTGGTACCAGTACAGCTATTGATTGTAAATAAATAATCCTACTACTATTATAAAGGCGAAAGTTTGTTTGGATGTATGGATGTATGGATGTTTGTTACTCTTTTACGTAAAAACTATATAATAAATAAATTCACACAACATCTCATACATTGACCTGACTCCGTATTATGTAAAGATAGCTTAAGCACTTGATTCAACATATACAATAAGCCTATATGAAAGTCGAAGGAGTTTTAAAATCTTAAGGCTACTGTCTACAGAGGTGTAGCTATTGCTGTTGTGTAGAAGCGTAGAATGTAGATAGCCATGGAGGAGCCAATGGGTTGACTTGACTAGCTCCAATTGAAAAGGAGAACCCTGATTCCTCCTTGGATACTGCCCGGGAGCATGCATAGCATAGGGTTCCCTACGTTACTTCGAAAGTCGTTTCACCGATTTTTATTTCATCGAAAACTATTATTCCCTAAATATTTATGTTACGTTTTCCTTTTTAATATTTTTAAAACTTAAAAATCGCAGTCGGATTTGCCGCTGTGTTCTAGGTATTTCAATCTGATTAGTTTTTAAGAAGGGATCGGCATACGACGACATATGTTTTTTTTATAATTTTAGCAGGAATCCGAACACCCTTTTTTCTTCTTTCTTCTTAAGAGCTACTACGAGTAGGTATAGGCCTACTCAAATATTTAAGCACCCGATAAGTAAATAATTGACAATGTTTCAGTTTCCACCCGTGTTTTTATAACTGAGTCAGTCCAAGCTATCATCCTGAAGGCAGTTAATAAACACTAGAGGCAGTTATGGGAGTATTGAACCATCAAGTCTAAACACTCGTTTGTTTGCCACTCGACTAAACATGAGAGCCATCTGTGTTTTTATGCGATCACGATTCACGATTATCGATCGCACTCACTCACAGTCACTTCTGATATCAGTATGACGACTACACTATCTTTTCTAATACCGTATTAATTAGACTTGCCTGCGAAGAAAAAAATTGTAGAAGAAGAATAACGAAACTGTAGATGATTTAATGTTATTACCGTTAAAATCTTAAGACTCATATTTCCAAAGCGAAGGCCTTAAAATTTAGTTTGGTACCTACTTAACACGCTGTATTATTTAGATCCTGGTCCCCGTGAAAACAGCAGAATTTAAGTCAAGAGTTTTTAAAACACTTAATCTGAAATTACAGATAAAAGGAGAAAACCATCTGAAAGGATGGAAAATTATCTCATGAATGATTGGTTACTGATAACATGATACCGCAATAACAAATACAAAATTGATAAACATACGTATTTTGATCTATATAAGATAAAAACCATAATCAACCTCAAAAGGTTTATTTTTATGTGCCGCCCTTGCTATTGTCATAATAGAGGAGAATATTTTAATAAAATAAAAATATTTTATCTTGACTAATAAAGATCGTAGACAAGAAAATGGAATTAATTTCATTAGGTACATATTTTTTTAGTATGAAAACAATAATTGATTAAGCCTAATCGTATCATAGTAACAATGACTTTATTTCTATAATAGAGGCCTTCGTCCTGCTGTGGAGTATATAGTATCAGTAGGCTGATACTTTACTTTACTTTGTGAAAAAACCTTGTACGAGCTTACGAATAAATATAATAATCTTACTGCCAGTCTCACCTCAACTGGTACCACCGTTAAGAATAGCAGGACATTCACCCCGATGATCGATTGACAAACTGATATATTTTTTTCCATAGTCGAGAGAAAATATAACTATTTATTAATTATTATCTATGCAATAAGACAAACTCAAGTATTTGTTTATCGCACGTCGACCCTTGGTTGAGGATATCAGTCTGATCTTGTTAAATATCTAACAGACATTTGAGCTGGAAAGATCGAATTTAAAGTGTTTTTTATGATAAACTATAACAAAAGAAACGCGTAATTTATGATGAATTTGAGTCAAGCATCATCACTAAGCTTCATCATATTCAATTATGATGCGTGATGAATTATGATATTTAAACGACCGCGTACTGTGTGTAACTTTTTATACGCTACACAAAAAAGGGATATATCTATTTACCGTTCGGACTAACACAACATTTTTAGTTTTTTAAATTTAGTTTGGGTTTATATTATAAACAAGCGGCCGCCCGCGACTTCGTCCGCGTGGAAAAGTAACTTTTTACCCCACTTTTAACCCCTTACAACCCCTTTTTCGCAATAAAAAGTAGCCTATGTCCTTTCTCAGGGTCTAGATTATCTGTATACCAAATTTCATTTAAATCCATTGAGTAGTTTTGGCGTGAAAGAGTAACAGACAGACAGACAGACAGACAGACAGACAGACAGACAGACAGACAGACAGACAGAGTTACTTTCGCATTTATTTATAATATTATATTATAGTATATAGTATATAGTATAGTATGGATTTTAGTCAAGCATCATCACTAAGCTTCATCGTATTCAATTATGATGAGTGGTGATGAATTATGATATTTAAACGACCGCGTACTGTGTGTAACTTTTTATACGCTACACAAAAAAGGGATATATCTATTTACCGTTCGGACTAACACAACATTTTTAGTTTTTTAAATTTAGTTTGGGTTTATATTATAAACTAGCGGCCGCCCGCGACTTCGTCCGCGTGGAAAAGTAACTTTTTACCCCACTTTTAACCCCTTACAACCCCTTTTTCGCAATAAAAAGTAGTATATGTCATTTCTCAGGGTCTAGACCATCTGTATACCAAATTTCATTTAAATCCGTTCGGTGTTTTGGCGTGAAAGAGTAACAGACAGACAGACAGACAGAGTTACTTTCGCATTTATAATATTAGTATGGATATTGGGTACACACACCGACGAAGAGCAGCGCCTGCTGCACGCACTGTGAATAGTGTGATTCGCACAGTGAGTGGCACACTTTGAGCAAAAGGTTTGCAACGCATTGGTAAATACTCTTTACTTTTGATTTGTCAGTGTCCAAGAGCTGAGGCAATAGCTTACAGTCAGCTTGTCTGCCACATATCACTTAATATTACATTACATACTTACTCATCGTACTCTTCTGGTGCCTTTACGCATCGTAGTATTTTAATTTTAAGTCCATACGTACAAAACTGATCCAATTTTTTTTCATGACTTTTGTATAAAAGCAATTGTGCCCGATCAATGAGCAATAAAATATCTTTCAACAGATATCATACATCAGATAATAAAGATTCATTCATACATCTTCTTGGCTAAGGTCAGCAGGCAGGTTGATTGTGCACCAATGTCAGGCGGACGCGCCGGTCCTTGCTGGACAATGTGGAAGGTCAGGCGCACGACACCGCCCAAATTCTGCATTAGGTACCTTATAATAATACTAGCTGTTACCCGCGACTTTGTCCGCGTGGAATATCTTTGGGTATTAGCATTTTTAATTATTGCATCATTTTCACCCTCCCTTTAGAAGGCTCAAAGTCACTCAGAGGGCAATGGAGAGGTCACGGACATAGCCCAAAGAATTGCGTGGCTGAAGTGGCAATGGGCAGGGCACATTGCGAGGAGAACAGACGGCCGTTGGGGTGGAAAGGTCCTTGAGTGGAGGCCACGTGCAGGCGTCTATTGGCTGAAATTATGATGATGATGACCCTCCCTTTTAAACCCATTGATCCCCTATTTGCAATAAAAAGTAGCCTATGTTCTTCTCAGGATCCAAACCATCTGTATATCTTCATTCAATATCCGTTCAGTAGTTTTGGCGTGAAAGAGTAGCAGACAGACAGAGTTACTTTCGCATGTACCTATAATATTAGTTAAGATATCACACACTATCACATGTTATGTTTGTGTTGTGGGGAAACCGCGAAATAAGCGTCCTCGTGGAACACCTCAGATGCTCAGGAAAGACGACGTGAAGTGGGATATGCGCCCAAATGAGTGGAAGATGCTGAATATCAAAAGAGTCGCCCTGATCCCAAACTTAGCTTAAGCATTATTTTATGAGTATTAAATCACTGAAAGTACGGTCGAAATTTTCCGCAGCAAGCTATAATCGCTTGCACTCGTTGCTCGATTAACCGTGGGGCTGGCTCAGCGTTGGGCCTCGGATGTGCAAGCGATTATCGCCTGTCGCTGATAGCGAAAATTCGTCAACCGTAATAATACATAGGTAGATACTTACCAACCTACAGAAACACCTACTTATTAGAGACACCGTTTTTTACAGTATTTTTACTATGAAAATATTATATAAAATATAAACTTAAGGTACTAGACTACTAGTTAGGTGCGATTCGACCAATCTTTAACCGACAACAGTAAATTTATTAAGATTGTATAAGGCTGATTTATCCTCAGATGAAAATTGTTCGAATCGAGTCTAAAGAGTAATGAAAAATCATAAGGGTGACGTTGTATAAATGTAATAGACCAAGTAGTTAGTTAGCTATTTACTTTGTAGGTAAACATTTATCGCCACAATTAAAATCCTCCAATAATAAGTCCTAAAAATAGTCTGTGGTATGAAAAGCTATTAAATTAATTGTCTTCTTACGTAGATATGTTACAAAGTAATTGGTTTTATGTGGTTTTATGTTACCGCTATCATAATTAAGTAATTAATTTTTCCTCTAGTTAAGAAAATAGCACCTGTCTTAACATCGCAAACAGTAGTCTTCAAACAAACAAAGCTTTTGTCCACATACGACCTGTTACCTACTAAACGATTAGACATTAAATAAATAAATAAATAATAAATAAATTGAGACAACATCACATACATTGTCCTGGTCCCAAACTAAGGTTTTCCCTTGTACTATGGAAACCAGAAACAACGAAGGAACTACAAACCAAACACCCAGACCCAAGATAAATATATGTTTCATCAACAAACATTTGTCTTGATGCGGGAATCGAACCCGCGACCCTTGCGTCTCAACCGGCACTCAAACCACTACGCCATTTGGCGTAGTAGCAAGCAAGCAAGCAACTACATTATTTTCATCTTTCGCAAGCATCCATTAAGCCATCATCGTTTTCACTTGTAAATGGTTTCCTATACTACTTATACCTCTCTCCATACCAGAAGTAATCTGCCACCATTTATATTATGTTACTGTAAAAGCTCGAACTACGGTAAATCTTAAGATTTAAGTGTTTATGCTAAGATTTACCAACATGAATTGGTAAAAGTAAAAATCTGAAAATATGACGATGTTTGTAGAGCTTTCACCATTCGAGTTCAGTATATGCTAGGTTTTACCAATGTCAGCTGGTAGATAATGGTTTTAGGAATAAAACAGAGAGTTATGCTTAATTATAAGTGGGTTATGGGACAACTCGCCCGAAAAAAACTCGGCTGAGGACTTCAAGATTTTTGGCAGGTCACTGTTCTAACCTAACCTAACCAATATTTTTTCTTTTAGTAGAGTTTAGTCAGTATCATCATCACAAAAATATTGGTTAGGTTAGGTTAGAACAATGACCGGCCAAAAATTTTGAAATTCTCTTATTTGCTTACATTTACCAACTCATGTTGGTAAATCTTAGGAATTACACTTAAATCTTAAGATTTATTGTAGTTCGAGCTTTTACAGTAACATAAATATAACTCACTAGCGGCCACCCGCGGCTCTACTCTTTTTCCACAAAGTTTATCTTTTTTCGGGAATAGTAAACGTATTAACTAATTTCGCCTGATGTATCATAATGTCACAACCCGATCGTATAATCCGCCGTATTACGTACAGCTAGCTGTTATCAAAAATAGAGCCATTTTAAATTCGGCGGTTCAACGATAAGCCGGATTGAATGCGACTTAAAAACGGCCGGAATGTATAAGTAGGCTCTATTCTAAAAAAACTCACCTTCCCATACAAACGTGATAGGTGATTTGATACAATTTGTATGGGATTTTCCTTCCTTGTAGAAAATTATTTGTTTTTATTCGGTATAATGCCCTCGAGAAGTAAACGTCCAAAAAAATATAAAGTTAAAGGAAATGTGTCAGACTAACATACTTATCATCTTCGTATTATTAGTTTAAATGAGTAAAAGCAAAAATGTTACATAACTACGAATATGTTTACGAATTATAATCTAATAAGTATTAATATAGTCAAACAGTTAAATAATAATAATGCTCCTTCCTACTTATTAGTCATTCTATAAACCAGAATGATATAATAAAGAAGTGAGAAAGTGATTCTAATCACCCACGATTACACTTTTGACCTATGAACGGTTGGACAACACTAACTTAATAGTATTATCTAAAGATCAACAAATTACATAAGACAGCCATAGGGCAAATGTTTGGACCCTTTGACACAAGAATTTAAGACTGGTTTGGAAAATATTGCAACTCTGAGAAACAAAAACTATTTATAGTTTTTTTTATTAAACTTTAGACCACAAATTTGCCAACGCTTGACCACAATCTCACCTGATGGAAAGTGACGATGAGGTCTAGGATGACACGGGTTTGCCTAGAAGATACACACTTTCCGGTTCGTGGTTGACAGAAGTATGCGAAGACCTTTAGGTCTTTAGGACCTGCTAGGTTTTATCCTAGCGCGTACTGTAGCTATACCTACTTGTAACATCACATTTTCTTGGTCTATCAAAATTGTGTGCTTCAAGGTGTAATCCTCATTGAATATTTGAAGTCTCAATGTAAATAAATTTTGACAATGCTAAAAGATAGTCCCGAAATTAGTCGTAAATTGTCCTACAAGTAAAAAAATTACGCATTTTAGTTTCGGCGTTATAGCTATAGGTTATTGAGGATTGACGTTCAAGCCATATTCCTCAGTAACCTAGGTAACTACCCTAAGATCATACATCAGTAACTAAGTCGGCAATCGCTTACAATTAGGTGATCCGCCTGCTCGTCTGCCACCTGGTGGTACCTACTCACAGTAATTAGGTACCTACTAACTCCTCATTGTATATAGGTAGATGACATTTTGCAATTAAAACACAATAAATGCCCGCTTCTACATATTAATTTGGGCAAAACAATGTGGTTGGTCATGCTTTTTGGTTGATCTTTATTCCATTGTACAGTTAACACACAAAGGCTGTACCTGAAATTTCCGGTCGAAATCTACTTGTAGGTACCTACTTATAGAAGTATGAACGTAGGTACGTACTATGTATAGAATTTTGGCAATAACAAAAGTGTTTTACCAACATTTTCTCTCTTACCTATTTAATAATACTTATCTAATGAATAAAGACATAATTTAACTCATACATTGTCCGAAACCGAGAGCCTTTCGTCTCAAACTACGCTCAAATACTGCGCTAAATGACTCTTCAAATTCTAAGTTACTAAGTAGTTTGAAATAAATTGTTACCAAAAATTCATGTGAGCTTTTAAGTATAGGGTTTTTCCATCCCATCTCCAGGTTGTTCTCCAGCGCACTTGTAACTCCACTGGTGTTGACAAGTGTCCATGGGCGGCGGCAATTGCTTACCATCAGGTGATCCGCCTGCTCGCCTGCTACCTATCACATAAAAAAAAATCATGCGGAGGATTGTGGTTCAAATCCAGACATGCACCTCTGCATTTTTCAAATATATGTGCGTAGTTCTACAATTCGCTCGTCGGTGAGAGAAAAAATCGTGAGGAAACCTGCATGTCTCGGATAGTTACAAGAAACGTGTAACCATGATTCAGGGTTGCGAAGTTCTGATGGCAGTCGCTTCAGTGTAATTACTAGACTCCCATGATTACCTACCTTCTGACCTCTGCAACCCATAGACAGGTGCTCGGCTCTATGTAAGCATGATTTAGTTTAACTTCAACTAGATCACGGATAAGTACAAGTTCAGAATCATTGTTCAACAATTTAGTGTAGACACCCACAACTTCGCGCCTATTTCATAATTCGCTATATCTCTTCCCAGCCCAAAGTTGTAGTAAGTAACTGGAGCTCTTCATCTATTTCAGGCAAAAAATAAAACAAAATTCAAAGGAAGACGGTTCAAATTTAAAAAATAGAAATCATGGCATAAACGTCGTTTAGTTAATTTATTAATGAGAAACAAATAGACGAGCGCGGACGTGATATTAAACCGACACCACAACCACAACATTAGGTATTAATGATCGCGTGTTATCATTATTGTTTTGCTGACATAATCGGTTACCTACTTGTTTTATCGTTCCAGACTGGAGCGATGCATTCACGTCTTTGCCTAGAAAGTGAATAGTAAGACGACCGCGCGAGGGAGTAGGTTCAGCTAAAACGAGAATCACTGGATTGTATGAAATCAGATTTGGTTGGATTACGCCGGTGCGTTCCGATCATTGACAAGGGTTTTTAACACCCAGCCAGTCCGCCGACGCGTCTGGCGGAGACCGCGCTTGTGTTCCAAACTTAGATTTCGCGCCAAATTTGCGAAACATCTGAGCATCGTAAAAAATAAAACTTTGTCAATTAATTAAAGAGACGCCATATTTTGTTTTAGTAACGCTAACCCACCTCTATTAAGTTTTAGAATTAGTTTGTAGGTAAAATACGGTGAACTTAATGTTATCGTGAGTGTGTTTTGAGACTAAACATTGTTTGCAAAGAGTTTTCAAAACCCAATGTAAGTATTTGCATGAATTACTTTTAGAAGTTTTAGAGTAAACTCTCAAGCACATGTGCCTCATTTCTCCTACATTTGAATAAGCACAAATAAAATTAAATTAGATTTCGATATTTCTAAGAAAATTTCTTACTTACTCATCATTTGAATGCCACTGTTTGTACTATTAGATTACCTACCTACCCTAGATTGTATTAATTATACCTAACGTCTAACAATAACTACATACCTACTTACTTAATTACATTATTTAATAAGTTTGAAAATAAAATTACTTATTTAGGTATGTACTACTTACTTGGCTTAGATAGATAACAGGTTAAAACCCATACACTGAAAAACCGTATATATTCATCGTCAATGTTTGTCTGTGGGAATCGAACCCACACTATGTAACTAACAAAAAAAACTAGGTCCCGAAACAAAGTGAGGGCGGGCTGATAGTATTTAATACTTACATTTGAATTATAAATTAAAACAAATCAACAGTAGGTTATTAACTATTTGCACAAGGTGCCATTATTAGTATCTATAAATTATTTGCCTACATTTTAAAGTTACAAGCATAGTTATATAGTTATTCACTATTATGTAGAAAGTAAATCATTGTATTGTCAGCATAAAATGGATACACGAAGGACAATTTGAACACACCATACATAAGTATTTCTTCGTAATTTAAAAATTTGGCTTGGGGGTTGAGGGCAATTCGTCCCAAAAACACTGTCCTAGCCCAACGTCATTTTTTGTCACTAATAATTTAGTAAATATTATCATGACAAAAATATTGGTTAGTTTAGGTTAGAACAAAATTTTGAAATTCTGGGACGAGTTTTTTTGGAACGAATTGCCCCCTAACCCAAAATTATCACCATTTGCTACAGCAAAATGCAAGTTAGCTTGTTTCGGTCCGGACTTATAGATTACACTACCTAAATTGTAGTGCGCCTGCTTAAATATCGGGGATACAGACCAACCAAATTCCGCAATCTGAGTGATTTATAGGTATTGCAGAACCTACATACATACGTCTGTCGCTGATAATATTTGAACACGTGCTTGTGCGTAGGGCATACCAGCGGCATTCTTTAACCTGCAAATGTGTATATAACTTCTGGCAGTTAGGACATATCCTGTTGTTTTACGGTCCTAGTTGACACTTGCTATCGGTCACCGCTGCTAGCGTAAGTTGCTTTGATTTTTTTTTTTAATTTAAATAATTCCCTTTTCACATAATATATTGAATAGAAAAGTTGATTGTGGTTTACTTATTAAATTAGAGTCAGTTTTGATTTCCAGTATAAACAAACAATACAATACAAAAATTAATTACTGATACATGTGCATACCTAAGCATTTTTCACTTACACAACATCATTTTCCTGATGATAAATTATGATTATATACTTACTTACTCAATTACATAAGTAAGTAAAGTATATTCATTCATTACGATTAGGTAGGTAAGTAGGTACCTATGAATAATTCGCGTAACCAAATAATTAACCCCATATTTTTTCCTCGTTTGCCAAATTTTGTTGTATTCTAACACCCACTTTCCTACTAGCCCTAATACATATTACTCGTTTAGATAAATTTTGTTTTAATTACATTATTTACCTATTTAAATAAATTTAAAACATCTTAAGTACCTCTACTAGGTAGGCTACTCAATACTAATGAATGATGAGGTATTTTACTATTTTGCCTAACATTAGTGTGATAGTACCAACATATATTTTTATAAATGTCAGCAAATCTTTTATCTACCTTTGTGGTGGCTTAAATCAAATATATCTCAAACACTCCCGCTTATTTCACATTTCAAACAAAAAAAAACACGGTCATAATCAATCAGTTTATTCATTCAAGAGCTACGATGCCACAGGCAGTCACTTCAAACTTAGAAATATAAATAACAACCTGTCGCTTTTGCAATGCAGTTGAAAAAAGATTTTATTTTTATTGGTTTTTTAGTGGAGATAAGATTTAAATAAAAATATCTTCAGTAATATTCATAGGTACTGTTATGTAAAAAAATCAAATCAAATAGCTTGTGAAACTTCCACGCAAAAACGCGTCGGATTCAATTGAAAATGACACGCTAGGATTATGATTATGATGATCAAATTCGTAAACTAGGTGATATAATTTAATTTACGCAATTCTAATTCTCGACTAAAAGCCATAAACAATGCCTTTATGACGTTGTAGGCGATTGTAACGAAGCTTTAGGAATACTAAATCGAATTGAAGCATCTGCATCCGTGACCTGCCTGAGTGAATATAATTCATACTTCTTATATAAACGGGAAATCTGTACTAGACAACATGGTGGTCACGATTTAGCTGTTCGTGAATTTATTTCGCAAAACCAGCTGATATACAGGGTTAATCTGAAAATTTGAAAACTTTGCCTGTGATCATTTGGTCACGGATAATATATTAAAATGTCCATATGAAAATTTGCTTTAGCCTCAACAGCGATTTGGTGTGGGATAGAATAGAAATAATTTATTCAGTACTTGGTAGAAACATTTACAATCAGGTTACAGATAAATCTTAGACCATAAGATGGTATAAAATGATAGCAACACAAAAATTAATAAAGACACATAATTTCATTTGTTCATTATTATCAATATTGCAAACATTTTCAGTATAACCCTGCTTCAGAGCTTTATTCGTATGGTTGTTTATGTAGGCATGCCTAATTTGCTACGGTATTTTACACAGCTATTCAATAAAAGCCTAAGATACTGGAATAATTAAACCCGTACCTAATCTAAAAAATACCACAACGGAAACGATATTATTTATGAATTTTAAGTGGTGTTGGTAGATATTCAATATACTATGTAAAACAAATTAGATTCAAATTTGCATTATGCAGCTCGTTTAGTAAATCGTGTCTTTTTATTCGGATTGATTATATTCCTGCAAAGATACAAAAAGTCACACAGTAGGCACGTATCACGATAAACTTGCAAAACAGGTTTTGATTTAGACACCTAAATTTTAATATTATTAACAGGCATTGATCAGCGAATGATTTAGTAACAAATATTGACCATCTAAAGAAGTGCCACTAACAGAGAAAAATGGAGAAAACTCGCTAAAGCAGCTACCCAAAAAGACAATCCATGACCACGACCACTCCGTCAGGAGTGTACGACTAAGAAGAAGAATTGACCATCTGAACTTCAAGCAAATACTCATACTTAATAGTAATCGCAATTGGATTCAGATAAAGGTATGGCGTTGGTAGTAAGATATGCGTCTGAGTGTATTTAGTTAGCCCTATTTACAAAACGCAATGGCATAAAGACTGTTCCTTTTAGAGATTCTGATCCTCCAAAGTCTATATGTCTGGATGTGGTAGGAACGTAAATTTCTTATTTCCTTCTCCATCCTTCCTAATTGAAATATGACAGAAGTGACAGAAAAAAAGCAATTAACAACCATTCTCGTGAGTCAATATCGTGTCTACATTGGCGGAACAAAATTGAATTCACCCCTGGCCAGCCACTACGACGTGGTCAGTTATAGGCCTCACCTGTTTATACAAAACCAACAGAGTGTAGTTTGTTTTCCTACACGTAAACGGCCCTGCCTTTCGCGTGATAATGAACGCTTAGTTTCAGAAATTTTCACCATTATTTTTCTCTAATGGTGAACTTTTATGAGGCCAAGCATTTCTTTATTTTGAATTCTTGAACCTTGTCGGAATACCTAATTGGGTGTGCGCCCCTTTTTTGATTTTAATTGAGTAGAACATCCGAATAAGTCTACATTACATTAGCACAAGTGTGCCGCCCATGAACACCTAGTCGAGTCACAGTGTGAAACCACTGGATGTCCATTTATCTATGGTGGCAGTCGCTTGCCATCAGATACTCCGTCTGCTCGTCTGCCGCCTGTCGCATAAAAAATAATAGGTATTCAAACCAATATTCAGAAATTTGTTTGTTTATGGGTAAATATCAGTTCGCCTCACCTTTTTTTTTTTTTTTTTTTTTTTTTTTTTTTTTTTTTTTTTTTTTTTTTTTTTTTTTTTTTTTTTTTTTTTTTTTTGGTGACCCAGGAGAAATGCGTTACGCATACCCATCCGTCTGTAAACGGATGGGTTATGTCGGACTCCCCCCCGCAGAAGGCGGGGGTATACCGACTAAAACTCCTGGGACTCTCCCTCATCGTCCTTAAGTGGGAGAGGATCGTGGGGCAGTGGTACGGAACCTTACTCCACAATCCTCCCCCGGACGGCAGCCCGCCTTACACGGCGGGCCTAGGCGCTTCCTCCCCCGGGTCCGGGGGAGGGAGAGGGGACAGCCGAGAGAGTATCGAGCCGTCCCCTCCAGGCGTAGGAGGTGATCCGTGCAATGCCGGTGATGGGGTTACAGCCCCGAGCACCAGCGGACCCCCTCCTCGGAGAGGGAGGAGACGCACATATTGGCGTCGTCTCCTCCCCCTCCGTGCCCTGCGGAGCGCCGGAGCAAGAGGGTCTGCCTCTCGCTCGCGCTCCGCCGCCTCCTTCGCGACCATCACCTGCTCGCAGAAGGCGGCGAATGCCTTCCAGGCCTCATCGCTAGCCAGCATAGCTCTCACTATACTGGCCAGAGACAGGTCCTGGCCGACCTCCGCCACCAGTGCGTAGCGCTGCGGGGCCCACGACGCACACACCGCCAGGGTGTGCTGCGCCGTGTCCTCCACAGCGCCGCAGGCGTGGCACGAAGGCGTCTCCTCCCGGCCAATCTTGTGCAGGTAATAACCGAAGCATCCATGCCCGGTCATCACCTGCACCATCCGGAAGGAGACAACGCCGTGTGCACGCTCCAGCCACCGGTCTAGGACCGGGGCGAGCGCGTCGAGCGTTCTCCGGCCGTAGCGGGTAAGGGCGAGGTGCTCAGACCATCGCCCCCGGAGGACCTGACGGGCCTCCGTCCGCACGGCCTCCCGCTCGACGGGGCAGAAGGGATCCCCTGCTGCCCTTTTCTCCGCCGTGAAATCGTACACGGCGGAGAGCACAACGGCGTCCGACTCCCATGGAGGGGTCTCAGCGAGCAAGCAGGCCACATCGAAGCTTACCGTTCGGTAAGCCCGAGCGACCCGCTGCGCCATCACTCGCTGAGGCCCCCGCAAGAAGGGAAGGTTTTCCCCTCTCGCTAGGGAGTCCGCCCAGACTGGCGCTCCGTAGAGCGCCATACTTCGCAGGATGCCGGCGTATAGTTGCCGGCACCTGGAGCCTGGGCCGCCCAGGTTGGGCAGCAGCCAAGACAATGTGTCTGCTGCCCTGAGGAGCCGCGGTGACATCCTGCTAAAGTGCAGGCCAAAATGCCACCGCGGGTCCAGGGTGAGGCCGAGATAGCGCATCTCGGCCCTCACCGCAACCTGGGTCCCTCCGACAAAAATGTGTTTGCCGGAGGGAAACCTCTCGTGGGAAGACCGAGGAAAGTAGATCGCCTCGGTCTTCAATAGATCGCCTCGGTCTTCAGTTCGCCTCACCTTATTCTACATCGATTAACCCTTCGTTACTCGCTACCGGGTAAAAAATACCACAGAGATGATAAAAACGAATATATATTTTTTTCTTTTACGCTGAGCGATCGGGCACGCTCAGTACCTTCAAGTGAATAGTTGCTAGATCCGCTCCCCGCGTAGCGCTCAGCTGCCACCACGCACTTGGACACACCGGACCTTTAAAGTGAGTATGGGTGCTTTCAACCCAGTAGCGACACTTGGTGTTACGTTTTTTTTTTTGATAATTAATTCATTATAATTATTATACGAATACGTTTTTATTGTTTTTACAGTTCCACAATGACGTCTAGGTACTTGTATGATGATGCAATAGAAACAATACTCCAGGAAGAAAATTATTTTGAAATAGAAGATAATGAAGAATTGAATGAGCAGGAAAGCAAATCAGAGCAAGAAGAAGATGACGAAGGTCAATTGATAGATTTACCAGAAAACAATGAAGATTTGACATAGTCGATGAGCTATGTGTTACTTATTTTAGCCATTAGTACTTTTATATGGTCTTCTAAATGATTTTGGCAACAATTCTTACGTTATTGTAAAGGCAAACTAACACAATCAAGGAAAAGTCATGGAACTTTGAACAAGAGCACTGAAAGACCTAGCCATGGCTTTTACAAGGCTCCAGATAATGACAATGTCTTCTATTGGTAACATTCCCCAGATTTTTTAAATTAAATGAGGTCTTGTCTTGGTGACGACGAAGAAGAAAATGAACCTCCACCTCGCCCTACTTGTAGCTCTCGTTGCCAACCCTGTACCTGAAAAAAGGCCGGATGACCAAGACTGTTTGCAATAAAATGTACTGAAAGGATATGCCGTGGGCATACTACATTTATTTCTGGGTAATTTTTGGTTCAAATGTCGTAAAAATGACTTAATTTTATAAAACCCAATTTTTCGGCTGTGAAGTTTTTGACTCATGTTGAGTCCTATTTTTCTTTGATAAATGTTTAGCAAAGCCCTTTGCTTTTTTTGTTATAATATAAGTACGTTTCCTCTATGAGTAATAATCGATCTCAGGTTTGCGAAAATCCTTTTGTTTTTTATCATTATGTTGATTTTTGTAAAAAAATATCTTTAAAAAGTTGATAATTTGTAGTAATTTTCAAATTGTTAAGGAAAAGAGAATAAAATACTATTGATTAATATTCTGCTTTTTATTTTTAGAAAACATGACTAAATTTAACTATAAACACGAAAAGTTTAAATTATATATACCATCTCTTAGTTAAGGTCATTATTTTTGTGGGTTAATTTTACCCGGTAGCGACAGTTCATGTTCGTTACGCCCTAGCGACGAACGCAGGGTTAAATAAGTTACATTTCTAGATTAAAGCGCTTAACAACTAACTAAATACGTTTGTAAACAACATTATTTTTATAATTTACCAACGTTTCAGGAAATTTTCATCTGTTATTATCATTTAGGTCAGGACTTCCATTCATTTGTTTGTGTCTCTAATTAAGCATCTAAATTAACCATGCCTTAAAAAGTGGCTAACCATGTTAGAGTATTTTAAGTATCAGTGAACTCAATTAGTTTTTAACGACACCCGACAATAATGCAACCGTTGCAAATAGTACAGAATATTTTCTAACACGGTTCGGTTAATTTGGTTATATTGTGGTCGTGTTAATTATTATTTTAAAGATACAAACGTAATGACGACACCGTGACGGCCTAAATGTCAAATTGGTTAGGAGGTAGGGTCAACGTTGAAAACATATCTACTCGTACTTACTGTCTGTATCGAATTGCCTCTGTCGTCCTATCGTTATCTGGTACTGGGAATTCCCTAGTTCAAACCTAAGTATAAGTTTGATAGATATGGTAATGGTGATTCCAATGAATCTGAAACTATACGATTAATTTAACATGGTCCGAATGCACCACGTAGCTATTCTTCATCGTCTTATCTCGTATCTTGTTAGGTACCGACTCATTGCTAGAACTCTTGAATTCTCTATGGAATTAACTTCTGCATGATCTAACATAAGTTAGAATGTTGCATGCCTGATAACCCGTATCGGTTGCTGTTGATACCTAGCTTAAAGATTAGCATCATATTTTGTGTACACAGTTTTGGTATTATAGATTCTAACTATTCTTATTAAAAATTCTGTTCTATTCTTGAACTACGGCTTCTAGACCTTTTGCCATCAATTTTGGTATGGACATTCAGTAATTTAAGATTGTGTATTCCTTTCTTGGCTATGTGAAGATTTAGGCAGACGCGAGTCGGTTGAGTTTTATTATAATAATTATATTAAAACATGTTCTAGTGAAAAACATTCATGGCATTTGGTGCATTTCCTTCCTTCCCTTATATCTCGAAACAACTTCAATCGAAACGGGCTCAAACGCTATGCAAAGATAAAAACGAGTCAGCGTGCAGTATGGACTGTCCTGTCGGGAGCATTCATTTACTATTATTATTAATAGTGCAAATGTTGCATTGAGCGCAAAACTTTACCGGCTAGCGGGGCCCTTTGTTAGTTCTCCTAAATGACCTGTCCCGTTAACTGGGCCTAATGAATCGTCTCATTAGGGCAATTACCTTAATTGCTTGATGGTTAATATTTCCTTTCTTTGGTAAGGAAGATGGACGGGCCGTTTGTTTTGTTCTAGGCACGCCGTAAAAATAGCAGATTAAAAATTAAATCCGTTGCGGTGTCGCGTTGGGGAATGAAGATGTATAATTCGATATCCGATAGGACTTCGATCAATTTGTGTGGCATATTTGTAGAAAAATTAAAATCAGGGACTTCCATTAAACTCTCCTTACGTAATTGCTAAGTTTCTTGCTGGTATCTCATCTCCTCCCATCCTCATCCCTACTCATCTTCTCGGCAGAAAACTACATTGCAAACCAGTGATAAATATGTTGACATCCATAAGTGTTCTGTATAGACCTAAATGAATCAAATTTCATATCATTTAAATACAGAAATGCAGCCCAACCTTTATTAAGTTAAGTACATGCTGAAGTAAGAGGACAACAGTTTATATCGTGTGTAATGTTCCGCGAAAATAATACCCATATCGTATTATCACATCCCATTGTGTTTGAAAACAAGATCCTTTACGAACAAAAAGATTCTATGCAAAACAGTGGTATTTATTTAATTAAAATGCAACTTTAATTAAACAAGGAAGTGTTTACACGCATAGTTAGTTAGTTACACCTGCATTTCCCGAAAATTGAAAAAATACAAAATTTACTGTATTTGTGATGTGAGACGCGAGTGTGTGAGCTGAAGTGGAGATGGGCAGGACACCTGGCAAGGCCCAAGGGTGATAGGTGAACTATAAAACTTACCGAATGGCCAATATTGCCAACCAATATTGGGACGACGTCCTGTGGTTAGACCACCTGTCCTGTTGGTCTGATGATATTGTAATGGTAGTCGGGAAACAATGGATGAGGCTGGCTGGGGACCGTAGAGGCCTATACTCAGCAGTGGGTGGATGATGATGATGATTACTGTTCAACTAGTTATTAACAAATCTTTGACCTCTACAACCATTAACATCGTTTTGCAATGCAGATTAGTCAAATTTTAACTTTGTTTTGGTGATCAAAAGCAAATGAATATTCATGATGTGTTAAAAACGTGATTGTGTGTGGAATTCGCGAGTAAATGATATCTTGATGGCACCCGTCAGCGAATAAAGCACTGTGACCCGCGAGTATTGTGGCTATTCATAATTTGCCTGCAAACCTGATCACACGATAAGTCCGCTAAATGATGCCACGCCAGCCCACACGGGTACAATCACTAGCACAATACGAAGGGATTAACAACGATAGGATATTTACTTTTAACCGCATAATGACTACTTCATTGCTTTTGTTATATTCACAACTATCATAATTTGTGTCATAATATACCTATAAGTAATTAAATAAGAACAGTATCCTAACTGTACCTACATATAAAGGAAAAGTACTTACAATTTAACAATTTTAAATTAAAGTTTATATTATTTGGGCTCGTTGTTATGTTACTTGGGGACCATGGCAAAAATCACTAAACATTACGGACTGAGTTCTGCTCCAAGAATATCTGAGTGATATTTTTTAGGAAAGGACTAGGAGAGCTAACAGTAAGAACGCGGTTCACAAAAAAAAAAGAGTAACTGGAGAGTTCCTTGCCGGATCTTCTCGTCAGAATCAACTTTCCGATACCGGTGGTAGAATCGCATTATGTCTATTTATATATATTTAATTTCATAAATTATATACATTATCTTTAAATAGTTTTAAATATTTTAGTAGACAGTTACAGGGCTGGCTTGTAATGCAAGCTACTTTATAACTTGCTCGAGCGAGTTACTCGTAAGTGATGTCCAAACAGTGCTAGTTAGAACAGCTACAGGCTGACGTAAGTATGCTAACCAGTCTTAAGTCAATGATGATAGCTAAAACAAGTGAAGACTTCTGTCTGTGAATGTCCAACAACTGATCAACGATAAAGCATTCCTCAAGGCACAATGCGTCTATTCAACAGTAGGATGGAAGGATTGGGAATTTAATGGCGTTCTCTAGATTAAGCGTACATGCAAGGGAGAACAGAATACACTATTATGCTTCGCGCCTTCAACTGACCATGGAATATTCGCCTTAGGATTGCGACTGTTTGGAGGAGATTTTACACATGGAAGAATAAAGTGAAAAAGAAAAGCATATTCGAAAGAAGTCCTCTCTATACTGCTTTCTTCCTCTTTTTTTATAAAAGTATTCCTGTGCGGGATTGCAAAAGTGCAATATCACAATAAATACAAGTACTTATCCATAAAAATAGATACAAAGTCGATTTACTCAGTGTGCGTGACGCCTGCTTAACTTAATTAATGTAGTATACCCGTTCTAGGCGTGTCTTTCGTTGAGATTTATTATACAAGTGTAAAAAAACCTACTGGTAGTCCTTTCTATGTTATTAACCTGTGACTTCGATTGGCCTTTCGCTTACATCATCGTCAGATAATGTTTTGACCTTTGCTTGGATTTTTTGTCTTTCTCATTCGAATTTTTCCTATTTGATTGACTTTCGTGCTTTAGGGTTAGTGACCCTAAAGGTCATGACTCTACCAAAACCCAAAAATAAGCACCTAGTTATAAAAATTACCAACTTGTGAAGTGTTTATCAAGAAAACAATCTTCTCCTAAAAGAAATGAACAAACTTACTTAGGTACCTATTTAATCAAACATTTATTTGTAATTTATTTTTGAGGAGAGTATGCTGCTGAAATGAACCCTGAAAATAAATATTAGGTTGACGGATGTTTAACATGGACAAATGTAGGAACTAAAACGTTTAAACCGTGCCAAATAGTCGGACGAATTCGCTGACAAAACTTAGGCATTTAAAATTCTTGTGTCATTCCATACACCACTTTTAGGAATGCTGATTTACGACCTTACTGTATGTTAGTAGAGGAATCTGCCACAGAATTTCAAATTGTACATGTGGTTTATCGCATGTGCTAGAAAGCACGTGTTGTAATACTCACCAATGCGTAAATTTACATACACATTATGTATACCTTATTCCACATAACATAATACTTAATAGGAGTTACGGTGTTACGTTTCTTCGGTCGTGCGAATCATACACGATGTGGTGCATACAATAGGAGACCTAAAATAGTTACTATAGGTATTATCACGATCATTAATATTAAACTAAGTACCTACTTTAGTAATACCTTCAGGTAATATTTGATCCTTCTCTTTTTCTTCAGTCGGTCCCTCATTACCTACTGATGATCCTGGTCACTGGGACTCGAACAAACGACCTTATTTATACATATGGGGTACGTTTAGTTTAATTGATAGAATCTACAATGAATCTGATCAAAAGTAGCCACCCTCTTGAAGAACTTTAGCAGGGATGTAACTCCTTTTGTTTGGTCAAACCATTATGTTTGTGACCGGCCTCGTGGTCATTTCCCTTCAGTATTGCCAACAATGACCAGATTTTCAAGGCTACTTCTTTGCTTTATGCACAAGATACAGTCAAATTCTAATGCCGAATTGAAATAGAGAATATGTGGCCGTAATAAATGGTAGGTAGGTATACACATGCTCAACAGTCAAATTCTAATGCCATGTTGGGTGGGAGAGAGAAAACAAATACATTTGTGCGTTTGTTGTCTTAAATTCCTATTATCTGTCTCTAAGATATACACTAAATTCTAAAGAGTAACCTACTAGGTGATCGTTTTTGCTTTAGTTAAAATATCTGCTGAATGACAGAATAATTGCTAGTCATAATTAAGCACAAAACAAAACAACGATGCACAGATCTCAACATATCATAGAAGGTACAGACAAAGCGTACAGATAGGCAATTAAAGCTATTTACTTCAGACCCTATAAATCAGACAGTCATAATATTAGTCAAACTATGGTACCTGCCTGTGATGGTACTCAAATGTCATGATGCTTCGGTTGATACCGTATGATGATAGACACGAGCGCTCTACGACGTCTATACTTTTTAATTGCTAAAAAGAACGTAACTTAGGTATGTAATATCTTCATATCTACCTAAGTACTGACCATACCGACTAAGTAGTTAGGCATTTCCTAGTATTTTCTTCACGTCTATTAACGCAGTTTTTCCTACTCTGTGGTACGTAACGAAAGTGATGATTACATATCGGCACCTTGACCGCTGTTCCATATCGGGTTTAAGTGAATCAATGTAAAACTGGTTCGCTTAATACATACGAGCAATCACGCTAGTTGCTAACAAATTGATTCTTCACTCGCGTTATAAGAATGTATTAACTTTGACAAATACTTAGCGGTAAAGTAAATAGGGTTATTATGAAACCTGTAACGGTCTCATTGTAAGTACTTATTAGAAAACTACTCGTGAAATTTCCTCATTTGTATTGTTTTGATATTAAACAAAGTGTAGGTATTTGCGCTGTGCTTATGTGCCAAGTTACCGAGGGTACCGAAAGCCCAATTTGGAGGCAAGGGGAAAAAGTTGGTAAGATGGCCTACTTGTGACTCCACTGAGGCAGCTGTGGCCGCTTACCATCAGTCAAACCGTCTGATCGTCCGCCACCAATTTATATGGATCGAAGAAAACTGCGCTCATTTTTTTTTTCTGAAGTCTGTTGTTTTAATTGACAAATTATTCTCATCTATTGGACATTCTATTTTGTCCATAATTTGGAAATACCATACCCACGTCTATCGCATCCCGGCGGCATAGCCAGCCGATACACTGTTCATGGTTCAATGTAAGTATCGTTGATGGAAACAGCACACGCACGTGTGGTGAACGCGTCTGAGGCCACTGCATCTTGAATAGGTTTCACTTAGTCAAGATGCATTGGACATGCATTAGTCATTTTACACCACATTAGGTGTCCTCACTGCCTTCCTTAAATATTTAAATTATTTTATCTATTTGCATTACCGCTAAGTTATTTTATTTGTTGGGAAATAGGTATATTGATGCGTAGGTATAGGTACTATTATTGAAAGGTCATTAAACTCGGGACTCACCTAGTGTGATTTCTATTTAACAAAAAAATTCGCAGGGTTAAAGTTCGGTATGGCCGCAGAAGTGACATGATGTGCTTCTAAAAAGCTGATATCAAAGAAGGTAATCAATCAGGGCACTATTATCTCACTTTTAAATGACAAAAGTATTTTAACGATTTCGATCTATTTGCCATTGTTAAAGTTATTTAGTGTCATTGGCGACAATTAGCTAGAGAATATATAAATATAAATTGAAACAACATCACATACATTGTCTTGGTCCCAAACTAAGGTTTTCCCTTGTGCTATGGAAACTAGAAAGAACGAAGGTATCACAAACACCCAGACCCAACACAAATATATGTTTCATCAACAAACATTTGTGTCGGTGCAGGATAGAGGTATCAGAATAACCGTTTGTTTAAGTATAAGATGTAAATAAGTACATCGCATTTAAAGTTGTAATTTGATAATCCCCTTGTTGTTTTCCAGATAATGTTGCTAAGACGATCAGAGCTGCTCGTCATTGGAACACTTGTATCCACAATTCGTGCCATAGTCCCCGTGACCACAAACGAGAATGGTATCCATCAAGTGCTGAAGAAGGCCAGCAGAAACACCGGGGGCTCTCTATACCCTCGCGCCACGGAGACCAGGGACATCAGGAGTCTGGATGGCATATGGAACTTCAGGAAGTCACCACCTAACCCGCTATACGGGTACTTGAATGGATGGCAGGAACAAGATCTCTACAAGGTTAGTGATTTGGGAACATCAACATTAAAAGTTCGTCAAAATGATCCGTAGCAAAGAAACAAAAATAAAAAAATAAAGAAAAATATTTAGGTAACTATAAAAAAATAGGCACATAAAATAATTACATGAGGTTACACATTGAAAAACACGACTTATAATTATAGGTAACTAGTACAAGTCAATAAAACCATGTCACCAAAATCATGCTGTAGGAGTTACTTTTGTAAACGTATAATAACTAATCAAATTTTTATCTTATCTGTTTGACCTGGGTGTTGTGACCTCAAGATTAAGGACCGATATCATACTCTCAACTTATCATAAGCTAAGCAATAACTTGAAGTGCTTACTTAGCTCACAATTTACCAATTCACATACTGGTATGAGTCAAATGTTTGTTGAATTGATTATGTTCACTTATGTATGAGTTTTATCACAATTTAAAGTATGATCGTTCATGAAGATATACGTAGTCTTGTTGACCTAATATAAGGTTGTCCACCCACGTGAGACTTTTTACGTCTGACAATATTTTTTCAGACTTTGTCTTTAATTTTTTGACTGTATGTAAGTTCTAACGCGTCGTCTTCCTTTGCTAAGACCACCGATCGGCTATAATATGAACTAATCTTACAAATAAACTACGAATGTATAAGCGTCCTAATATTTCGTAATCGTACAAATGACTTGCCGGGTTATCGAGAACAAATGTTTAAACACCGTATCGTCGTTAAACTAGTTTACCTTGGTACTTAATTTTTGCTTTAAGTTATATTTGACGCCTATTAGCACATTCGTTCTACTTGCCCAAAACACTGGAACATCAAGTAAAAAGATTTAATTGAGCAATTTGGGGAAAAAAATACATAATCAGTGGAGTTTGCTGAGATAGAAAACGCAGTAAACTGTATAAGTAGGTAGATGTGGTGCATCTGATCAATGTACTGAGAGAATATTTTAACTAAGTAATGAAAATTTAAAGTACGTACGAGTAGGTAAGTTCTCAACTCAACGCGGATATATATTTTTTTATATATTCAGTGTTCACGCAAATGTTTTTATTGATCATAGTCTAATTTCGACATATTTTTGTTATTGAACGAGGTCGAATTTTTTTTTAAAAACATTTGATTTCCAAACATGAACCCTTAGCATGAACCATTATACTAAGTTAGATCTAAATTCCATCATTTAGGCATTTAGATAAGAGAACATTAGAGAAGATAAACCCCATCGACGCTGTCCATCAGGTGCGATTGTGGTCAAGCGTTAGCCTATCAACAATAAAAAAAAACATCGATCAAAGTTACTGCGAACTACTAAGATCTGAAAGTGCCAAGCCTACGGAAAACCATAATTATTGTGTCACTCATTACTTATTTTACAATGTTTGTGGTAGTAATTAGGTGGTATTTATTTAGATGGATCTACCTGTCTGCCCACTTTCTGAGTGGCATCCATTGTGCCACACGCAGAGTATTGACATAGTAGCAAGTACCTACCTACTTAAGCAACTAATTACTTAGTTATCCCTCGTATGGATCCGTGAAATAAATGACTGACTAAAGTATCCATTAGGCATTGATTTACATTTCCTAGGTAGCTAATTTGTTAAAGATGGTGTACTAAGTTGACAACTTTATTCTACCTATGTACACGTAGATAGTAATTCGGCATTTTATAAGAGAACAGATAGATATTTTTGTATTTAAAAAACAAAAGTACGAACAGACACACATCAAGTTCCTCAATTTATATTGTACTAAACGCATTTGACATAAAGGTGAGAATTGATTAAAGAAATTTGACCAACGAATTCAAATTACTTTTTTCATGATGGGGGCAGGTGAACAGACGGAACACCTAATGGTAAGCAATTACCGCAGCCCATGGATACTTGTAATACCAGAGAGATCACAAGTGCGCCGCCGAATCTTTAAAAAGGAACACGCTCGCTTTTTAAAGGTTTGCAGGAATTTCAAATTAAACCTGTTCACTTGTGTGCTTTCAGACTGGCGCAGTGATACCAATGCCAGTACCCTCGTCGTACAACGACGTAGGAGTGGACGCCTCACTTCGCGACCACCTTGGAGTGGTCTGGTACGACCGACGGTTCTTCGTGCCCAAGTGGTGGGCCGATGGCCAACGCGTCTGGCTGAGATTCAGCAGTGTCCACTATAATGCCAAAGTGGTAAGTGCCAAAGTAACCCGCCAAACATCAATATCACCAGCCTGTAGTGTACTGCAGGACATAGGATTCTCCATGTTTTAGCCAGTCCGATAGATCTTTTGCTATTGGCATCCAGCTCCTGTCAGCTACCCTGCCAGCAGAGTACCCGTGTGCCTATCGCTAATAGATCACTAGCTTTCTAGTAAAAAGAAACTAATACTTAATTAAGGAAGCAATCGTATTCAGGATGCATAAATCACAAATTTTATTGTAAAAACAGCAACAGGTCTTTGACCTCGCAATAAAAGCTGTCAACTACTTAATTGTAAAAAACGCTGAAGAATCCATTTTATGCAGTTTTATGATGATGAAAATCGATAACGTTATATTACCAATTAATGTTTTATTAATTGTACATTTTAATGCATCAAGCTATTCAATAACTAGTGTAGTCACACCAAACTGATGAAACATAATGTACAAATGGGCCTAGAGTATGCGATATTTTGCGTTCTTGGGGCTACAAAACTATGAAGCCAAGATGAATTAGACGCTATAGGTAGATATTCGTGGGTGCGCATGCGCATGCATGGGGGCGTTAAAATCTCAATAAAATTTTAGTCAAGCCTACCGGCTAACGTGCATTTAAAAAAAATTACGTTATTTTTAATAATTCTAGTGTTACTTTAGCATAGAGAAGACATCAACGCGCGCTATTTTTAAAACATCTTTATATTGCATTATCGAAAGATCAAATCAGACAAATAAATCTCATTATTAGGTATGTAGATAGAAGGTTTTAATTCTAATTACAACAACACAACAATAGACAGTCCAAAAGAACAAAAACTCACCTAACAAAGTCATTGTATCATGTCGTTTTACAATAATTAAGGTTAGTCATTTTAGATCTTGGACTCTAGACAGATCGGAATTCCAGGTGCATTCTCCAATATTAGGTATCTCATTGGTAAAAAATCAGACTCAGAAGATTTTTAGATTTCAATGGTGTGCCCCTTAATCTTACGGAGGATGTTTTGCTTTTATGTTTAGAAAACCAAACGGAAACGTAAACACGTACCCGATTTAAACAGTTCAACAACACCTCTAGGACCAATTATAAGGTTCATTTCCAGCTGAAAATACTCATACCTGCCTAAGAGCCTACTAAATTATTATGACTGTAGACCCCCGGAAAAATCACCTTCCAGGGATCTATTCTGTTTGAGTGGTCAATAAACCATTAAAATATTATTCGTTTCCTATGCTTTTAGTAAAAAATAAATAAAAAAAGGCTTGTCTATGTGTATTTGACTTTCAAGGATTAACGCTGAGGCACATAAATCGTACGACCAACGTGCTTACTTACTAATAGCCAAGAAGTCGCAACGGGGCGCCCATTTTCTCTATGCCCGCGTAAAATTTGTTCTAATAAATTTTTAAAAGCAATATTTTGCAAACCATAAGAATCCGATCCTTTAAAAATGCTCTCGTGGAGAAGTCCTACCTATGTTGTCTGCTAGCTATTTTACATATACATATAAGTACTGAGACAGCTATCTCCGCGCAGTGTAATAAATTGTATGAATTAAAATTAATTGTATGGTATGGTTGTGTTATTATTAATTAATACTGCTAACTGCCTTATGGTTTAGACCAATCTAGATAAAGTCTAACAGTGCAGTTAAAAATAATTGGTAGGTGCTTTGGCAGGCATTCGCTTGTTTCGCCACGGTAGGTAATCGTAACATAAATTTATAAGGCTCTGGGTAGGAACAGGCTGATTAGATTGCGTTCCTAAGTGTTGAATAATTTGGTCCTGAGTGGATAAAACACGAAAATTCGTTTAGTGAAGTCTTTGATAAACAGACCACCACAGCGTTTACTCGTTGATAACGCACGCTGAGCAGATAAAACATTTTTAGAGAAAGAAGTATGTAACTTTGTGTGCCTTGGTTATCAATAGGGTCAGTGTTAATGTTTCTATACTTGTTGTTGTTAAAAATGTCATCATCGTAAGAATGCCATTTCTTAATGGAATATTCTAATCATTCAGATTGGGACTATCAAGCAAATGATATTGTATCTATCCTGTTTCCAAAAACATAATCTAGAAGTACTTAGCTACTACTTGTGCTCAAATTATTTCATTTTACTAAAAGGTAAGGAAACGAATTTCCTTTCTTTGACTTTTATTGTAATAATAGAACTAATATATTTTAATAGGTAGGTTAATACAACGAGTTCTTAATAATTTGGCAATGTGCAAAAATACAATCTCCAAAAAATTGTGATGGAAAGAATATTAAAAACGAACAGAGATGTAGAAGATAGAAGACATCAGTTTTATATTTATCGAGATAGTAAATTTAGGCTTCCTTGCTTTTTTTTAGTGGTAAAAGAGCTAAGCAGCTCCAGTGAGCTATTTCATCAAGATTATATAGATAAGGAAGTAATAGTAGGAACCTATCCTTAACCAAGACTTGAATGCGGTAGGTGTCTACAATATTAAGCAATGCGCGGTTACGCGAGGTCAGTGCATCGAGCATGGTCCCTAGACGAATGCAACTGCGATGACCACTGAACTATCGTATTGGCTAAGGTGTGCAAATTTACATTGGTTTTGCTGATGCAAATCAACATTGGAAATGTAGAAATGAATTTGCTGAATAAAATGTAGGTAATGTTTACATTGATATACCTAGGTACTCGCTATTGGTCGAAACGGTTCTAAAAGTCATTTATAACAAATGTTGTTCAAAATGGTTGATTGATAGAACACGTGCTTTAAGGGATGTAAATGTTCACAGATGCACCCTGTATGTAGGTATTTAAGGACCTATATTTGTGTTTCCTCTGTTGTCTCATATTTGTTACACCAGTCCTTAAGCTACTTAGTACGGAGTCAGGTCAATGTATAAGATGTTGTGAGGACTTATCGATTTATTTATTAAGGTAAAGTATCGAATGAAAACAAAATCACGTGACCGCGTCCTCGTTAGGTCACGCCTGCATCGCCTCACGAGTGAGTCGGTCAAATTGTCCGGTCACAATCAAGCAATTGCCTAGCGACCGACGCATGAATGACGGCCTCACGGCAGGAGCGACGCCCTTTGTGGCAATATCGGAGAGTTATGCAACTGTCTGCTAAATGATTTGCGACGGCAACTTGCTTACCTTAATTAGGCATAGGTTGGATAAATCTACGGTATAGCGCTCGGATTCAAAGCGAAGCGAAGCGTTTTAGATACTTATAATGCATCAAGAAAGTCATGAAATTGATTGATAGCGCTACTGCCGCTTACGTCATAGAGTATGGTAGCCCTATTGGTTACAATACTATGGAACTCCGTAATAGTTCCTCAAAAATAAATTTCGCGACTTTATTGACAGAGTATAGATGCGATTCAAAAACGCTTTTCTCTGTCGTTCACGGCGAAACACGACCAGTTCGCCGTAAGCGCGCATGATGAATGTGTGCGTGCCTGTTTTACATCCCAATGTATGCCATTCTTCTGCATATCATTGTTTTGTCAATACCCCTTGTCAAGCAAGGTCTGAGCAGTGAAAGATATCTCGTTGTTCCCAGTTCGTCAACAGCAAGGAGGTGTGTAGCCACGAGATCGGGCACCTGCCCTTCGAGGTGGAGGTCACCGACGTGGTCAGCTACAACTCCAGCAACCTCCTCACAGTTGTCATTGACAACACCCTCACTAGGAGCACCATACCGCAGGAGAATGGGTGAGTGTAAAGAAATGAAATAAAAATAGTTTAATTTAGTCCCATACAGAACACTTATGAATGTCAATTAGTTTACCACTGGTTTGGAAAGTAGTTTCCTGCCGAGAAGATATCGGGTAATCGATTTAAATATTAGCAAAAAAGGACCATTTTTCATAGTAAAGTAAAAAGTTATCAGCCTAGGTATATACTGCTGCACTACTGCAGGTCAACAGGCCTCCATCACAAAAATCAAGTCATCGCTAACGCATAATACTTATATATATATCCCCGTCTCTTATGCATCTCTCAACAACCATACGTCAGGTTACTACAGAATTTTCTAAGGTTGATATCGATTAAGGAAGTTTTACAAATTGAAGTAACCCAAGGTATGGTGGTAGCCTATACTTTCCCTTTGTTTTTTTTTGGTTGATTAACTATGTAAATGATTCGATAGAGTGAGGGAAATACCGTGTATAGAAATGTAAATAAATTTTCTCTGACACCTAATTTCTTAGTCAAATGAAATTTCATGAATAATAATGTTTCAGGTACGACTTCTTCAACTATGCCGGTATCCACAGACAAGTGTATTTGTATTCCACACCCCAGGTGTACATAGAAGATATTGTCACACAAACTGATGTTCAAGGATACACAGGTAAGGTAGACCAATAGGATTTAGGGAATCCAATGTTATATCAGTGGACCAGATTTTTTTGCATGATAAATGATTAGACTTACCTTATTGAATCTGACATCAAAGTTCAAACTATGTTTTCATCTTGAGATTCCGCTTCACTACTGTCCAACGGCGTATATTTCTTGAGCCATGACATTTTTCGCCTTGCAATTTTGCGTTTTCCAGCAATATTTCCTGTCAATCATGATAGTAGAAGAAGGTGATGTTGGGTTCCTTAAGATGTGACTAAAAACTTTTGGGCGCCTAATATAGTTGGCTCTACATGTAGCCATCACCAGTTTAAAACAAAGATAAAGAAAGATATCTGTTTTTACACTGCGCAGAGTCTAAGGGGACATTAGGTATTTTCCGCCTCGCTCTTCGCTTGTAGATAATACTTAATATATAAAACGTAACCACTTTTCTAATCATATCACTTTCTATTGCAGGTATAGTGACATACAACGTAACGCACAAAGGCGCTGCTCATGTGGACAACGTCAGTTGCCTGGTAGAGTTATTTGATGGAAATGAAACTAAGGTGGCGTCGATCCAGGGCTGTTCCGGAGTCATCGACGTCCCCAACGCCAACCTATGGTGGCCGTATCTCATGCACCATAGTCCGGGATATTTGTATCTTTTTAAGGTAAGCAAGCACATCTGTACTATTTTACCAAGTTGCATTGCAATAATAAAATAGATAGTTTTTTAAATTAATTATTTTAAAACATATGTATCGTTCATCCTGGTATGGACCTAGTATGTAATATTTTGTGAAGAAATAAAGGACATGTAAGCAATAGCGATGAATATGATTATGTAAGCGTGTGTCGTATAGCATAGCGGCAGTAAAAATGGATGTGATGGATTGTGTAAAGTATTAGGTATACTAATTAAACAGAGGTTGATGATTCGAAGCTGAATGACGTCTGAGCCGAATGTATGAATGAAGAAGACATACTGCACCCACCTCAGAAAATCTTCCAAAAAGAAAATTCTTTCAAAGACTTAACTTTCACATTCCTTGCTTTCAAAGGTGTCGTTGATAGGGAACGAAGACGAACTTCTAGACACGTACAGCGAAAAGATCGGCATTCGAGTGATAAGCTGGTCAAACAAGACTCTGTACTTGAACGATGTACCACTCTACCTCCGAGGGTTTGGAATGCACGAGGATTCTGATGTAAGTCCTTCCATATTACCTTTATTATCAAATCCGTCTATAGGTAGGTACTATTTATTAAAACACGCTTCTTTAAAGATAGCATTCAACAAGGCTTCTAAGAAATCCGAAACTTGCGCGATGTAATGGAGACCCAGAGCCATCTATTGATATTAATATCACAGCTAAGCTCTGAGACGAAGTGAGCTCGGGTCTAAATAAAACATTAAAAGAAGTCCAGTCAATTTTGCAAAAGATTATTATGATCATATCCCCAGTCGATATTTTGCCTGCAGTAATGCAATACAACGAAGTAGTAGTAGTGTGTGTTATAATGTCATCTATATAACCTAATATCTGAATTATAGTTCCGCGGGAAAGGCTGGGATGCACCCCTATGGATAAAGAACTTCAACCTTATCAAATGGACTGGCGCCAACGCGTTCCGTACCTCGCACTACCCCTACGCCGAAGAAATCTACCAACTAGCCGATGAGCAAGGGATCATGGTTATTGGCGAGTGCCCCAGTGTTAATGCCAAGTGAGTATAAGAGCATAGTTTAAGTCTTCGCCAAGGGCAAACCTAATCAGCAACACGCTATACTCTTCAGTCAGCGATGCCATCCACGCTGCTGAAGATAGTATAAGCTGGCAAATAGTCCAGGAGAAAGTCAATCGTCGGGGTCACTGGGGTATACCTACTGCCGCACTCAGAGACGACCAACCTTAATGCTCAATATCTTAATCATGGATATTCTTTAGTCTACCTAAATAAAGGTCAATATTTTTACTTAAGTGACAAGTAAGGTTTAATTAACGTCTCTTAGTGCGGCAGTTAGTGTTATAACAGGATTTAAAACACTTTCGATTCAATGTTGGTTACGCCAATTTCACCCTTCCTTCGCTAGTAAAAAGTGGTGATGGATTGTGTAAAGTAGGATACTAATTAAACAGAGGTTGACGATTCGAAGCTGAATGACGTGTGAGCCGAATGTATGAATGAAGAAGACATACTGCACCCACCTCAGAAAATCTTCCAAAAAGAAAATTCTTTCAAAGACTTAACTTTCACATTCCTTGCTTTCAAAGGTGTCGTTGATAGGGAACGAAGACGAACTTCTAGACACGTACAGCGAAAAGATCGGCATTCGAGTGATAAGCTGGTCCAACAAGACACTATACTTGAACGATGTACCACTCTACCTCCGAGGGTTTGGAATGCACGAGGATTCTGATGTAAGTCCTTCCATATTACCTTTATTATCAAATCCGTCTATAGGTAGGTACTATTTATTAGGACACGCTTCTTTAAAGATAGCATTCAACAAGACTTCTAAGAAATCCGGACAACACTTGCGCGATGTAATCGACACCCAGAGCCATCTATTGATATTAATATCACAGCTAAGCCTTGAAACGAAGTGAGGTCGGGTCTAAATAAAACATTACAAGAAGTCCAGTCCATTTTGCAAAAGATTATTATGATCATATCCCCAGTCGATATTTTGCCTGCAGTAATGCAATACAACGAAGTAGTAGTAGTGTGTATTATAATGTCATCTATATAACCTAATATCTGAATTATAGTTCCGCGGGAAAGGCTGGGATGCACCCCTATGGATAAAGAACTTCAATCTTATCAAATGGACTGGCGCCAACGCGTTCCGTACCTCGCACTACCCCTACGCCGAAGAAATCTACCAACTAGCCGATGAGCAAGGGATCATGGTTATTGGCGAGTGCCCCAGTGTTAATGCCAAGTAAGTATATGAGCATAGTTTTAAGTCTTCTCCAAGGGCAAACCTAATCAGCAACGCGCTATACTCTTCAGTCAGCGATCCATCCACGCTGCTGAAGATAGTATAAGCTGGCAAATAGTCCAGGAGAAAGTCAATCGTCGGGGTCAGTGGGGGTTACTGCCGCACTCAGAGACGACAATCCTTAATGCTCATTATCTTAATCATGGATATTCTTTATCTACCTATTAAAATAAAGGTCAATATTTTTACTTAAGTGACAAGTAAGGTTTAATTAACGTCTCTTAGTGCGGCAGTAAGTGTTATAACAGGATTTAAAACACTTTCGATTCAATGTTGGTTACGCCAATTTCACCCTTCCTTCGCAAGTAAAAAGTGGTATTGTCAATTACATCGTTAAACAGCTTCTACAACGAAGAACTGATTACAGCTTCTACAACGAAGAACTGCTGAAGAAGCACAAGCGGTCGCTGACCGAGATGATCCGCCGCGACAGGAACCACCCCAGCGTGATCATGTGGTCCGTGGCCAACGAGCCCGCCGGCTGCGGGATCAACAAGAACTGCGACTACTACTACAGGTACAGCAGTGTGATAGGTGGCAGACGAGCAGACGGATCACCCGATGGCAAGTTACTGCTCGCCCATAGACACCTGCAACACCGGTAGAGTCTCAAGTGCTCTGCCAACCGTTAACCCCCTTTCCCTCCGGCACCCTCACTCACTCGACGAAACACAGCGCAGGTACTGGCTGCGTCCGCGCCGGCCGTCGTATTACCTACTTCGGTCGAGCCGGCCCATTCATGCCGAAGCGTGGCCTATCTACGGTTGCTTATTGATTCCTAATGGCCGTTTTTATCCATGTTCAAACTAAACTAATGCTTAAAAAAATAACCAAATATCAAAAAGTAAAAAAAAAATTTCAATACAATATTTAACTTAACCAACTTTGAACATTGGTTCTAACAACCAATTGTGATAGTTAACAATAGTCAATTTAACCAAAAGATAACTACGGATCAAAAAATCGTTTTCACTACACTAAATTTTAAATTCGAAAATACATATACTATGTTATATTTTACTCCAATGGCTTAAAGTGATCTGACCCAAAATGAGTCCGATTCGAGATGTTGCTAATGGTCCCGGTCTTGTGCAGCTAGACGTCAGTCTCTTGCTTTCAATTCTTGCAAGTCTGCGTTCACTACATCCTACCAGCGATAAATGCCTGTTTATTTGTCAACTTGGAGAGAGTATGCCTTAGTAGGTGACATAAAACTGGTGCTAAGATGTCCCATCGGAAATTATATCTGTCGCCATTTTTAATTTCATCGTTATTTTTTCAGTAACATCGTGAACCATGTGAAGGACCTAGATCGCTCCAGAGCTGTTACTTTCGCCCTTTCTGATCCAGGAGATGTTATTGTAAGTTTGTTTTATATTTTATTTATTCAAATCCACTTTTAGTTATATCTAGTAAGTATCACTATACAGTTACATAGTTAATTATTACCCCCTTTATCAGGTATCTGACTACCTACACCAGGATTCACCAATTAGTTTAACCCGGTGTTCGTTTTAAGAAACAAAATGCACATCCCGGTTCAAACAAGGAAAAAAACAAACACAAGCAATTACTACAAATCTTTGTGTCTCAAACTTTCATGGTCAATAACATTAGAAGTTACTTATCCAAAATATTTATAAAGAAAAGGATGTGCTACGTTACGTACGTACGTTACAAGCTATTCTAAATCTTTGTGTAAGTGTAGTGCGAATAGCTGCGTTCTCTCGGGGTCTGCACAAAGTGACTCGGCCGTCTGGCAGCGGGCACTGGTCCACCATTTGACGTGCGACCCCTGACTTAAGACTATTGATCTATATTAATGTTTTATGTTCGAATCTTCTCATCAGGCATGAATTTCCACTCTCCTTGAAGTCTTACAAAGCTTCAATACATTCTTCCAGGGTAAATTCATGGACGTCATCAGCTTCAACCGGTACAACGGGTGGTACGCTAACCCTGGCTCTATAATCCAGATTACCAATAAGGTCATCGAAGAGGCCACTCAGTGGCACCACAAGTACAATAAGCCTGTCCTCATGTCCGAGTATGGAGCTGATACAATCTCGGGCATGCATACGGTATGTACCTATCGTTTACCCTAGAACTAAGCATCCTTCATCAAGACATATTGTTTAGATCCGAACCTTTACCGACTGATTCTAAATTTTGATTCATGTTCTAAACAGTTCTACCACCTAGGTATTGGATATACAGGTGTAGTTATCAGTGAACATTTACATCCCTTTAACCACATCTTCTTGACACCGATTGTTTTACGACTTTTGAAATTTCGTCGAAAATTTTTTCCGGCTCCCCAAACAAAATGAACCCGTCACAGTCACCGACTTTGTATGAAAAATTTATTTTATGAAAATCCCTAAAGTCATTAGAACAAAATAATGTTGTTTAGAATGCTTGGTAGAAGACGTGGTTAAAGGGAAATAAGTGTTCACAGATACACCCAGTGTGTATATTTATCTCCACAAGAATTTAACAAACTTTTAGGTGTTTGGTTTTAAACTACCTTTAACTAAGTAGGTATTGTTTTATGGTCTGTTATTTTTTTCAGAAACCAGAATTTGTGTTCTCAGAGGACTACCAGGTAGCCCTCATGTCGGAACATTTTAAGGCATTTGACAAACTACGCAGCTTAGGATTCTTCATGGGAGAGTTCATTTGGAACTTTGCCGATTTCGCCACTAAACAAGGTAAACTAGATAATGTAACCAATAGTTCTGATATTATAACCTATTATACAGATATACCTACATAACAGAAGAAAAACTTTTATACGTGTCTAACTAGGCACTTACTAAATGATCTACTTCTCATACATTGCCCAGACTCCGTACAAGTAGCTTAAGCACTTGTGTTACAGATGTCAGACAAAAGAGGAAACACAAATAAAATATAATACATAGGTAAATACTTATATAGCACCCAGACACTGAACTAACACGTGTTCTTCACACGAAAGTTTGTCCAGGGTGGGGATCGAACCCACGACCTTTGGCGTATGACTATGAGGCATGGTCACTACCAAATGCGCCTATCCAAATTCTGCTCTAAATAAAATTTCAACGATAAACGAGTTGAAAATTGTTCCTAAATAATAGTATGCCTGTCGATCTACATAGTACAGGGTGGAAAGAAACGTTGGGCCCTGGAGGAAAGAATTCCCGGGCAAAAGTAATTTAACATTTTTTTTACTCTTAGTTACAAACAAGAGCTGAAAGAACAACTAATTTGTAATTACTTAGTGACAGACTGATCGATGAGTAGACTGATGTTGTAGATAGAAGTACCTAATTAGGTACAACGGCTCCTTTCGAGCTCCAACCCCAAAGCAGTGATATATTCAAGCGTTATGTAGGTATAACCCGAGTGGGAGGCAATAAGAAGGGCATCTTCACGCGCGCGCGGCAGCCCAAGGCCAGCGCGCACCACCTGCGCGCGCGCTACCACGCGCTCGCCGCCGCCGACGCGGGCGCACCCCCGCCTCCACCCGACTACTACGTCAGCGACGACCAACCCACCGCCCATGATGAACTATAGACTCTCTCGTACGTCAAGCAAGGCGAGGCGTTGCATTGCGTTGCCGCGAATGTTGTAAATTCTATGAAGAAAGCCATGCAAGTTGGGACCCTTTTTTCAACTAAATTGGATCAATCAGAGAGCTTCCTGTCTCTTTGCTACGCTAAGGCTTTACGTGCCTTTTCTGTGGCCGATCTTACCTAATTAGTGCAGCTAAATTGTGTCACTTTGCTTTACATTTTAAAAGTGAAACATACAGTAATTCTTCACTGTTGCTGACGTTTCGGCTTCAGCAAATACCTCGACTAGTTCAACTTCCCTCTACCTCCCTTGAGTCGATCCTTCATGTCGAAAGATCATGACCAGAAACAGGAGCATCTGGACCGGATAATATGCTTCCTCTGATCTATAACCAGCGCATTCTTTAGATTCTATAGCGCAGAACTTTCAGAATAAAAAGTCCTTCGACTGATCGGTACACCTTAAAGAACTGAGACTAGGTAAGCGATCTTCTGTCTAAAGTGGCCCCGAACCTCGATGAATTTTAATAAAATTTCTGTGTGCATTGTGTTTTTACAATCCCTTATTTTACTTAGTATTCCTTAGCTTCCTCCTGTTAAGAGTTTACTTATATCCAAAAACATTATTATTTCATATCCTGAAGCAATTTGAAAAAATCGGATGTCGCTTGATGGCAATTATTTTTTTTTAAATACTTTTCTACGTTCGAAGCGACGCAACGCAACGCACCTAAGTATCACAACACCCAAAGGGTGAATGCATGGCATGTGGGCTTGCTTCTTGTGGTGGTCATTTCAATGTGAGCCTGTGCAAATCTAATTTTAAACTTGTTAGTAATCTAATTACTTATCAGCAATAATAATAATAAAATTTATTCAGAACTTTTGCAGGGTGCAATTACAGTAAGTGTTCGTAAACAGTCACATTAGTTTAATAACTGTGTCGCAGCTCCGAAGGATTAACGTATAAAAACATTTGTTTACCCATGTATATATGATTGTGTGTATGTGTATGTATGATAATGAAAAAAATATTTTCATAGAACAAAAGGCAGTCTAGCATTTGTTCAGTAAGGGTTCCGTCCGTCTCCAAATAAGTAACCAGTCAGTGAAGAATTATGTAGGCAATAAAAGAATTATTCAATCACTGAATAAAACTATTATTTAGTAGGTATATTTCATTCGTCATGTTTATTTATTACTTAACATTGTGCATGCATGCAAGCTTTATATTGGTAATGGAATCAATAACTTTTCGCTTATCATCGATGGTGTGGATACAGTTTTTCTTGGTAAATTAATTGTAATATCTATCTATCACCGATTCATAAGATAACTTACTTCACTATTTATTTATCCAAGAGTTACACTTACCACCTACCTACCTAGGACTCTTGAATGAGTAGATAAGTACGATCATCGTCAAAAATAGATTAACTAGCACCATGGCAAAGTAAATTCATAGTCGGTTTCTGAGGAGTACGGACAAAATGTTACTTTGACATGGTAGCTATACAAAGTGTTAAGCTACTTTTGATGATGACCGTACCTATTCTATAGAAAATATGACGTACCAAATAGGTGGGCACGGCGTTACATGGGAGTAATTTTATGTGCATGACCAAGGCATCCTCGCAATCTACAGACTAAAATCGTCAATCACCTTCTAGCTAAATAGACCTTTATTAAACTAAGTACTAAATAGGTACTGTAATATGCTTACTGTACTTAATATTTGGGTATATTATATTTGTCTTCCTTTGAAAATACTTGGTAAATAATGCCTGAATAATCTTAACTTGAGAGCTACCAAACTAAATGCTCCAAATGGGGGTAGGTATTCTTCGTAACGGTAGGTAGATTGAAAGTCTGTAGCATGCGACTAACCAACGCCTACATTTAAGTATGTAACACACATTTCATTTGTAGGTACCATGGGTGCAATGCAGGTGGGGGGCAACAGGAAGGGCGTGTTCACACGGGCGCGGCAGCCTAAGGCCGGCGCGCACCACCTGCGCGCGCGCTACCAAGCCCTCGCCGCAGGCCGACGCGGGCGCCCCTCCCCCCTCGCCCGAGTACTACGTCTGCGACGACCAGCCCGCCGCACTTAGCGATGATAGTTCCCGTCCACTGGCGGATAACTTTACCGACAGATTTAAAGGGTTCAAACCCCCGCCATTACTGTCCGTAGTATTCGATTTTGGTAGTTAGGGAAACACTAAATTCCAAAAAATGCTTATGCGACATCCCACATTCCCTTGAAGCCCTCCTTTAAAAAGCATTACGAACAGAGAGAGAGTACCTGATCAAGAGGGATGTTGAGACTGTATAGTCTGACTGTCCAATGTGACCCTGCCTATCAAATTCCTACAAAATGGTGTCAAAATGACAGTTGAGAATGAAATGGAAGATGTGCAGCAGAATCAGTAGACACCACAAACTGGGAAGAAGATACCTATCCAATCGGTTCGTTTCATGTTATTTCCTTTATGAATTGAATCAGACTAAAACTAAGTAACCTAACTATGTAGATTATGTAAGTATGTACTAGACTACGCCCCAGTAATGTACCTACAATACTTACTGGATACTGACTATTATAGGCCTACTCGTAAACCTGCCCTCAAAATTTATCCTCAGTAAATGTTGTGATGAATTGCCCTAGGTAAACAACCTCCACTTATTGTGTAATGAATGTGAGATGAGTTGGCATTTAATATATTTTACTAGTGGCCCACCCTTAGGATACTTCGTTTCGGGACATTAGTTTTATAAAATACCAATAGATGGCGTTGTGCGACAATTGTATCGCGAAAGTGTATTGCTTTTTCGGTTTACCTAATAAGTAGGTAAGCGTTGTCGTTGTCTGTAGAATTGACCTCTGTAAGCATGAAAGATACAAATTACATACAACGCGAACGTATAAAACAAAATCGTACTTAGCCCATACAACGGACCAAAGTTGATTACAACAGCATTTTGAAATTTCACTATTTTAGGTACGCTGTTTCATTAACGAATATAATTTCATGCTATTTTCTCATTATTGACTTAACCTACCTATTCATATTTTCAACGTCCTGGTAAGTGTGAGTGTATTACAGCAAAATATAAATACAACTGCTGTTGTTTTTAACAACGCTAGAAGTACACCAAATCTAATTTATAGTTTATAGAACGACTGGGTAATCTAAATGATGTGCCTGTTTATAAAAGTATAATTTAGAAAAAATGGTAGATAGGTATCGTATAGGTAAGTAAGGCTTATTTTCTTATTTAATTAAGAAGCTGATTGATTGAAATATCAATATTACTGAAGTATTTATTCAAAATAACGTGTTACTGTTGTTCAGTTACCTACCCACAAAAATGTTACCAAACTTAAAATTTATTTCAAGCAGTATTATTTTATCATCTAATCTGACGTATCAATCTAGAATATCGAAAAAATCTTAAATAAACTTGTCTAGTAAGGTAGGACACATGATTTGTCTGTTAAGAAGTACAATTTTTTATTGTCTTAAAATTTTATTGTAAATATTTTTTAAATTGTTTATCACAGTAAATGTTTGTATGAATGAATTTATGTCTTTTATTGAAACAACATTAAGGGCCGGTGTGTTAATCCGTGGTCCACTGAATTGCATACCTGCCTGGTGTCTAATAAGCTAAAAAAAATGTTAATAGGTAGGTATGTAATGCATCAAGAAAGCCATGAAATTAATCGATGACACCACTGCCGCTTAGCCCCATTGGTTATAAATACTATGGAACTCCATACTAGTTCCCTCGACTTTATTGTCAGAGCATAACCAAAGCAAAATGTGTTTTTGAGCTTTATTCGGTTTAAAACTTAATCACTTTGACGATTAGGTAGTTAGACAGTTAAACTTTACCTGGCTAAAAACATTCCCCTATCACTCCGTACCTGTCTTCTAGGCTCGGTCATCGTTAGTCCAACCCACAGACCAATAGGTAATTAAAGAACAAGTAGTCCAGCCAAAGTTTGATATTTGGTAGTACTCAAGCATGCATCCCATGGGTGGGTACATACCATAGAGTAAGGTAATAGTCTAGCTGAGGGGTCACCAAATGGCGGACCGCGGGCCGCATTGGTCAAGCTAGATACGTAGTAAGTCTAGATAAGGGTTCTTGACTAGCCCACCTCTTTTACGATAGTAGACGTGTGCCAGATTTATCATCAGAATAAAGTCACTTGTTTTAGTTGCGCACCATTATCTAAATACCTACCTATAATCGTCAGAAGATAGCGACGACGAGCCACATTTATATCCTGTCTATCAACAGCCATGGCCACTCTGCCAAGAGTACCCGTAAGAAGAATACCTACACTGAGCAAGTAACACCTACGTAGTAAAAAATACCTAACGTCAAAAAAGTTGTGTGGGACAATGTTTAATTAACGGAGTTTCCAGGAGTTTTCATGTTCCATCCAAACTCAGAGTTCCCATCCATGCCAATACCAAGATAGACAATACGTGAAGGTAGACCCTCAAGTGGCGCTAAGCGCTATCGTTTATTTTCACAACTTTATTTACAAATTATAACAAAGATTCGGATTATTACCTTATTTTATGGGTACATGGCCCACTGAGCTATTATAGTGACTGAGCATGACTTGGATGCTTTACTTTTTATATTATATCTTTGCCCGGCTAGTTTCCTCAAAAGAAAAATACTTTGACATTGACATTTGACACATGTCACGTATCATTTTATAAATTTTGTCAACAAACATTATGAAAACGTGTTGTTTTTATTAACAATTTAAATAAATAACCTGGAACATAATAATTTAAAAATATGAACGCCTGCATCCAGTGCCAAGAAGTTTCAAAGTATAAATGCCCAATTTGCAGAAAACCATAGTAAGTGATAAACACTCTTTAAACCAAATTTATTTTAGTTTCATATAAAAAGCATGTTCGTTTTTATTATTTAGTACATCAATTTATAATCTTTATTTAATGTTATATCTGCCAAAATTGTACATATTTTTTTGTAGAATAGAATAGAAAACGTTTATTTGGCACCAAAAATATGTTGTACAGTTAAAAATGCCTAGTTCTTAAGTTATGAATTTTGTGCAATAAACATCATCTATCTATCTACCTATCCTTTTTTATCTATGGATATTCTATTTGAGATTTTGTAAGAGTTCTTGATGAACCTAACCTAGAAGGAAGCAATGTGTTGACCTAACCCGGGATCCAAGATCACAGGCCCGGTACTTAAACCACTAAACCAATGAGACGGTACCTAATGAATATTTTGTGGACACACACAGCATGAAATCAGGCTTAAGAAACTTTGACTATGTAGATTTTGTCTCATTTACAGTTGCTCTGTGGCATGCTGCAAAATTCACAAGCAATCTCCATGCAATGCACCAGAGATACCAATTTCACAAACAGAAAATGAATCTAGCATTACCTATGATTTTCCCACTGAAGATACAGTCCCATATGAAAAGTTACAATTATTAGGTAAGCATTACCCTATTTCCTTACCAAAAGCTTGGGCTTCAAATCATAGGGGTGTATAAATCTTAACCCTTTGAACGCCAACGACGCTTTTAGGCCTCATTGACTCGCTCATTTGAGACGCCAACGACACCTTTAGGTGTCTTTAATTTGCTGTCTTTTCTGTGCGAATACACGAAAATTAAAGACAATTTCGGTAGTTTTAACTACGATTATTACATTTAAAGTATATCATTTATTTTTTAAATAACTTTAATTTTATCATTAATGTATTCTGTGATTGATAAAATAGCCATTGAATGTATTATTGAAATTTAATGTAACAATATCTTCTTCCGACGCCAGTGACAACTTTAAGCGCCAGGTAGTGTTGTCGAAATAAAGTAAACATAAAAAAAATTTGAAGATTCTTTAAGAACTTTTCATTAAAATTTCAACATTAAAATTCCTATACAATTAAATTTCATATTATAATTTTCATGGTGCATTTATTTATATTTTACTATATAATGAAATACACTAATTGTGTAATAAAATGGCTTATTTAATTAAAACGTTCGATAAATTATTCAATAAAAACAGACATCATTATTTGTATTATTAAAATACTATGCTCGTACGCCGTTGACTCCTTTAGGAGCCCGCATCTGACGTCATTACCGGAGCTGCCTACTAAAATAGTGCGGGGCAAATGTCGGTAGAAATAAATTTTATTTTGACACAATCAAGTAAAAAAAATATTTTACCCTCTATTAATAAACATTCATATACACAATCGCGTTAGCTGGTCGTCGCTAAGCCTTTATAACTCCATCCATTAAATTGTTTTTCGAGTTGTATTGTTAGAAAAACTTTGTTAACTATGAGTACAGCAGAGGAATTAATTAATATCCTGGAAGGAGTGGATATAGATGATTATGTGTTTGACCCTGCATGTGATATTGATCTCAACGAATCTGATTTAGAGGTGAGTTTATAATTCCAGTAACAAAGGTCGAAGTCTGAACATAGTGTTTGTTTGGACTTATCAAAAAACTTTTTCGGTGTTTTAAGTTGCTTGTTTTTGCCTGGTTTCCGTAATACAAACTACAGTGAGTGTACAAAATATCTATAAAACTACAAGACTGATATTTTTTTCTTAACTACCTTCCTTACTACTCTTGTGCATTCCAGCACCGTTGAATAACTAGAAGAAAAAATTTTTCAACTGACTTTTGCAAATTCATAAATATTAATTTCATATTATTATTTGTAGGATGCGCTTGAGACTTCACAAGGAGAAGGAACAAGTACACAGCCAACACAGCAAGATTTTCATTGGTCTGATGAACCGTTTTTGCCTGATGTCAGCCCTTTTGACAGCTTTGCCAGTGGTATTTCTCCAGCATTGAATTTATCATCGTCTTCCTCTGAATTAGATAATTTTGAATATTATGTAGATAGAAATCTTGTAAATGGTAAAACGTAATCTCGATAACCTTGTTGCTCTGTGAACATCTCTAGTTTTTTCGAATATTATGTATTTAGTGACGCCATGGACCTCTAAAGGCGTCATGTAGTGTTGTTAAATATCAAGGTACATTATTGTTCGTTTGACTAGGTTTTATAAGTTTTTCTTTGTTTAAACGAAATATTGTACACTCTACTTATTTCGTTCGTTAGTAAGTTGCCCTATTTGTAAGTTTTTTGTTAATTCATACTGATAATTGAAATAAAACGTCTTTAATAAAGCAAAATATTTTTTATTTCTTTATTATCATGGACATCACTAATGCCAATAGTACGCAACACCTCTGTAAAACGGTCTTGGCGTCGAGGGAACTTTCTTAGTGGAAATGTAATGCGTTCAAAGGGTTAATGATAAACTATGATATGATATTTTTCAGAAAAATCAACAGAATTGAAAATATGTTTGGAGAATCCTCATGTAAGAGATCTTTTACAACAGTTGGACAAATCGCCACATCCAGAAGAATTAATCCAAGAGTACATGCAGGAACCAATCTTTACAGAATTTGTAGATGCTTGTTTAAAAGTAGTACAGCCTTCTGATGAATTATAATTAATAAATACTTTCAGATCTTAATTCACGTTTTTGTTCCATCATTTAGCCCACAGTTCAGTAATGATCTCTTTATAAAATTGTCTATAGAAGTATAAACCAGGTAATAAATGTCTCACACTATGAAAATCAATTTGATTTAATCAAGAATGTTTAGTAACATACAAAAATATTTCATCACAAATTATACATTATTTAATTACACATCTGACAAAGCAAGTTTCAATAAATTCTCAAGTTCCATTGATTTCTTCTTTTCATTTTCAATTTGTTCTTCAAGCTGTTTCACAGCTTCCGTACAATTATTATACCTAGAAATACTTTCATCGGTAGCTTTAATATTTTCTTCTACCAATGTACCATCTTTATCTTCTAACATTAAGTATTCCATAGAATCCATGGCAATTTTCCTACGTTTGGCTTCGATCAACAAATCAAGATCATCTTCATACTCAGGAGCTTTATGCTTCATATTTGCTATTACATCAATATCATACAACCAATTGGTGTTGCAATATTCTCGCAAAACTGACCGTTCATAAATGGCAAATCGTTTATCAAATGTATCAAGACTATTTATTTTTTCATACACTATTATGTTCAAGATATCTATGAGATCAAAGTTAGCAAAGTACTTGCTGAACTGGTCACATGGCATAGTGAGGTCGGAAAACTCGTTGGGCAATAATGCTACAACTTTGCATACCACTGCTTCAGGGTTCTCAAACCAACCTATCTGATTGCAATATTTACGAATTTCTTGCTGCATACTGCTGACATTTAAAGGCTGGAATTGTGACACTGGGTTTGCCAATTTCAAACAGTTCATTATATTTTTAATTGCAGTCACATTTTCAGAGCTTTTTACACTACTTGATATAAACTCAAATGGTTTTGGATAGGGAGATGTGTCATCAAGGTATTTCTAAACTCCAGAGGGAATGATGGGTAATTGAACAAATCTTCATTAGTGATGACTTCTGTTAGTTTGTCCACAGCCATATTGTAACATTTTATCAGTTTTTGTAAATCTTTTAGGATAGCACACACGCGGTTGTCATTCTCAATCTTGAGCCGACACCATATTTCATTTCCCAAATATCTTTGGCAAATAGATTTTAGAAGATCTATTTCAAGAGGTGGATTCTGTGGGTATTTTTTCGCCAGCCATTTCAGAGCCGTTTTTGTAGCTAAATTTAACGACTCTGGAACATTTTGACCATCTAATACAAATATTTTAAATGCGGATATTATTTTGTTATTCATTAGGTTAGTTAATAATGATTCTAAAATGCTGTATTCAGACATATCTTCTACTTTTGGCATAATAATTGCAATTGGAATAATCTGGTAAGGATACTTGTTCTTCACAGTTGATTCTACTGTTATAGGAAAATTGTGATCTTTTTCTGTAGCATAAAATAATAAACCATTAGTGCCTTCTATGGCTTCACAACTAGTATGTTTCCTTTCGCTGCTTGTTAAACTTACCGATATGGCAAAATCCATCAAATTGTTCCATGACTGTTTCCCAACTTGTATCAAACTCTCTGATGTCTCATGTTTCTTTTTATCACTAAAGGCATCCATTAACCATTTTTCTATTTCCACTTTTTTGTAAAGCCATTTTGTAGCACCAGGCGAAACCAATGTTACCTTCCAGAAGAAACATTTATCATACGGGTAATTCATTTGTTTCATCCGCTTTAGCAAGGGCGATCTAATTATGTCCATCAAGTTATACGCTTCAGGTGGAGGCGGTAACTTTAAATCGCCGTTAAACTTATAACCTCTATGAAAAGCATTCATATTTTTCAAAGCAGAGGATTCTACAAATCGACGCAAACATATTGCTTCTTCAAGTGGAGTTCTTTCAGTTAACCATACGGGAGTATCTTCCAAAAGTGTTCTTCTTTGTATATTGGTTTTTAATTGTTTCTTCCATACAGAGAACCATTTTTTCATTAATTTTTCAGTCCAAAACTGTTCCGCTTTCATTTCCGAACAGCAAATTTCATTACATAATTCAGCTAAAACTTCTTCAGTGACAATGCCTGCATATGCCATTAAATCATCTAATTTCTCCTTTTCTTCACGCATTATATTTAAAACAGTGTCAGAATTAATTTCATCTAGTAACTCATCTATAAGTTCACCAGATTCTTTTTCAACCCTTTCTTTAAACTTCCTCTCTTCTTCAGCTTTTCGCCTCATCTCTGCTTTCTTTTCTTCTTCAATTTTTCTTCTAAGCTCTTCTTGCTTCTTCTCTTCTTCTCGTCTACGTTTCTCTTCCAGTAACTTCAATTCTTCTTGCCTGCGCCTCTCTTCTTCTTTCCTTCGTTCTTCTTCCTTACGCTTCTCTTCTGCTCTACGCCTTTCTTCTTCCTTTCGCCTTTCTTCCTCTTGACGTTTTATGAGTTCCCTTCTTTCTTCCTCCTCTCTTCTCATTTTTTCTTGTAATATTCGCTCTTCTTTTATCCTTTCCTCATTTTGACGTTGTTCTAAGAGAGTTTGTTGACTTTCTTCATTCTGATTAAATTCATAAACAGAATCCTTAGCATTATTTATTGAACTAAATATATTATCGGCCACCGATGGACCTTTATTTTTAGTTTGAAATATTGAATAAGGTTTGCTTTCAATGCCATTTGGTTGCTGGATAGCGCTTTTAAATATGCTACCAGGGGACAATTTATTGCTAGGAATGTCGCCATTAGGGGCAAAAAGAGCTTTTTGGCCAGTTGACCCATCTGTGCTAGATTTAAAAATATTGGTGCTTTCTGAAAGCTTGTTTTGATTGGGAAAGCTTCCGAATATATTTGGAGCTTTTCTCTGCTTCAACTGCCGGTGTAGGTCTTGCAAAAATATTATTACTGTTATTAAATTTACTTGTGCTATCTGGTTTAGCAAACGTCACACTGTCCTTAGCTTTAGCAAAAATACTAGCCGGGGATTTATTTTGAGTATCAAATTGAGCAAATAATGGCTTTCCGAATTCTTGCTGCTTGAATATATTTCCAACGTCTGGTTTGTCTTCCGGAGCTTTAAAAATATGCTGAGCACTTTTAAATGGATCTTTATTTTCGTCATTCTTACTAAAAAGATTCCGGCTTTCAGCTTTTGTTTCAAACAATGTTGTTCCTGGAGTTGAAGCTTTGAACAGATTACTTGAATTTTTAACTGAGAAAATACCAGATCCTGAAGACTCTTGAGGCTTTGAAAATGAGAATACACTTTTTGCAGTGTTTTCAAATATTTTCTCTGGTGAATTCTTAATGATATCCGTGGGTGCTACTGGTATTGCAGGCTTAAACGAGAACTTGGAAGGAGTAATTGGTGCAGGAAGTGTAATCATTGATTTACCAGGACTCAATGTCTTTGGTTCTGGTTTAACAAAAAGATTTGCTTTTGGTTCTGTTCTAACCTCGAATCTCTGTCCCTGTGTTAGTTTTCTGATCTCATCTTTCAAAGACTGAATATTTTTGTTACTGTCGTTAATAGTATTGTATCCCTGATCTTCTGCCAGCAACGCAGCTTCTCTCAATTTGCCGTCTTTGTTAAAACTAGTATACAGAGCGTGATTAATGTAGTCTGGGCTTGGTAGACGGCCACCTGCGATGATTTCGCCAACTGTATTTTTACGTTTTGATTCAATTAGCGATACAGCTCTTGCAATAGGATATGGATCGCTGTCTTCAATAAACTGATTCCTGTCTAGTATGATTGTGGGTTCTGAATCTTCAAGATGAGAAAATCTCAAGCCATAATGGTTTATAAAGCACTTCATGCTATCAATTGATTCAAATGCTAGGGCATTCATCATGTCTTCTGCAGGGAACCGAGATCCTCCCCTGGGTGCGTACGCCTTCACGATCCTGGCGAGTGCTCTAGCTCGCACAGTCGTTGAAGTACCGCAACAAGATACATGCCTGCAGATAAGTAGCCTTTTCTTGGACCAGCCGGAAGAATCTGACATAGTTGTTGTTGTCCAAGGCATTAAATATTTGTGTGGCGAATACAAGCGGTTCTGACTTTTGTATGTCGCGAGGCAACTGTTTTATCTGGAAGAAATAAAAATAAGTTTAAATTGTAGTTTTAGTATAGCAATATAGTCTCTAGATTTACAATTCATACTGCAAGCGTTTGATAAAGTGATCACAACACTCTCATTAGTAGTTAAACAGTTATAAATATTTTGAATTTCGACCATGGACGTCGAGGTTGTATACAAAATGTTGTATTTTATTTTCAACCCTAATTTATAATAATTGATCTTAAAATGTGATAATAATTTGATATTTTCGAATTTTTAGCACTTTTTTTGAGAATGTAGCGTTGCTTACGTTTTCATGGTGTGCTATGGTTTCCATGATCAAAGATTAAGTAACTAAAATTCATAAAGTTAGAAAACGACACATCACAAAATGTCAACAAAAACAAAACACTAACCTCCCACCAGAAATTCGCGTCTCCCAAATTGAGCAGCGCCACGTAGCCCCTGAACTCTGGCTCGTTGGGCTTCTGCTCGGGCCCCACATCCGCATACATGTGCTTGAGGGTCTGCAGACACTTGGCCAGGTTATCCGTGTTCAGCTTCTGATCGAACTGAGTGTGCTCCAGGTCGGCGAGCCGCGCGGCGCAGTGCGCGTGGAAGCGTGCGCACGACTCCACCAACTTGATCGATACTAGAATATAATGACGAATAATGCCTTTTTATGCGTGTGAAAGTAAAAAAAGACGTGCTTAAAAGTATACTGGATCCAATCACTCCAATCAGCAATACACAATGAAGTAAATAAAGAAAAAGTAAAATATCAGCCTTTCATAGGCCTCAATCATAGAAATCAAGTAACTATAAAAACTTACCAGAACAACATAATGCCTGTTGAGTGATATCCTTCCGAATGCTACGAAACCGATCCCACATGAAGTGGAACCAATCGGCTAACGATACCTGAAATGAGAGAATGTATTTATTTAAGATTTGTCGAAAATCATATCTTGGCTAGCTCGGCGACCAGAAGTGGACCGTGCCTCCGACACAAATCGGTTTTGTTCCTATTTTGGGGTACCACACCTACCTAGTACTACCAACCGGGCGCCTCGCCTGCTTGAATAATAAGTTTAGTTTATAGGCACACATAAGACCTCGTCAGGCACCTATTTCATAAAGAAAAAAAATAGCTAAAGGACTAGTCGCCTCGCCATTGAAAGACCGTCCATATAAAAGTTAAAGTTAGATACCTGTCGCCTAGTATCAGCCAGTTCATGCAGCATATAAGCCATGGTGCGCGCGAGCACGGCGGCGGGCCGCAGCTCGTAGCACATGGGGATCTCCTGGTCGGCCGAGCTGCGGCTGTACTGCTTCACGGCGCGCCACGGCTCCAGCACCCCGTCCGAGTCCACCACGGTCTCCAGCGTCATCACCTAGGGTAAGAGATAAGAAGTCATCCTACTACTATTATAAAGGCGAAAGTTTATTTGGATGTATGGATGTTAGTTACTCTTTCACGTAAAAACTACTGAATGGATTTGAATGAAACTTTACCACAATATAGCTTATACATCAGAATAACACATAGGCTACAATTTATAAAACTATCTAATAGTATCAGCCTATATACTGTCCCACTGCAGGGCAAAGGCCTCCATCATAGAAATCTAGTTATCACTAGTATGATCACTATCATGATATGATTATTGTAGAAACAAACCTTATAAAATAATTATTTACCTGCTTTTCTGCTAGCCTATGTAGCAACTCCTTTTCAGGGCACATATCTTGACAAGTCCCGATAGTGGCGCCTCCCACTTTAACTCGAGACCCAGCACCACCCCATGCCCTCAAAATTCTGAAAGAAAATAAGTCATTACAACATTGAAAAAAAAAGAAAAACAAAACAAAGAATAAACAGAGTTTTGAGGTTAATAAGCAATAGATTAACAAAATATCTACCTGTCTCTTGCTTCCAGCATTCTCCATTGTTCATCAGGGGTCAGGGATATTTTAAATCTGAGCTGATGAAGCTCAGCCGCTGCCTCCAGAGTGCTCATACTAGTTTGTGTAGTCAGAACCTGCACAGGAGATTCTATGCCGCTTGTTGGTGGTTGCACCCTGTGTAAAAACAAACGAAGGTTTGAACAAAATCCTTACTTAAAAAATGTTTTAATATTTTTCCATAATAAAATGTGGTGGCATGAAAAAAATTTTTTTGTGCAATGAAACAATCAATATTGTATTGTTTATTAACACTGCTATTGTAGTGTCAAGATTGGGAGTGGTCGATTTATTGTAGATACCCACATCTGAGATAATGATTCTGAACATTTGATATTGGCTCTGAAGCTGCTCTAGATTTTGATTCAACTAGGAGTAATATGCAGGGACAGTGATCTATCAATATACAAAGTATGTATGTTAGTTAGTTGACTACATAACTTACATAGAAGGGTGCTTCTTCACTACTGGAAGTTTACTCCTGACAGGGGTTGTTGTAATTGTTTTCTTTATTAGCTTTGGTTTACTTGTTTCAGCTTGGGGTTCTCTCTCTGAAATAATCAAAACAATCTAAAATGCACAATATTGTTTTTTTTTTTTGCTGAATCTGCAATCAGTCAACACACTGTCATCAGATGGGTTAGGTTGTTCTAAATGTCTTTCTATAAGCAATTCAGTAGTCAGAGTAGTAAGTGCCCCGTGAGAGGGTTCGGGTGTTGTGTGCACAATATTGTTAAGGAAACAAACTCAACATAATATAGAATAATGATTAGTTTCAAAAAGTAATTTAGTAAGTATATTTACGTTGTCTAGTAACTCTGTAAGTGGGGGCACCACTCATTGCTGATAGTTCTTCTTCTACATCAGAGTCTGGGACCCAATCGGGGTCATCTTCCTTTTTAGAGCTCCGCCTTCTTCTACAAAATAATACAAAACATTAAACATTAATTAACAAATTCCAAAAACTAGAAATAAGTATTACATTCAAAACCAGACTTCAGATTGTCTGCCTCCACTATACTGGAGTAAAATTATTTCAACTTACGCTCTAGATTTAGTTCTTGTTACATCAAACATGAAGCCATCGTAAGCTCCCGCATTGAGGACTGCACGTTCTGCTGAACTCGGCAAGTCATACTCAATGATGCACATCTGCCTCTTAGGATACAATCTGATTCGCTGGACTCGACCAAATTTGCTAAAATGCTTCTTTGCAGCAGTTGCATCAAATAAACCATCGGGGACATTGGAACACCTGCAAAAATCATTGACGATTACGAAAAATAGTGAAACGAAATGAATTTCAAACAGCCAATGTCATTGCTGTATGTGTAGGAAGGTACAACATACAATGTTAAGATTTGACATTATTTCACGTAAGACAGCCTGTTATAGGCGTCATATCATAAAAATCTAAAATATTGTATATAACACGAAAACAAATACTCACGTAACCGAAGTCTTCGGATTTATGAGAATTTCTTGAGCAGGGCTCTTTAATTTTTTCCGAGGACTAGTCGCTGGCTCCATGGTGAGTTTCTATTTTAGTGTTCTTACAAATTACGACGTTAAAAACGATCTCCAGTCCCAAACAAACATCACGAGGTCACATTACATAGGTACTACATTAGTTAAGATGGATAAACTTCATTTTACTTGAAATAATACTGATACATGTCAGATTTGAGCCATTTAAAAACAATTTTATAAATAATAACTGCGATATAAATTGAAACCGATTCAGAAAAGCCAAAAGCGTGGTATTTTTGCAGAGCAACGAAATCGATCGATTTTCTGACGTTTAATTTTTGACAGTTGACACTTGCGTGGCTGACAGTACAAAGCGTCCGAAACAACGGCTCATATATTTTACTTAAACAAAACAAAACAAAACAAAAGTATAATAATCCCCCAAAAGTTTTGAACTTTCTTTTTGTAGCTTCTCCTAAAAAGTATTAGAGTCAAATTTTATGAAATTTTGTGTTTTAAATAATTCAGAAAAAGTAAACAATGTTTTGTATTTCAATTATAATATATTAAATATAAAAGTTAATTGAAGCGAATATAACTCGGACTTTTTTTCTTTAATTCTAAGATGGAAAACAAGCAAAGAAGTTTCTTACAACCACTTCATCACTGTAGTTTAAAACCAATAAGTTGATATAAAATAAATAGCTTTTAAAAAATCTAAATTATGCCTATTTATAATGCATAGTGACAAAATATTATAACTTCACTGGCCAGGGGTGACGCATTTGGTATTATCAGTGAACCTCCCTTAAACGCCAATGGTGGTAGGTTTCTAGTGGCGGGGCAAGATCTAATTTTGATGTGGGCAAGACTGATTTCGTGGGGCCCTTTTCTTTTCTGTCGATTTTACGATGATGACGACCGATAAAGCTGCTGGGGGACCCCCTCCGTAAAATTTTTTGAGGCGCGGGGCCCCATGTTCCGCGAGGCCGTAGGCGGTGGCCCACATCGCCTACGCCTTGCGCCGCCTCTGGTAGGTTCGATCCCCATTTTTCAGCATCGGGTCGAGTGTATTTTGTAGACCATACCATTATCACATGTGCTTAACTATGTAAGTATGTTATCAAAGTGTATCTGTAAAGCGTCATCCATGAATAAAAGAACTGTGTCAATAAAGTTGTGAAAATAATTAATGATGACACCAACAGCTGCCAGTTACATCTATAGGTAGATAATGGTTAAGCTTCTCAAACTCCGTTAATCAAAAATTTCTATTATTCATTGTAGTGTTTGTGTAAATATACCTGTACTGTCACTGACACTGACACTGACACTGACACTACTGACACTGTCTCGTGCGCACTGTGTGGCGGGGCGCGCGTCAGTCTGGCGCGAGCCACAGGCGAGAGCGGACGCGCCGCCTGCGCATATAGTGTGTTGGCGAGCCAGTGAGTTGTGTGATATCGGAATACATTACAAGTGGCGACGAGGACAAAGTTCGGTCTTATATCATTTATCTAACATTCGTTTTAATCATTAAAAAGAAAAAAAAAATTTTTTCAACATAAGGAAAGATCACTATTCCATGTTATTAATTAATTAGTTACGATCGCTATTACTTGTATTAATTAGTTACTTTGAGATGTGATTTTTCGTACTGGAATGATAACTATTATCCACTCGAGGTGTCAGTGTAAGTTTCCTACAGTACATAAACAAAACAAAACGTATTCACCGTATAGTACGGCGCATATCGCAGCTTGTATAGGGGTTCTCGTGTAAAGCGTAAATACCCGTAAATGGAAATAGTTAAATACTTAAATGGTAGCAAATAAATGGGATATCCTTTTGTAACCTAGGCAAATACGAGGATAATGAGTCTTAACAAACCTGTTTCATGTAGACTAGTGAGTTGCTAGTATGTACATTATTTACTTACTTGTTAAAACGTTGTTCCATATTTTTGTGTAGATTAATAACGGCCGCTGTCATCATTTAAGCTAGTGTTCAATTACTTGGGTATCGGTGGTCTTTATGCTTATCGAAATAAGTGTCAATATATTTTCTTAAGTAACCGATTAGTTAATCAACGATTCTGAGTGCGACAGTAAAATTGTAAATTAATACCATTTGGCATTTATAAGAAAAACCTTATGTCATAATGATAATGTAAAATAATACCTAACTGCAAATAACAAAATATACACATAGTCAAATATAATAATGTGTTGTATGTTGTTTATATACAAAGTGCGTGGTTTAAATTAAATTAAACAATCTCTATTTTAGAATTTTTAAATCCAGGATAGTTAGATAGATAGATATACTTTATTGCACAGAAATGGAATACATGAGTGAGGCAACAGCTATAGACAGTACAGTGGGGCGGTTTTGTCGCCTGTAGCGGTTTCTTCCGGACAGCCTTTGGGTGGAGGAGAGAAAACAGCGTGTTGGCAATGGGGGTAAGGCAGTGCAAATAGATTGCTGAATGAAAATAAGAAGTACAAATACTTATAATTATACATGACATACTTAAATAATAATAACTAATTATATAATAACTAACTAATAATAGTAACTAATAAATCATAAATACATAGCTTAAAAGTTTCTATATGGATAAGTACAAATGACCAAAGAATAGACCACATATGAAGAAGAAGCAGGGGTTCATTTAGGAAGTCAAGAAGTGAGTTTTAAGACTTTATTTATTTATTGATTATTACTATTATTTTAATTAAGTGTTAACAAGAACACATTATATTTTGTTAATTACTGACCTTATATTTAATTACTGACCAGTGATTCAGTGGCTGATGAACCATCCTCTAAGGCGTGATGGCTGCGCTTTGGGGGTTCCCGGTTCGATTCCCGGTCGATTAATTTTTAAGTGCATTATTTACTTATGAATAAATTACAAAGAGTTGCTATGACAATTATAAAATTATAAATAGTATTTATTAGACAACTCACCCAGTTCGGTAAGACCTACTTATTTGGTGTAAAGGTGCCCCATTAAATTGGAATACCTTGGTATATAGTTAAATTGTAAATATGTGGTTTCAAGGTACCTCCATTAGATTGGAAAACCTTGGTACAAAGGTACCTCCATTAAATTGGATATTATGTGGTATAAAGGTGCCTCCATTAGATTGGAAAACCTTGGTACAAAGGTACCTCCATTAAATTGGATATTATGTGGTATAAAGGTGCCTCCATTAGATTGGAAAACCTTGGTACAAAGGTACCTCCATTAAATTGGATATTATGTGGCATAAAGGTGCCTCCATTAGATTGGAAAACCTTGGTACAAAGGTACCTCCATTAAATTGGATATTATGTGGCATAAAGGTGCCTCCATTAGATTGGAAAACCTTGGTACAAAGGTACCTCCATTAAATTGGATATTATGTGGCATAAAGGTGCCTCCATTAGATTGGAAAACCTTGGTACAAAGGTACCTCCATTAAATTGGATATATGTGGTATAAAGGTGCCTCCATTAGATTGGAAAACCTTGGTACAAAGGTACCTCCATTAAATTGGATATTATGTGGTATACAAAGAGATGTACCTCCATTAAATTGGAAAGCACAAAAATCGCAAGGTATGTTTTATTTATGTCAGGTCGCCCCTACTAATTCATCATGACGTCACACGGCTTACAACCTTTAGAGAAATTGGAGTAGAGGGTGACAGTGCGTCTTTAGGCCAACGTTGGGAAAAATGGAAACGGTCTTTGCGGATTTATTTAGAAGCAGCAGATATCACTAGCGACGTGAAGAAAAGAGAGAGAAAAAAAACGGGTTTTGTGTTAACATTTATCTGCGATTGATTTTATTTTGATGCGGCAGACAGTGGTAAGTAAATGCAATCTCACGGAAATATGTTTCCCACCGACAGTTTTGACTCGATAGACACGGATATTTCACAAGATAGGATACATTGGGCTTGTTAATATTTTTAAAACAATATTGGACGCCCCTATGAGCTAACTTAGGATGCCTAGTCTCTGGTTTAATTGGTCTAAATTGCACTATGTAACGCGGCTGGTTACAAAAAGTAGTCCGTTAGAATTGAAAATAGGATTGGGAAGGTCGCGCTACCTTGACCGTTGAATCTGATGTTTTCTGACTGCTCAGAACCGGAAGTAGGTTTAGATGAAGCTAGTGCTTTAGCCGTAGAGAATACTAGAAAAATGCATTTACGATAAACCTAGGTTTGATTGTAACAAAGTAAAGCTTAAAAAGTTCTCTGTTTGTGATTTTTTATTCCTGAAAAATGAGGAACGCAATCAGGTCAAATTAGACCCGGAGTTTAAAGGACCGTTTAAGGTGGTGGAAGCCCTAGATGGTGACCGTTACACGCTAAAAGCGCTAAATTCTAATCGAACCCACAAATATGCACACGATAGGTTGCGTAGGATGCCAGTAGGTCATGTACCAGTCGAGGTTGAAGTAGAGATACATAGTGAGCCTAGTGTTGAAAAATAGCGCCTTAGTGTGTGATATGGTGGTAGCTTGAGTGGGTGCTCTAACGGCCGTAAAAGAGTCGACCGTACCAGCAGTCATTGCGTAGTCGTGGCCCGGTAGAAATCGGCGTCTCTTGGGGAAACCTAAAGAGGTGCGTGATGCGCGTTTGGCTCTGGCGGAGGTCGTGGTCTGGGCAGACCGTAGTGTGTAGTCGGTGGGCGATGCACACGTGAGCGTGTGGATGCTCGTATGGGGAAGGCCAGGAGTGTTTTCAGTTCGGCCGTGGGGCCGTGGCGTTAGAGTGATCACTCAGGTATTTGGTAGTGTACATAGTAGATGTTGGTAATGTGAATAAATGTAGAGATCGAAGGGTACGTGACTCTGGTTATTCTTTTTCGTTGTTAAGTGTGCGATTCAATGTTGTGTTCCCTATAATTAATGTAAAGTAATGGAAAGGAGCCTGAAACCTAGCTTTATAATTTGTTCCTTAAGATGCTTAATGAAGTCCTAGAAGTCAAAAGTTGCTTTATTTTAAAATCATTTGGTAGACTTGGATGAGGTTAGACAGTTAGCTTCCGATAATATTGCAAAATCCGCGAGTAACAATAAGTCTCGATTTGATGGTACGATGTTTTGATTGAAAATGAAGAAAGGAATCAGACTGAGCTAGATTAGCATAGTTAGAGGGCCGTTTGAAATAGTTGAGATCTTGGATGGAGATCGTTATGTTCTAAAATCGTTGAGTTCGAGGCGCACTTACAAATACGCGCGTGATAGGCTAAGAAAGCTCCCTGATAATGACGAAGTCATTGAAGAAATCGATCATGACGATGTAGAGTCCGAGAGTTCGTAAAAGTTGTTTCGGTGTAGAGATTCGGATTGCATTGAGTTTTGTGCTGGTATGTGTTGATGGCACCAGAGGTTATTCGTAGCGTAGCTCGAGAGAAATCGGTGTCTGCTCTGTGTAGTCCGTGAGTACGCGGTACGCGGATAACTCTGGTGGGTGTTGGGTTTCCTTGGGAAGCCGTGGAACCTGGAGGGTTCGGTAACGTGGCAAGAGAGATGCACGTAAATGAAGTGGGTGAAAAAGACCACATGTGTTGTATTGATCCAAGGGGACCATGTGTTGGTTGTAAGAGACCGTGTTGGACAAAGTTGAAATGAAATCTTTCTCATTAGTTGAATGTTTGTAAAATTGCAATTGTATGTGCAACAGGACTCTGTGTAGAACTTGATGATTTCTTCTCTGAGTTGTACATGGGAGTACCATGTAGTCATTGTTTATTCTCGTAAAATTATCATTACTACTACTAATTTGTTGTTATGGGACGAACGCCTTATCTCCGTGTTATTTTAATTAAAATGTTACATTGCTCTTGCTGTCTTTAACGTTACATTACATTGAATCAAATGAGGTTGATGAGGATTATTAAAGTTACGTTTTCCAATGTAGAGTGCCTTTATTGAAAATCCCTAGTAAACGAGCGTAGGTGTAATACTAGGTCAGGGAAAGCCGAGCAACGCGATGCTGTGCGGATGTGTCTCTTGATCTCATTTCTTAAATTATAATCCAACACCACACGTGTAGAGAAGGCAAAAGATGGAGACGTAATGATAAGGAATGAAGAGACTTGACAGACGTTGAGGAGGAATATAAGTAATACACCTGAAGAGAATTGAAGGTGAGTGGAAATCCGTTCAAGAAGATGAAGGAGGAAATCATAATCCGGAGGAAATTAAATGTGATTAATATGCCATTTGTGAATCAGTAGATTAATAAAGTTTTCAATAAGGAAGAGATGTAGTGTTTGTGTAAATATACCTGTACTGTCACTGACACTGACACTGACACTGACACTACTGACACTGTCTCGTGCGCACTGTGTGGCGGGGCGCGCGTCAGTCTGGCGCGAGCCACAGGCGAGAGCGGACGCGCCGCCTGCGCATATAGTGTGTTGGCGAGCCAGTGAGTTGTGTGATATCGGAATACATTACATTCATGAATTTAATGATAATAGTTAAACACCATGTTCTAAAACATCCTGCGCACGATGGACAGGTGATCCCTTCAATGTAGATTGTGATAGGTGGCAGACAAGCTTATGGATCACCTGATGGTAAACAATTGCAGTCTAGGTAGGTATAGACACCCGCAACACCAGAGCCACAAGTGCGTTGCCAAATTCTTAAGTCTTAACCCCCATCGCCCATTGGTCCTCCGGTATTATTACTCGGTGGTTTCCTTCAAATCATCATGGTTCTCTTCTCATGGCTCTCTTCTCGGTGGTTTTCAACATCATCAGCCCGGCAGTACGCACTGTTGAGTATAGGCTTCCTTTCTTTTCCGCCAAAGTTCCCGGTCCTGAGCTGCTCGTAAATCACCATTTAGTGGCACCTAAATTAGAACAAGTATTTCCAAATCGTCGGTTACAAAACCTTGGCAAGTGCGATGACGACAATCCATCGAAGATGATGTAACGCCGCGGTCATGGCAGTTCCGGCACTGCCGGATGTGCGTGTCGCTTTCTAAGGCATTTGCTGATTGCCGCGTGAATGTCCGTCTGGCTAATGTCTTGAGTTTGGAACAAGGCCGTTTGAGATTAGCTGGTTCAGCCCCCAGACTAATCATAATAGGGCTCTTTAAAAAATCAAATAGAAATAAACATAGATACATACGAGTAGATAGTAGCAAGCTTAATAGGGGCCCCGATAAAAAAAATGTTGACGGACCCTAATACGAAGGGTGTTAGGGGGCCCTGTGCCCCGGGGCCCCGTATTGATACGGGTGATACGGCGATCATTACGCCCCTAAGATATTATAGACTAGGCAGGTACTCGCATATCTGTCAATAACTAGATAATAATACCTACCTACCTCTTCGATCGTCTCATACTGGTCGTAAGGATTGGCCGCCATAGCCGATATACGGGTTAAGAGGACATATTTATATTTTATTTTGTTACTTATATACAAAGTTATCTGAATGTAAACATCAGTCTGCATAATTTCACAAAGTAGACAGTATTAAATATTATTGTAAGGTAGGTATCTCCCGTGACCCGAATTCCTTGACACAAAATCTTCGCATTCAATGGACTACTTCTGGCTAAATTAATCTCTAATCTTGAATTTTCAAAGACTGTCTTGTGAAGTCTGTCTGTCTGTCCCTACGTCCCAGGCCTTTTTGTCCAAATCTATAAGAGATGTAAGTACATAACAGGTAAGTAGGTAAGTAGATGTATTATTGAAACTCATTAAGATTTTAATACAGAATGAGAAAAAAAATGGGTAAACTCAAATAAGGTGAATGCAAATGTGCTTTATCGACCTATGGTTTTCGTCCGTCCAGGGTTTGAGACTACTAGGTCCAAAAAGACTTTAGAAAAAATCATCTACTAATTAATCATGAACCTAAAGGGGTTCTCCGGTAAAAGCTTAGTCATCATCGCATAAAGTCGCTTGGACTAAACTCTAAAGGACTTGTCCCAGAATGTATGGAGTCTGGGCGAGGTATATGTACCCTATACCAAAATATAAAGAATTATATGAGGAATACTTTTTGACTATCCAATTTCTCTATTGTAGCGTTGTTTTTTGGAAGGAACAATTAATTTGAACAAAGGATTGCAACACAACAAAATGGTTGTCAATGATGGTTACCTCTCGATTGACATTACGAATTCGATGACGTTTGACGTTTGTTTGTCTGTCTGACGTTTGACGAAACAAACCACAGACTAAGAAATAAAAACTATCCAAAAAAACCAAACCCTCTAACGTCACATTGACAGACATGGACATTGACAGTTGTTTTTTTGTCTTTGGTCGCCGTCGCTCGCGCGTCTTGTCTTTGGGTAAAGGTTGAAAAAATGGTCATCTTTTTTATTTTATAACCAGAAAACTGTGCATTATATGGAAATTAATTGTATTTTTCTCGTAATAAGCTATTTTTTCTCCGTTTTTTCATGTAGCGTACATAGACCAACCCATAATGGGACAAGTCCTTTAAATTAAGCATAAAGCAAGTTATGTATTTTCGAGTGATGAAGTAAGTAATCGTCTGTAACAGGTTGACCTTGGACTGACCTCTCATCTCTTGAGTAGCAACATAAAGTTAGATGTCTGGGTATTGACAACAAAATCATTTACTTAACTATACCTATATATATATTTACTGATAAATTGTATAATTTATTGATTAGTTTTTTAAATTTTCGCGTTGCATTATAACTATAAAGTATTAAACCGGGAATTAACGCGACGTTTATTTTTTAAGTACATTGTATGTACTTACTGCTTGACGTTTCGGCTACGTTGCAGCAGCCGTGGTCACAAGCGAACTGGCGGTACACGGCGTCGTCTGCTAGGGCCCGGCAGCGAATCTTCGGACACCCTCACATTTTGTGATAATAAATCGCCACTAGTTGAAATGTCAGTGAAGCTACTCCGACACACTACACTAACCGTATCGGTGTTTGTTTGCGTTACTAACGGCCGAGCACGGGGTTTGCACTTGTTAATAACTGGATTCCATGTCGATGATATTTTAAATCCGTCCTCCCGATTGAAAGTATTGTGCTTCTTGATTTCAATCGCTTCACGCACCATCCTGGTATGATAATGGCGATCGGTGGAGAGGATTTTTGGGTCATGTAGTTCCATCCAATGATTAACTCCCGATTCTAATAGATGTTCAGCTACGGCCGATTTATTCGCTTGTCGATTTTTAATAGCTGCGATATGTTCCTTGACACGTTCTGCAATAGTCCGCTTCGTTTGTCCAATATAAGAACTACCGCAACTACAATCGATTTTATAGACACCCGGAGTCTGGAACGGTATAACATCTTTTGGTGACCGCAGTTGTTTAGATATTTGACATAACGGAGTGTATACAGTCTTAATGGAGAAGTTCTTCAGTACTGTTCCAATTTTATCCGTTATGCCTTTAATATAAGGTAAAAACGCTGCCTGGCGGTTCACCTCTGGATATCTTTCCTTCCTTCTTTGCCTTCTCAACAACTTTGGCATATTATATCCATTTCGTCGAAGTACCTCCTGAACATGCGTAAGCTCTGACTGGAGATGTTCAAGGTCGCAGAGGTTATGAGCTCTATTAGTCAACGATGATATAACTGCTTGCAAATGCCGTGGATGATGGTGTGAGGAGGCGTGTAGGTATCGGTCCGTATGCGTGGGTTTCCGGTAAACAGCATGTGAAAGTGTACCGTCTTCTTTCACTCTAATCTGCACATCGAGGAATGCCAATGATCGGTCCCTTTCCATTTCGTAGGTAAACTTAATTTTCGGGTGGATCGAATTTAAGTGTACCATATATTGTTCGACTTCCTGCTGACCACCATTGATAATACAAAATACATCATCAACGTACCTCTTCCAGAGTTTTACAGTTTGAGGTCCAGTGGTCATACCAGGATGGTGCGTGAAGCGATTGAAATCAAGAAGCACAATACTTTCAATCGGGAGGACGGATTTAAAATATCATCGACATGGAATCCAGTTATTAACAAGTGCAAACCCCGTGCTCGGCCGTTAGTAACGCAAACAAACACCGATACGGTTAGTGTAGTGTGTCGGAGTAGCTTCACTGACATTTCAACTAGTGGCGATTTATTATCACAAAATGTGAGGGTGTCCGAAGATTCGCTGCCGGGCCCTAGCAGACGACGCCGTGTACCGCCAGTTCGCTTGTGACCACGGCTGCTGCAACGTAGCCGAAACGTCAAGCAGTAAGTACATACAATGTACTTAAAAATAAACGTCGCGTTAATTCCCGGTTTAATACTTTATAGTTATAATTTATTGATATCAGAACATTACAGAAGGAATAATACAAAATTAGAAGTTAAGCGATGAACTATTATTTAATCTCCTTTAATAAATGGCACAAAACATCTCATACATTAAACTGACTCCGTACTATATAAGTAAGTAGCTTATTGCACTTAAGTTACAGATATCAGACAACAGAGGAAACGCAAATAATAATAGGTACTTAAATACATAGTCACACGAATGTTTGTCCAAGATGGGGAACGAAACGAACCCATGATCTTTGGCGTATAGGCAGGGTCACTACCAAATGCGCCATCAGGCCAGTCAATATTGAACGACAAGTTGAACCAACTCGTAAAATGAAATTGAAACAGTTTGCAACCCGTCTTTCTGTTGAACCTTATAAAATCCATCCATACTATCCAATATTATAAATGCGAAAGTAACTCTGTCTGTCTGTCTGTCTGTCTGTCTGTTACTCTTTCACGCCAAAACTACTGAACGGATTTAAATGAAATTTGGTATACAGATGATCTAGACCCTGAGAAAGGACATAGGCTACTTTTTATTGCAAAAAGGGGGTTGTAAGGGGTTAAAAGGGGGGTAAAAAGTTACTTTTCCACGCGGACGAAGTCGCGGGCGGCCGCTAGTGTTCTGTAAAGGACTTAAATTGAATAAAGACATTTTTGATTTTGATTGAAAAGTAGGTAAATACGTTGTTATCTTGCCAATTTATATCAGATTCTCATCTTGTCTCGCCTAATACCTAGGTGCTTTAGAAGGTAGATATATAATTTAAAATAAGTAGATAAGTAGACATTGACCTCTCTTATCTTCTTCTTTAGCCCTCATATTGATAAAACGAGTGACTCTTGCCCTCGTACTCAAAACAGTGGAAAAGGCAAACAGCTGTTTGTAAATAGTTGAAGACTTTTTCCTTATTCCATAGTTTGTGATTGATGAAGCAATACATCACGATGATAACTATCAGTAAATTGTGACGAATTGACGAATAGTCCCACTTCGTGGATATTCGTATTAAGGAACATAGAAAAGTAAATTATTAAAACCCAATTAGGGACCCTAGTGTAATCAGGGAAATCAATGTAACCACTCTGAAAACGCAATCTAAGTACTATAGTTCAAAGCGGATCTGCCGCTTTCGTTCCATAGCCGCATCTCAGACGCTCTTTCGAAGTGAACCTTCCATGCCTTTTCCTTCACCGTGTCGCGACATGCATAGTCAAAACGGTTGGCGTATGCAAATTCTAGGATGGAGCGGTGAATCAGCTTATGACGTCACCGCCATAAATTCGGGTGTCACATTCCGGTCGGGGGCGCTGGTTATATAAAAGAAAGTGGCACGGCCGCGCGGCGACCTTGCTCGGTGAAAGGCGTGTCGCAAGTGGCACAGCCGGAACTAGCTCTTCCCACGGCGCGATCCCGCGCCTCTCGCCTCTAGGGCTGCCTGCAGACGTACACTGAAGGCAGAACAAGATCCGGCATCTCCTTAGAGAGAGAGTCTTAGTATATCTCCTGATATTCAGACTGTCTTAATTAATTAGTAATAAGTAATTAGTAGTACTACTTATGTCTTGGGTACCAATAAGACAGCCCAAATATCGCGTCAAGTATTAGCCTAGGGTATAGTGCCTATGATTATGTTAGTTACCTATGGTAGAGTTTTACTAGAGCCAATGTTCGAATAATTTCAAATGAATCCGAAGTCTCAGAGCTTTTTGTATTTTAGGTAGGTTGGACAGTAAGCACGTACGGTCTACAGCTGGTAATTAAGTCATTCACATTAGGTAGGTATTCTCAGTGGACGAAGCAAAGATTTTGGCGCTACTTATAAAAAGTGCCACCAGGGGTGGATTGCCCATTCCAAACCCACTAGCTACGCTACTGGTGGTTTATAAATACAAAACCATCTAGTTACGTTGCTTTGTTCCTTGTTGCTAAGCAATTTCCTCAGCCTTCTTTCTCTGCGCTGCCAACCCTAAGGCCACCATGCTATGCCGTTACGCGTCCGCGCAACTTTCGGTAACCGGTCCGCGTTGACGAAAAATGCACCAGTCGCCTGGCCCGCTGCCAGAGAGAGACATCAACTGCGGAATGTAATGTACCTGCTCTAAGAACTATTAACTGTGTATATGTGATAGGTGGCAGACAAGCAGACAGGTCACCTGATGGTATGGGATGATAACAATTTAAACTTGAAACTGACTTGCGATAGGTTTGATGTATCAAACATGAAGCTTTGTCTCAAATTTGCCGTGGCAAGTGTATAAACTTGAGGCGAGGTTAAATCAAACTTTCTAGTTCCGAAGCAACAAACTTGCTAGAAAATTATTCTATAAAGTGTATGCAAGTTTGACATAACAAAGTTTGGAGGCCAATCGGGGGGGAAGGGGATAAAAGGTTAGCAGCGCACTTGTTGTATGTGTTCATCATGGACGGCGGCAATTGCTTACCACCAGGTGATCCGCCTGCTCGTCTGCTACCTATCATATAAAAAAACCTTGTCTCAGTTCCACACACTTTCCCAAGCAGGGCGCAGTGGCAGACGTCCCCGAGTGACGCTCCACAACAGTCACGATTGCAATAAAGAATCCATGACTCTAGTATTATCAAGAAGTTGGACTTCTGGTAGTCATTGTTTGGAAAAAAATCTCGTCATCGCGATGTAGAAAATAAACACGCAACCGCACAAATAACTTGGTAATCCAGTACAAATACATAGCATTACAATTTTATATTTGCGGTTGTCGCCTTTCTTGAAGAACAACACGAGTATCTTTGAAGGACCACATCAGAAATGATGTAATCCGACAAAAAACCAGAGTCACCGACATAGCCCACCGAATTAGCAAACTGAAGTGGCAGGGGCTGGTCACATTAGCCGCAGAACTGACAACCGTTGGAGCCATAAGGTCCTTGAGTGGAG